>QVAJ01000370.1:132038-150434 GCA_003546035.1 Mixornis gularis | reverse complement strand
AAAGGCTGGGAGGGCTGGGATTGTCCAGCCTGGAGAGGAGAAGCTTTGGGGTGACCTCATGCCACTGCCTGAAGGAGCTGACAGGAAAGATGGGGAGAGACTTTCCAAGGGATGGAGTGCCAGGACACAGGGAATGGCTTCCYACTGCCAGAGGGGATATTGAGACAGAAATCCTCCCTGTGAGGAGTGGTCAGAGGGGAGAGGGGCGAGCTGCAGCTCTCAGGATRTGCTCCCTGTTGGCAGAACAAAGGAGTGCAAGGAACTTGTGGAGTGCAAGGCTTTACATCCTTCGGGGGAGGTGGCAGAGGGGARATCACCCCATTTGTCTCTGGGATCGATTCCTGTTCCTCTCAGGGGTTTGCTGTCAGTTTTCCAGGAGAAACACTTACTTAAAACCCTGAACCTGGAAATGGAGAAGAAATATCAGCCTGTTCAGCATAAGCCACCAATCAGATGTTACCAGCAAAATACTGAAAAATAAGTCAATATTAGACTGCAAATGGGAAACAATAAATAAATGAGATGGAGAAGATTGCTTGGCAGGATACTTTCTCCTGGAAGAATGATTTATGTGTTTCCATGTCTAATAAGTCATTTTGTGTGTAGTTTTCTGTTTCCCTGGGGTGATCAGTGTGTGTGTGGCAGCGTGTGATGGTTCTGGCAGCGTCCTTGCCCTTCCACACCCTGCAGCTCCCTCTTTCCCGGGCAGCTGGCAGTGCCTGGGGTGTCTGGGGAGGTGTCCCTGGGCAGGGCARGGGTTCTGCAGTGCTCAGGTGCTTTGGGATGGTGTTTTTGGGTGGTCCATAACGCTCTGAGCACTGAGGGGTCTGCAGGACTGGGCTGCCCCTGGTCCTGCCAGTGGCTCTGCTTTTCCTGTGCATGTCCCTGACTTTGCCAGAGTGCTCTAAGGCACGTGTGCTGAGTGCTGAACTGCAGCCCTGGGCTCTCCAGCCCATCCGTGGGCACTCYTGGGAGCCCTGTGAGATCCTGGTCAGGGAATTCCTGTTCAGGCTCCTGTTTTCATCCCTGTGCTGCTCAATGCTCTTAGGCCTGGGTAATTCCTGGCCCCAGGAGCTCCTACAGGATTGCAGGGTTTGTTAGCAAGAGCACAGTTTGGGATGGAGCCACGAACCACAGTTTATCAGTTCTTGCTGATTTTTTATTCCATTTTCCCCATCATGGCCATGGGAGTGAGGAAACCCTGCAGGATTTCTGTCCTGGTGTAGAGCCTGTGAATGGTGTCTGGCTGCTCCAGTTTCTGTATAAATTACACATTTATGTGGCTCTGGGGTTTTCTCTAAGTGTGAAATTTGGGGATTTTTTTTTCCCTCCTGCTGTGGATTGCACGGAGCACCCTGGGGAGGTGGGGATGTGGGTGGCCTTGCTGCAGGCAAGCCCTGAAYGCCTGGAATCACTGAGAGCCTCATCACTGCTTCTGTTTTCCTCCTCTGKTTTAGGTGTTGGCAGGAGGGAGTCTAGAAAAAAATCCCACAGAGATGTGAAGTGATAATTTTCCAGCAGTATTTTTAGCTGGCCAAGGTGGTTTRTCATGGGTTTAATGCAGGTTTTGGGTCCCAGGTGAGGTTGGGTGGGTTTGGGTTGGGTACATCTGTGGGTGGGATAACCCCATGTGCTGCCTGGACAGTGCCAGGGGGATGTGGAGCAGCAGTGGAGCCATGCCTGGATTTCTCCTTACAGGGACACCCAACACGTGAGGAAAACAAAATAAAAACTGCACTAAATATCTTTGTTTTGGTGCGTGTTTGTTTGTTTAATTTTTTCATGGTTTTGTTTGTCACTTGAGAGTTTTTCCATTGTAACTCTTTTAGTTTCAATATTGGAGATCACACACTGCRTTATAATATTGGCCAAGGCCCCTGAATAGCATTGCCTCATGTTTTAATAATGTGTTTCACTTGGACAATGGCTAATTTAAGATGAGTAGCAGAAGTTCACTGCTATCTATTTCCATGCTCAGAAAGAGAAGAATGGGCTCTGGAAATAATAACAAAAATAGTAACGTGGAGTCTAAGTACTGTTCTAATAAAAAAAGATGAAAAATTTCATCAGTCAGGCCTTGCTTAAAATAGTCCCTGTGAAGGAGCAGGTGGGAGAGGTTGGGAAGAGGCCTGCAGGAGTTCTGGGAGTGCTCAGAGGCCRGGGCAGGTGCTGCTCCTGCACTAAGGCTGTGCTCTTGCCTCTCTTTGCAGATGAAGACTGTAAGTGTTGCCTTAGTTTTGTGCCTCAACGTCGGCGTGGACCCCCCAGACGTGGTGAAAACGACTCCCTGTGCCCGCCTGGAGTGCTGGATTGGTGAGTGCAGGGCCTGCAGGGTCCCCTGAGCCTCACAGGCACAGTCACAGCACAGACTTCATCCCAAAACTGTGTGCCCAGGGCTTCAGACTGGCCTGAGCAGAGGGAAATGTGGGGGCTGATCTTTCTCTGGGTTAATGAGGAGTCCAGCTCCAGCTGCTGCCATGGGTCATCTCTCCTGCTGTGTTCTGAAATGAGATACCATGCAGAAAAACAGCTGTTAATGAGCTGCTTGGCTTTCTCGTAATTATTTTAGATTTATAAATATCTAAAGGAAATCTGTGAGCAGAGACACCTTCAGAGTGCTGGGATCTGCAAAGCTTTCAATCCCCCTCCTCTGCCTCACCCAGCAGAGCAGTGAGGGTTGTGAAACACCTTGCTGTGTTTTGAGGTGGCTGCTCCAGGGCTCTTTTAATTGGAATCATTCAGAAGACMTGGAATTATTCCCAAGGATGTCTTGCCAGCAGTTCCAACACCTGGGTTTGCTACTTTCATGCAGCACTGCACTAAATTCCTAGGGCTTTTGTGAAGAAATTTAAAGTTCCCTTGGTTTTGGAGAAAAAAAAGTCTAATTATCAAGATGAGACAATTCTGAAGTAAAATGAGAAGGAAATATCTTGTGTACAGAAGCTTTCTCAGAGAGATTTGGGTTTTATCAAGGAATTGGGAATGTTCAGCCTCCAGCACGTCCCACGCTGGGCACTGCAATCCTCAGCTCGGGGCTTCAACAGGCCCCAGGAGCAAATGAATCACTGCACAAACAGAATTTCTTTAAAAACTTGCAGCAGATTTTCTAACCTTGACTTTTTTACCTGCTTTGTGAATCAGAGCATCTAAGGGTTCTAACCTGGAAATGCTGCTGGGGGCCCTGAGCAGGCACAAACAGGTACCTGAGAGCAGTGCAGGGAGCAGCCCTGATGTCTCATTGATGCACGRGCAGAGCAGCATTGCAGAGGCATTTAAATCAAGTCATTAGTGCCTATCATTAGCAAAGAGAATTCTGAATGCAGTTTTGTAATTAAATTTTCAGCCTGTTTATGTACACGAGTGCTCCTTCCGCTTGCAGCCAACTTGAAATTTCTGGCAAAGGTAATTGGGGAAATTTCTGATGTTTTTCCTGCCATCAGGAGCAGGGCCTGGGGTGCAGTAATGTCTGTGCCACGTGTGCAGGGTCTGGGGAACTCTCTGGGGTGCTCACACCTGAGCTGGGGCCACAGCTGGTCACCCCTGGTGACAAATACTGAGCAGAGCCACGTGCAGGTCCTGCTGCACCTTCCACGTGCTTTTACTCGTTAAAGAAAAATAACTCTCAAAATCCTGCTTTCATCCTGCTTTATTACGTTTTGTTTCTAACAAAAGTATATTTGCAAAGACTGGGGAAAAAAAACAACCCTTCATTGATCTGGCTTAGCGCTTTTAAAATAATTGATATTAAATAGGAAAATATTAGCTTGTAGGTTGTTTTTTTTTTTTTAAAGAAAACTTGCTAATTGTTTAATTATATGTCCATGGTGTTTGAATAAAGCACACGGCCTGGAATTGCATTGCTATGTATGGATTGTGGTAATTATCTAGCAATAAAATTAACTTCTTAAATATTACAAATGGCACACAGTCTCTGCAGCAGCAAGCAAAGGAAGTAAATGAAGCAGGATTTTGCATTCATCCACAGAAAATGTTTGTCATCAAATATTTAACCAATTTGAGTTCTTGTCATTATTTACAATAGAAACCTTATTTCATTATTAAAAGAAACAAATGCAATGCCTCTCCTGTCTTTCAAAACAAAACTGTGTTTAGCACCTCAGCGAGAGAAATCTTCCACATTTGACAGCCTGTAATGGAACTGGATTTTTGTTGGGCTGAAGAACTTGGGGATGGTTTTTGGGTGCTGCCCCCAAGTAAATTCCACGAGGAAYGAGGTGGTCATGAGTTTGAAACTGATAGTGAAAGGAACCTGCATGAAAATGTCCCTGAGTGGCCTGAGTGGTGCAGCTGGGCTGAGAAATGCTGCTGTGTGCTCTGTTCCCAGATCCTCTGTCCATGGGGCCTCAGAAAGCTCTRGAGACCATCGGGGCCAACCTGCAGAAGCAGTACGAGAACTGGCAGCCCAGGGTGAGTGTTGGCTGTTCCTGGGGACCTGGGCACTCACTGCTCCAGGGCTGAGCTCTCCACTGAGGCTCCTGCTGGGCTTTTTTTCTGGGGGGTTTCTAAGGGTATTTATGTCTTGGAGCATTTGTGGCAGATGTTCGTGTACACTTAAGACAAGAGAATTTCCTTTTGCATTTTTTCCCCCRTGGCACGCTGACAATTTTGAAATCCCAACAGCACAAGAATTTAGCAGAAAATTCAAAAAGTGCCTGCAATCCAACAGGAGAAAAAGCATCTTGGAGCAAAGATGAAAAGAAGCCCTTTGCTGTGTCCTGTATCAGTCCCTGGTTTGGGGAAGAACAGGTCAGGAGCAGCAGGTTCCCTGCGTGGGCAATCCCAGAGCTGGGCTGGTTCCCTGATTCCTGCAGGAAATCACAGCCCCTGACACATTGCAAAGCCAAACACGTCCTGGTTTATTGCACTCCACAGGGCTCTGGAGCTTTCTGCAGTAATAAAGAGAAGTTGGTGTGCCATCTGCAATAAAACAATAGGAACATTATTGAATTTCCTAGAGCTTTCATATAAATACTCATACATCCAGTTTTGTCTGTTTCTTGGGGGCTTGGACTGCTTGAGGAGTGGATGGCAGGAAGACAACTTGGGGAAAACCAGGCAGCCAGGAAAAAAAAGAGCAAATCATGACAATCTTCTGAAAGAGCCAATATTCCCAGGCTGTCAGCTCCTTCCAGCAGGAGCTGCTGCCATCAGCACCTTGTTGGGAATGCACAAGTGCTGCTGATTGCTGGCRGTGCTTGGTGGCAGTGGTGACACTGTGTGCCCAGGCCTGTGGCATCACTGCCAGCCACYCCTTGCCTGCTTCTGTTCAAACATCCCCCTTTTTGCTCAATACAAACAGCTTTTCTGAAAAGGAAACTGTAAAAGGGGTGAAGCATGAAAATTCCTTGGTTCTGGGAGCTCCCAGACTGCACAGCTGATGGATCTTTCCTTCCAGGTCTTATTGAGCCCCTTTCTAAATAATTTATCAGCTTGCCATGGCTTGAAGTATTTGTTCTGATTAAATTTAAGACTTTGCTTTATTGTTGTGTAGCTACATAAATTTGTGTGCTGCGGGAGTAAAAACCACTTCAGCTGTTGTTTCCTCTGCAAAATCCTGCAGTTAAGCAATATTCAGTCATTTCATGCAGTTCTCAGATGAAGATTGTGCTGGGGGAGAGGGTAGGAGATGACAGAGCTGTGGGCTCGATCTGTCTTGCTAAAGAGTTTTCTGAACAAGTAAAGAGTTCCTGCAATTCAATGCAGAGATAATTGAGATGGTGGTGAAAAGGTGGAAGGAAAACCAAGACAGCTCTACACTGACACTCCCTTGGGTTTGGGGCTTGAGTTTTACTGAGCAGGGAAGGGGCTGTACCTGAGGGTAGGTCTGGAAAGAGGCTCAATTACAGGATCAAAGGGGCTGCTTAAGCTGCTGAGAATGGAAGGAGAAAAGGGAGTGAAAGTGAAGCGTGCAGGACCCGGTAATGCCAGGCTGGTGGGGAAAACCCTCCCTGGGACTGCTCCTGTGCTCCGGGAATCTGCGGCCAGGGGCTGGGAATGCAGGGGCTGGGTGGAACTGGGGCTTGGATCCCCGGGGAACAGCGGGAAAGGGGAGCCTTYGGCTGAGACAGAACCACCCAGAACAAAGTAATTGGAGTTTCTGTGGGAGGTTCCTTGCATGCTCTGTATTTAAAATACTTCTATAAGGAATTGATCATGTTGAAACGGGATTTCTGTGCTGCTGACCCCCATTCAGTACCTCCCTGCCTGTGGGAGGTGCAGCCCTGTATTTAAAATATTTTAATAAGTAATTGATCATGTTGAAATGGGATTTCTGTGCTGCTGACCCCCATCAGTACCTCCCTGCCTGTAGCAGGTGCCCAGCCAGAGCAGGGCTTTGCTGTGCTGGCAGGGAGCAGCAAATATTTCCCTGTTGTTGGGGTGTAAATTCAGTTTTCTTGGCAGCACTGCATATTGTGCCACTGCAAAGGCACGGACTTGCCTTAGTGTAACAGTCAAGAGCCTTTGAAAACAGGACTAATGGACTGCAAGCTGAGTGCTGCTGCAGTGGGATGGTTTATGGAGATGCAGGAGCTCGTGGGGATTTTTATGAGCAGGAGTTACTGCTCTGCAAGTCCCAGTTTGGCTTTGGAGCTGGGCTCTGGGCCCTGTGCAGCAGCCCTGCAGAGCTGGCTGGGGAAGATGAGGATGTTCTGGGGAGGATGAAGATGTTCTGGGGAGGATGAGGATGTTCTGGGGAGGATGAGGATGTTCTGGGGAGGATGAGGGTGTCCTGGGGAGGATGAGGATGTTCTGGGGAGGATGAAGGTGTTCTGGGGAGGATGAGGGTGTTCTGGGAAGGATGAGGGTGCCCTGGGGAGGATGAGGGTGCCCTGGGGAGGGTGAGGGTGTTGTGGGGAGGATGAGGGTGCTCTGGGGAGGATGAAGGTGTTCTGGGGAGGATGAGGGTGTTCTGTCTGGGACACTGCTGAGGGAGTGAGTTCTCTGCAGGCTCCAGGCTGGAATTGTCAGAGCTGTGTGTGGAAGCAGCCCGTGTGCAGTGATCCCTGCACAGGCCCTGTGGGGTGAGCTCAGAATGGAATTGCTGCCTTCCTTCTTAAAGGGGTGCCAGTTCCCCCTGCTTCTCCTGCTGGACATCTCCTGCTGGACATCTCCTGCTGACTGCCAGTCCATGCAGTGCCCTGTGCCTCCATCCCTGTGCATGTGCAGTGGAGAAGGGGCTGTGCAGCCAAAGGCTGGGGCTGGATGAGGCAGTTTACATAATTCAGGACCTGGTATGAAGTAGTCTGGAGCATATGCTTATTAAATTTGCATGAAATTATAGATTTTTTTCTCTTTGTTAGCTCTGGCTTTTGACCAGGTTCTCCCTTTAACTCTAAACTGACCAGAACACTCACAGGAGTTTTTTCCTCCTTCACTCAATCAGTTTGATGCTTCTGTTGGGATTTTCCTGGTGCACAGATCCCAGTGGCACTCCTGCATCAGCTGCTTTTTGCTGTCCTGTCCTTTATTCTCTGATGAGCTTCCCCAGTCCTGCCAGGAAGGCCAAAATCCACAGTTCATAACCACTGCTAGGAGAGGTGAGAAGGATGCAGACACAGCTCCTCCATGGCTCCTGCTGGGCTGATCCTTTGGACAGAGACCTTCCAGTAGAAGGGCAGTTMTTCTGTGGAGTGTGGGGGTTTTTACATCCTCTGAGGAGCAGCTGAGTGGGGTGTGAGGGGTTTGTAGCTCTGTAGGATTGACCCCAGCAAGGCAGTGATTTGCCATCAGCACTCCCCTGCTGCCCTTCCCCGCCAGCAGCTCCAGGGCTCCTGCACCCTCTGCAGTGAGGCCAAGGGACTGAAACATCACCCAGAGAATCCTCCCCTTACATCCCCTTACCTCCATAAAACAAAGTCAATTACAGCATTGATTTTTTAATTCAAGTGCTACAATTTTGCCTCCCTTCTTCTTCTCTCAATTTCCTCCTTTTTCGCTAAGAGAGTCGTTTGGGCTGTTCTAATTCTCTCCTGGAATGAGTTGATTTCATTAGAGCTGAATGGATTATACCTGAATGGGCATCCCCTGGGGTGAAGGAGAACTGTGAGCCATGAAGGGGGATGAAAATCCTGGATGGGGAAAGGGCTGGGGAAATCTAGAAGACAAGATTAAATAAACTTTTAGGAAGCCTTTGGGAAGGGTGGTGTGAAAGCAAGTGCTGGTGTTTGGGAATGCCTGCAGCTGGAGCAGCCCTGCTGAGGGTGGCACGGGCACTGAACACAGCAGCTCTGCTCCTGTTCCTTGGGCAGGCTGTAAAAAAGGGATTTCCCATTTCTCTCTGATCCAGTCTCACCCTTTGTGTGACGCCTCTTGCCTGCACCAGTGAGTGATGGTCTCTGAGGACACATCTCCCACAATATGGATAAATTACCTCTTTTGTGGCGGGCCTTCAAGGAAACAGTGATTTTCTGATCAAACAGGCTGCTTCTCCCTGTCTTCTAGTCTGCTTCCCAACAGTTTTCTCTTGATTTCAAAGTACAGCCAAGATCCTTGAAATGGATCATTGAAAGCCTCTACCTTTTAGTGCATGTTGTCTGTTGTTGATGCTGTTGTTCCCCTCATTAGAGATCTCTGGGCTTTGATTCCGTGTCTGAGGTTTCATTCCTTCATTGCTTTTTTCTGCCTAATTAATTGGGAAGTTGCTGCTGCACATCAAAGGGGGAGCATTTCCTAAAGAGTAACTACTTAAGCATGAAAACTAATTGAACACATGACCTAATTATTGGTCTCTCAGTGAGTCATACTTTTCCTTTATTTCTGTAGGGTTTTTCTTTTAAAACAACAGCAAATTCTAATTGCTCCTGCAGAAGAAATACTGTAGAATTCCAAAGGGGAACATGGAAAAACTGGTGCTTGGTCTCCAGTAGGAGATATCTGCAGATGTAGGAACATGTAAGAAAAAAAATGAATAAGAAGAAAAAAAAACCAACAAAAAGACAGTGTGACCTTGTTTAACAAAACCAGGTTTTCCTTAGAGGACTATGTTTGTTGGTTTTCATTTCCCAACAGCCTCTTGAATTTGGCAGCTATTTCAGGCTCTGCAAAATTCTGCTGTATCAATCCTTTGCTGTCTTGTTAAAGATCAACTGTCTTCAGCATAAACCAGCAGAGTTTTTTTTCAGGGAAAAAAAAAATGTCTGCCATAGAAGTGGAGTCAACAAGTCTAATTGTGAAACACAATTACTGCTCTTCTCCTCTGTCTGAAAACCTGTTGTGGTCAGAGTGTCCCTGTCAGCCAGGGGCTGCTTCACTAAATTCCCCTCTGAAGTAATTCAGAGAAAAGCACTGATCTCAGGTGTGGTAAAGGATGAAACCCACTCTTGAATGCCTTGGGAATGTGGAGAAAATGAGGAGAAATGAGTCAGTGGTTGTACTTTTTCCTTTGGTGGCTCTCCAGATGCATCCCAAGCCTGGCTCACCCAGGGGCTGGCTCAGAGCAGCCCCAAACACACCTGGCAGGGCAGCTGCTGTTTTGGGCTGAAAACCCTCACCTGGGGCACCTCTGGCCTGCCCTGGGAGCAGCTGGACATGGAAGAGCTCCTGGAGCAGGGATAACTGAGGGTTTGGGAATTGGCTGTACCAGGGGGAAGGTCCCTGCTGCAGCTCTGGCTGCAGCTCATGTTTTAATGCTTTTGATAGTGAGGAAAAAAACCCCTGATAAATCTTTAACACACCACTGAAAGTGGAAACTGTGAATGTGCTGCAGTAGTGTACTTAATACTGAGTTCTAGGAGGTTCTCCTGGAAAAATGAGTCACAAAAAGGAAAAAAAATAGTTGCAGGCATGAGGTGCTGTGGGGAAGCATGTTCAGAAGCTGTGGCGAGCAGGAAGTGGCATTGGGCTGCTCTGAGAACTGAGCTGCTGGTGCACTGCAGACAGCAGGGGCTGGCATTCTGGAGCCAAGTCAACAAACTTGCAAAGTCAGTTTAGTGGGAAAACCCTGAAATCCTGTGGGTCTTGGCATCTGCTGCAGGCCYGGAGTTCTGTGGGCAGGATGTGSTTGAAGGAAGGAGATCAGCCAGAGTCTGAATTCCAGTTCAAAGCCCTTGCCTTCCTTTCCACACTTCTGACAAGAACTTCATTTCACACGTTTTATTCTTCGTGTCTGTTTTGGTTTGTGCTCTGTCATCACAACGGGGCCAGAATTGGCAGGGAGCAGGATTTGTGGTTTTGAGGATATTTCCCTGTGACCATTGATGTTGGCTTGTCAGAGATGGGAAGAAAGAGCTGATAGGAAAAGGCTCTTGGAGAGAAAAGCAGCTCTGCCTGGCAAAGCTGATTAACGTGTTTCTGTAATTACCACCCGGCTCTGGGTGACCTATTTAAAAACACCTTGTCTTTGTGTTGKGTGGGGATTGGTGAATCCTGGGCTGGGGGACAGGGAGGAGCCTCCTGCAGATCCCCTGGCAGCATCCTGGTGCTCTGTGTGCAGTAAATGCACCTGGATCCACTGGAGAGGGCTGCAGTGCTTGGGACATGCACAGGGTGCTGCATTAGGAGCTTCTTGCTAGCAGACACCACCAGTTCTGTGCAAAACTTAGAGGTTAACACAGGAATCTATTGACATTTTTATTTCTATTCCTGCTCCTCTCTAAGGCAGAATGAGAAAATCCTGAGATGCTTTGGTTTTAACTCCTTTCCTGTGGAGATTAGCAAAGCAGAAACCTTGGAATGATCTGCTTTCCTTCTCCTGACTCGTTAAGGTGTTTGTAATCAGAAAATTGCTTCATTAAGCAATTACCTTGCAATCAGAGGAGAATGGAAATTACTGAACAATTATTTAGTATTGAGAAGATGAAGTTCTTGCCCTGCAGGGCCCCAGCCTTGCAGCTCCTCCCTGGAGCACTTGGGCCAGGGTATAAAGACACCCAGTTTGAGAATTTGCCAGTTTGTACTTGCAGCCTAAACTGGACTCCCAGTAAGATTCAAGTCTCTGTTTAACAAACCAGAAGATGCAGAGCCTGAAACTTTAAAGAGCTCTTAAACCTGAGGTTCTAGAGAAGGCATGGAACTGAACTGACACTGATGCTGAGGAGTTACGTTGTTTGACTAAGCAGGTTTGAAAGATGTGACCTGGGGTGGGACTTAAAATCCTGTTAGGGCATCTTGTGATGTGACCCATCAAGCTGTCAGCAGGCTGAGGGTGCAGATCTGGCATATGAAAAGCAGGTTTGAGTTCTTTCACCATTCCCTTTGTTTAAAAGTAAGCAGTTATTTACACAGCCCTCTCAGAATGGTTATTTGAGCAGAGAGGGAAGGGTTTGTACCAAACGCGGGAGGCTGGTGGGTGGAATTTCTGTGAACTTTGGCACAAAGCTGCGGTGTGAAGCAGCTTGTAACTGCTGAGGAACACACCTGTCTTGTCGATGTATTGTAGCAGCGACTCAAGGTTGGTTGTCCTGATTTTTGTCTCCCCTGTCAACATCAGTTCTCATGAACAAACTGCTCGGAGGCGTTTTTTTTGGAAGTGTTATTGGATCCCGAGCCTGCACGGCGAGGATTAGGTACTTTGGAATTCATTTCACATTGGACTTGAAAGCAAGGTCAGAGACTCTGCAGAGGGAAGGTAAAGTCCCCACTCTGCTGGCTGCAGGCAGAGGAGGGGATGTGCCACGCTCAGAGCTGGCTCCAGCCACCATCCTGCCCTGGCATCAGCAGCTCCAGAGGGAATTAGCACGGAGGAGATGGAGAGGGGTTGGAAATGCTCCCAAATATCTGCAGAGGACTTGCCTCACACTGACAAGAGTCTCTCTTTGGCTKAGTTCAATGTTTAAATTAAAGCATCTCTAAGTTATAGTTTGTCTTCACTTGTAATTAATATTTTTCAAGTTAGCAATGACTAATAATTTTATCAGTAATGTTTTCTCCTGGCCTGTGTTAACCAGATTAAGCTGCTGCCTGTAACGTCAATTTGGGATTTCCAGCACACTCCCTTGTACTTAAATATGCAGTTTTTATTATCTTGGCCTAATCCTCATGAATTTGCATCAGGGTAATTTCATGTGCCCACAGCCTAAAATTAAAACACCTAAAAGGAGGTAGTTTTTTTTTTTTTTTTTAATATAAAATTAAGAAGCTTGGAGTCTGTGGATAAGGTTCAGAATAATTTGTATTTGCATGATGTGTCCAAACCAAGAGTTATTGTGGCCATATCAGCGTGGGCTTGAGGTGATTGGGTTTGTGATTGATGGGCAGTGGGGATGAACTGCAGTCACTTCTTACAGGGCTGAGTTATCTCTGAGCTTATCACACAACAGGCTCAGTGTGTCCCTGAGCCCCGCAGCCGTGGGCTGGGACAGCCCTGGCACTGCCCTGCCCTGGCACTGCCCTGCCCTGGGCTGGGATGTTTATTTTGGAATTGTGCAAACCCAAAAGTGTTCGTGTGCAGCTCTGAATCTGTGTGTCCTTTGATGTGTCTCCATAGCCAGTGTAAATGCAGGATCCTAAATCTTCCTTTGATGCAARAAAAGAGCTGTGCTTTAGTCAGGATTGAAGTGAAATCACGGTGAATTGCAGGGCTGGGTTATTAATCACCGTTTTGGATGGAGCAGAGAACAAAGTATTTTTGTTTGTGAGTGAAGTCTGTGGTTTTTCACTAGAACAGCTTCCCCCTCAGCAGGCCTGGAAGCAGTCCAGCCTGGCATCACATGGAGGGAGAACACCAGGAGAAATCTGTAGTGATGGAGTTATGGGAAGGGAATTGTGAGTATAAAAGGAGTGGCAGTGAAAATCCTCTCCCAGAGCTCTGCTGAGCCCTGCCCAGGGCAGGGGCTGCCTGCAGTGCCCCTGGGTCAGGCAGGGTTCCTGCCCCCTCCCTGGCAGGAGTGTTTGTTTGGATGAGTCAGGCTACAAAACAGATCCTCCTGGAGTTTCCCAGAGACTTCCCTCCATGGACAGAGCTGGGGATTCTCCCCCACCTGCCTGTTTGATCAGCAAGTCTTTATAYATGGACTTTCCTCCAGATCTGGGTTGAGATCTTGCTAAATATCCTCTGGGAATCCAAATGGGTTTATATCAAAAAGATACTTCCTCTCATCTCTCTGCTCTTTGATTTCTTTAGAAAACTCTACAAGATAAGAGTTTGATTTGAAAAGTCTGCCTTCTCATTAGAGATGCTGAATGGGCTGCTCCCCAAAGCGTTTGTTCATGGTTCTGTTTGTTTATTATTATTCCACCAACGTGCCCAGCACAGAGTTCAGCCTGGATTTCCTCTGGATTCCTTTAGAAGCTGATGTCATTCTTCCTGCTTTCCCCTTTCCTGGTACCCAGGTGGTTTCAGAGGGATTTTACCATCTACATGTGATGCTCAGTAATTCAATACTTGGGATAATCCAGTTTATACTTTTAGGTTCCTGGAGATGGGATGGGGATGTGGGAACTGGGGGTCTCACTGTGTCACCCACAGTGGTTGGGGATGGCTGCACCAGCTCTGGGCTTCTCATCTTGCTGGAATTGTCTGATCCTATCTTGGATTTTCCTTTTCTTTTTTTTTTTTTTTTGCCATGTTCCTCTTCGTTGCTTAGATGCTCCAATGTGTTCAGGAGATTTAAAAAGTAAAATATGATGGTGTTGCTTTGCTGTGTGCACCACATGTTCATCTTGGCTGTGAATTTTTGACATATATGTGCCTGTTTTATGTGTCTGAACCCCACTTTGTTCCAGACACTCTCAGGAACACGTTGCATCAAACTGGCAGCTGCCTCATATAAAGTGGAATATGAATGAATTCCATTTTATGCTCTTCACTTAAAAGAAAGCTTAATCCAGGATTCTTAGTGTTCATCTTAAATAGATCTTCTGGCATCTGAGAAACATCCCTGTCTGGGGTGGTTTTATCCTTTGCCTGTGAGATATTTGCCTCAGCGTGGCTGAACTCCACATGGCAGCCCAGGGATGTGGATCCAGGGTGGATCCCTGAGCAGCAGGGATGGGTCTGTACACACAGCCAGGAGAGCTGCTGTGGGACCTGCCCACCCTTGTCCTGCAAGCTGCTGGTGTCGTTCCTCTTGGGTTTTAGTCACTTCTTTCTAAGCCTTCTTACAGCTGAGTTTTTCCAACTTGGGCATTGCTCCAAACCCCCCTCTCTTGAAATAATTAGCTTGCTTTGATTCCTTTTAATTAAATCATGTGAAGTAGGCTGGCTGTGTGCATGGCAAAGTCACAGGTTTAACGTCTTCTCTGCATTTGGAACCTGGGATGCAGATCTGCTCCAAGTGGCAGCTGCACCCTGGGCTTGGAATTTGCATCAGGAAGAAGCTTTGCTGAGGGTGAGGGAAAGCAGCACCTGCTGCATCTCAGAGTTTGGGATCTGTCACAGGCTGGACAGCCCAGGATGTGGAGGTGGTGGATTCTGCTCTGGGATAACTGGGGTGGGACTGGCTCCTCCAGGAAATCCCACCCAGCCCTGCTCTCTGGGGTTCCACAGAGCAGGAAACATGTGGGAATTGTCCATGTCCTGCAGATACGKAATCATGGAATTGGCTTGGAGGGGACCTTACAGACCAGCCAGTCCCAACCCCTCCCACACCTTCCACTGCACCAGGTGCTCCAGCCTGGCCTTGGACACTCCCAGGGATGGTGCAGGCACAGCTGCTCTGGGCAGTAATGGGCATTTCAAGAGGAAACATGGAAACCTCAAACACTGCAGCTGGATTGCCTCTATTTTATTTCTTTTACCCACCACATGCGGTGCCTTGTGTGTGCCATTTGCATTTGGGATTCTTTGTCACCCAGGAGCTGTTTAAAAAAACCCAATCTTCAGCCAAATAAAGCTTTTCTATCTCATTATAGATTCTGGGTAGGAGCATCCTTCTTCTGCAAGGAGGTGTAGAAGGCAGTTTCAGAATAAAATACTGAATGTTGGAGTAGATTCTTCTGTGGATAAATTTGGAACACATTCAGTAAGGTATCTTAGGGATAAAAGGGGAGTGACTTCAGGATTTGTTCTGCTGAATGAGAAGAGGATGATGTTGTGAAGAGCAGAGGCTCTGGATGCCAGCAGAGACATTTGTCATACATTTTTCATACACTTTGTGTCCTCTGTGCTGGGGGTTGGGGTTTTGGCGTGGAATCACTCACACACTGTGGTCTGAGCCTTGTGGAGTGTTCCTGGAACAAAGACTGAGGTCTTGGGCTGCAGGAGAATGAAAGAGGAAGACTTGAGTTTTATAGCTTTGATGAGAAAATGGGTTTATCCTCGTATTTTCTTAAGGGGAAAAAGTCCATCTCCCTGCTGGAAGAGCCGTGGTGCTCCAGCAGTGCCTCTTGCCTGCTGGGCTGGGCAGTGCCCGTGGTGATGGGAGCCTGGCCTGCCTTCCAGAACTTCCCGTTGCCACTGAGAGTTGAGCAACATCAGCAACTTCAGTCCCCTGTTCTGTCACCTCTGGCACCCTGCATTCCTTCCTTTTCACGGGACCTGATCCTGAGCTGAGTTTCCTGGACTCAGCAGCTGGCAGGGTGAGCAGAGCTGAGTTTGGGAGGTGATGACGAGCCAGTTCTGGTGTCTCAGGTGACAGCAAAGCCCTTTGGCACAGCCACGGAGCTGCTGCAGCCCCGAGTCCTCAGGAAAGGGGTCTCTGCCTGGSGCTCCTCCTCAGTGTCACACCTGTGTCTTGGCCCCATTAAAAATTAAAGGAAAACCTGTATTTAGTGAGGTTTCCAAAGCAGAGCCATTAATTTAAGCCCAAAATCCTGTGGGAATTTCTGCAGCCAGTGCAGGCTGACATTCCAGTGGGGTAGGAGTTGAGGAATCCACTGTAGGGGTTTTTCCCCTCTGGACAGACTCGTGTTGGAGAGATCCCTGCTGTGCCCTGGCAGGCAGTGAACACCTGGCTGCTTTATTTTTCCTTTGAAASAGGTAAATTCCTTGTGAAACAAAGAGACAGTGATTTGAGAGGTCATTCTGAGGAGATGTCAAGGGATGATCAGCACCATGGCTTCGGAGTGGCACCCTCTCACTTCCCATTTCAGCATTAAACACGGGCAATGTCCACAGTAAAGCCACTTGCTGCTACCCCCAAACTGGTTTCTTTTCCTGGTTTGGGTGCCAGAACTCCTTTCTGTTGAGACTCCTCCTATTTCCTGTAATTTGTCAGTACAGTGTTTTATCAGTTGTTGCTGAAGTTTCAACACTGAAGGGTGAAATGTCTTAAGAATTGCCATCCTAATTGTCACAAGTTAACAGGGACAGGGTTGGATAAGCCAGTGAGCGTTTCACAGAATTGTGGCAATAAACAAGCAGAGCTTTTAACTCTGCCTGTGTGAGCAGAATAATGAGAATCTCCTGGATCAGGCCACCGTGTTACTGCTTTTGACAGGAGCTTTTCAGTGAGGCAGGAGGTGATCAGGAGCTCCCATTCCCACAGAAGAGCAGCTGCCATCCCCATCAGGGCTCTGTGACAGCTCTGCTGTTCCAGATGCAGCATCCAGGTGAAGGCTGGAGTGTCCTGTCTCCATCAGGGAGCACAGGCTCCTTGCCAAATGCCAGGAATTGCCTGGCAGCAGCATCTGATGGAAGGCAGGAGGGCAGCGTAGTGTTCAGGACCAGCAGTRCTCAGGAACTGAGCAATGGCTGATAAAAACAGGGGAAAACAACCCAAAATCTGGGGTGTGTCTGTGCTACCAACAGGAGCTGCTGAGGTTAAGCCCCACAGAGCTCTGGGGTTTTGGTTGTGCTCTGTTATCTTTTGCACTCATTAGTGCTGGAAAGCTCCTGCTGGGAGCTGGAGGGGAAGGAATCAGCACCTTGACAGGGAAGGTGGAGGAATAACGATGGGAGGAAAGAAAAAGACAAAAAAGGCACCTACTGGGCTGGTGTGTTACTCACGTACCTGGTTTTGTCATATCTGAAACTCCCACCTGAATCCTGAGCTGGCAGCAGGGCTCAGACTGTGCTTACTCACAGCCTCCCTCCCCTCCTTTCCCTTACCCTCATGTTTTTTCCAGGCCCAAATGATCTGTTTGCAGTTTGGAAATTGAGATCTACAGACTTTAGTTTTAGAGTCTGAATCCAGCTCCATTAAGTGCGAGCTSTGTTTAATATTGATGCTCCAGGGATGTGAGGAGGGATGGAATGAGCCTGTTCTCCTGCAGAAAAAAAGCTGAAATTCCCCAGCACTCAAGTTTGGGTGGCTGGTGGAGCTGCCAGCAGCCAGGCTGGGATTTAAGGGGCACATTTTTGCAAATCAGTGTCTTCATCACTACTGTGAGTGGAGAGAGGAGGAGGTGGAGGCTCCGTGGGAAGATTAATGCAGCCTCTTGGCTTTCCTGAGTGCTGAGGTTCCCAGAAAGGATGAGGGTGTCACATCACTGCTTCTTGCTTCATATTTTTCCTCCTTTTGCTTGCTTTTCTTGGGTGTTGCCATCATTAAATGCTTCCATTCATTGTTCCCTCTCCCCTGCTGGCAGGAGACTCTGACTGTTAATTGAGCAGCACTGTATCTGCTCTTCAGGCTTCTCAGATAAACAATTTAAGTCCTTCACCCTCTTTTACTGTGACATTTTAAGGCTTTCCCATCTTTGGTTGTCACAGAGAAAAACCTGAAAAGCCCAAACTTCTGTGGCCTTGGTTTGGTTTATAAACAGGCTCCCAATGGCAGCTTTTGGAGAGGTGTGTTTGTCCTGCTCTTAAACTTGGGCCTTTATTTCACTACATCAGATTGAAGGTTTTTATTGTGATTCTGGGGTTTCAGTCTCTGCAGCTCTGGGGAAGAGAGAAAGAGCCAGGCTTTTGTCTTTCAAAGGACAGTTGAAAGACTTTCTGTTATTATTTGGCCTTCCTTCAAAAAAGTGCACTTTTGAGCGTGACAAACCTGCTCCTACCTGGGTGTTGTGAACTCAGCCAAGTTAAAAGGTGTTTGAAGCATTGGGGGTTTTGCCAGTTTGATTTTTTTCCTCCATCCTCCAACGTGCTCTGAGTTCAGTGCTCGTAGGAATGGGAACGGGGTGTCCACAGCCACAGCTGGGGGAATCCATCCCTTTTTCCCAAAGCAAAGGGCAGTTTCCAAGGGCTCTTCATCACTTTCCCCCCTTTTTGGCAACGGTGTGAATGTCAAATTCCTGGGCCTTTTGTGAGTTTTGTCTCAGGAATGGTGTCGATCTATACAATTTTCTCTCTTCAAAAMCGGGAATTTGTTCAGTTGGAGGTGCAAAGGGTCGGAATTGGAGGATTAGGTGAGGGGTTAATTTTAAGAGTGGCTAATGTTGAAACAGTTTCACCTTCCTAAGGCTTTTTGAATATTAAAAGTGAGTGAGCTGGGTGRAAGTTGGGAGCTGTGCTAAACTCCYTCCAACCTGTGCTGTCGGTGTGTGTGAGTCCCACACAGCACCACAGACACACTTTGTTTATCCAGCCCCACTGCCAGTGCTTCGTGTTGC
>QVAJ01000370.1:88244-130953 GCA_003546035.1 Mixornis gularis | reverse complement strand
AGGCAGGCAGCAGAAGGTCAAGCAGGAAAGCTCCTTTTTTAATTTTTCTGACTCCATCTTATATACATTTGTACAAAAGGCAAGAGATTGGCCACACAGGKTGCCACCTCTTTGACCTGGATGGTGAACATCACCATCAATCGTATTTCTCCTCCCAGAGGACAAATATGTAAACTATAGATAAATTCTAAAAATATACATGGTTTACTTGAAGCTGCGTGAGAATAAAATGGAAACACTGAAAARCAGGCAAACTTAGGGCGACAGTGCCAGGGCCTCCCCACCCTCACTGGGAGGAATTTCTTCCCAATATTTACCTTGATRCCCTATGTATCTTTCCCCTCTCTCAGTCTGAACCCATTGTCTCCTCCCTTTCCCAGGTTTAGGGTGTGTTCACAGGTGTTTAGTTCCCTCTTGGCTTTCTTTGTATTCTTGAGGCTSTCCCCGCCCTGGGGGTTCACGAGAGGCTTCTCTCCAGTGCACTGAAGCAATAAATTCTTGGCACAGACATGGCAGGGGAACATGGAAACTCGGAATTGTTCCTGCTCTGACTCACTGTCCAGAGTGGACATACCAAGAGWGCATCAAGACAGTCCCTGGGAACTGGTTAATTTGGCATTTTCTGGCCTTTTCCCACATGTTTAGGCTGCAATAACATTTTTCATGTATTTATGGTGAGTGCTGTTGTATCAGTAATGAGTAATGTTCTAGTTTAGCTGCTATTTCCTGAGCAAATCTCAACGTGCCTTCGAAAGGAGAAAAATTAACATGCCCCAACTTCAGRCATGTTTATTCTGATATTTTGAGGAGCTTCTCTGCAAATTTTAGATAATCTCTGAATTGTTTGCCAAACAACTGGGGATGGAATCTGTTCACAAGCAGTTTCYAGTTGAGCTGCTGTTGTGCCATTCCCGGGAAGAGGCACAGAGGGCTGGTGGGAGCAGTGGTGGAGCAGGGACTTCTCCTCATGCCCAGGCCAGGGAACAAACCTGGCTTTGGGTGTGTCCAGGCCAGTGTGGCAGCAGCATCAAAGCTGTACCCTGAGCAACTGCACTGCAGAGCTCTGCCTTAGCACCCCTTCCTGCTTCAAACTGCCTCATTTACATCTCATTAGCAAATAGGATGTTTTATGTGACCCCCACAGTAGAGTTGGAACATAAAATTCCTCTGGTTGGAAATACCACAATATTAATCAGAGCTATAATCCCATCTCAGCTGGAGCAAAATGCAGTGGAAATATAAAGGTAAAACAATGCCTGCCCATAAAATGTCGTTGATGAGATGTGTCAGAGCAGGTTTTTTATGTGGAACTTCCTGGGGTTGGAATGTGCTTCACGTGAGGGGTGACCTTAAGAAAGGCTGTGCTGAGGACGGGCTGTTCGTGCCTCGTTCCACCCTACAGGGATTTGCAGAGCTCCAGCTCCCTAAAACTTTGGCTTTTATCAACAGTTTTCCCTATTCATTTTAATGAAACCACCCAAACTGTTATATATGGGCAAAACTGGCTTTGGAAATGCCTCACCCCTCCCTGCCTTACGTAASACGTGGTTTATGAGACCTCCTGTCTTTATCGACGCCGATACGTGTCCTTGAAAATTTGATTTTTGTAAAAAGTTTACTGGTTTTATTACAGCTATTTTAAGTCTCTTGAATTTAAATGAGAGTTATGATCCCATCCATCATCCTGCTGATGTTAATAGGAACATCACAGCTTTTCCTGAGGATTTTGGGCTGAGCTGAGGGTTGGAAGAACACCAGGTTGCCCTCTGCCTGCAGCTGAGAAGGATCCTGCTGGCAGCCACTGGGTATTTGGTGGTGGCTCTTTGCAGGCAAGAATCTGTGGTTTATATTTTCAGCTCACTTGGTTCAGGATTGGCTCCTCAGAGCTGGTTTTAAATGGCTGATTTTTATCCTCTTGCYTCCAGTTATTTGGGGGCGTTCATTAAGATGGAAGACAAGGAACAAGATCCTTCTTATTTACAGAAAGGGAACTGTGGGCACTTCACTCCGTTGAAGGCAGCTTTGTTGGTTTTAATTTTAATGGATAATTTGGAAAGTTGCACAGAAGCTAAAGCTGTAATAAAATTACGAAGCATCTCGTTAGGCTCAGGCGGGGTAGCGCTGATGGGCTGCAGGGGCTTAATTATCCATCCTGATTTATTGATGGGGTTTTCAGTTTAAGATGTTTGATGTTAAATTAAAGACAGCTGGTTTGCATCCTTTATCAGTGTTGCAGAAATTTGGGRTAAAATTGGACTATTAAATGCTGTTTGGAGTTGTTAGCACATATCAGAGCTCTAAATATCTGATACTGAAAACTCTTGGCAAAGTTTTGGGCTTTTTCTATTTTTTTTTAATTTTTTTTTTTAGAGTTGGATGTTTCAAATAATTCCACCATAAAATCTGCTTGTCACTTGTGTTGACTTGGGTTCACATCCTCATTTATGGTAGACACTGACCGAGATCTGTATGCATTAATAAGTTCAATGTAGGTTTTATTTTGGGGTTTCGGAGTTTTGTGGGTGTATTTTATGACCTCTCCCAGCTCAGGGTCTGTTGCTTCTGTGCCCTGTGGTGACTGGAGTGGTGCTTTTCTCCTGCAGAACTACACTCAGTACATCCCCCTGTCCATCTATGACCTGCAGACATGGATGGGGAGCCCTTCCATCTTCGTCTACGACTGCTCCAACGCCGGCCTCATTGTCAAGTCCTTCAAGCAATTTGCACTACAGAGAGAGCAGGAGCTGGAGGTGAGGGCTCAGGCTGCAGGGCTCTGATGGGTTTTGCTGAGCACAAATGAAGTTTAAGCTTGCCTGGCTGTATACACAGAAAAATGTGTTTAAAACTGTGTTGGAAGGCAAATTAATTTGCAAATAACTTTGCCACTCTGATCTTTCTGGTTCAGTTTGCTATCCCATTAAACTTGGAATGATTTTTAATACAAGCACTAATTAAATGTTAATGTTAATAGAATCAATTTGGGCCCTAATGGTCTTCTCTGCTGAGATGAATGCTGAGGTGAACGAGACATCATTATTTTGGTTGCAGAACTCTGGTATCTGGGGCTGGATTTYGATGCAGTTGTGGTTTTGTGCTGTTGAAGTGAATGCGAAAATGTGAGACAACAAAAACCTGATCCACACAGGGATTGTCCTCGTGGTTCCAGTTCTGCAGAGTGTGGAATGTGTTCCCAATGAAAAGCTGTCTTGGGCTGCAAATGGAATTAGTAATAAATTTACTGAAGCAAATCTGAAATGCAAAGTGGAAGGGAGGAAGTTGGAATGTTGTGTGCAGCCTCCCCCTGCTGCCTGTGGCTCCCAGGGAAARGTCCATGAAGTTTCACTGCTTACACTTCCAGGACACTGGATTAGAAACCCCAGAACTTCAAGGAAGGAATATTAATTAATCAGGCAGCTGAATGTCAYAAATAGAACCTCCAAACAGATGTTGTGTCCCTGGCTGTCAGTCCTTTCCTCCAGAATTCCAGTTTTTGGAGATGCTTTAGTGGGGGCTCCTTGGCAGGTGGAAATTCTGTTGTACTGAAGGAGACCGTCTGATAGCCTGGGATATGCAAATCATTTCATTATTCCTTCTCTTTCATAGAATAATTCCATATTTTGTAACAAAAAGAAACTTCCCATAGTCTGTGGCTTGGGAACATCACGAAACTGCCAGACAGGGATCAGTAGAATTGGTAGTAGATGCCTTTTGAAGTCAGAGAAAGGTGGGCAGAATATCCTTCCCAGAGTTTCCCTATCAGCCTGGGACTTCCACTGGGATATTTTTGGGGCCTTTCTCCTTTGTTTATACAATGCTCTCTTCAGCATTTTGGTTTTGGTTTCTCATTCTGKTCCCAAGCAGGTTGAACAGATTTGACTTCACCTTCCCCCTCCCTGCTTTCTTCACCAATTTCCTTTTTCCCTTGGCTGGTGCTGAGCTCCAGAAGGACCTGGAGGCTGCTGTGGGAGGAGCAGCCCCAGGGGAGCTCTGCTGTGAGGCAGATCCACTGCTCAGGTGGAGCTTGTGCAGGAAAACCTCTGCAAGTCCAGCCAAGAGAGAAGGATGAGCACAAGTGATAAACTCTTTATTTCAACAAACATCCAAYTCCACCTTCTCTGGGATTTTGCATCTCTTGGAGTATGTGAGGTTACGTGGGACTGCTGCTTTAGTGTTGTTGCTCTTGCAGCACGGGTTAACACTACCAGTTAATTTGGTTATGGAAATACTTGCAGGGTTATGTGTCAGCTTTTCATTCTGTCCTTAGATTTCATTAACTCCTGGTGCCTGACTGAGGTTCCTGCTCRTGGGGAATAGAAAAAAAGCAGAGCCCTGCTCACAGAGAGAGCAGAGTGCTCACGGCATCATGAGAGCGTGGAGGGGAATTCATTTGGAAAATTATAAATTATCCATTTGTTCAAATTCATGAAAAGTGAAGCAAAGCTGCAACTGGTGCTCCAGAGGGGCTGCCAGAGTGATCAGGATAATTGTTCCCCATTTCCCTGCAAGGAAATCAGAGGAGTTTGCTTTTCCCTTAATCTGCCAGAGGGAATCTCACCTTCTGATTTCATATCTTGCCCTAATGAAAAAAATGCAAAATGTTGGAAAGAAACTTTCATGGCTGAATTTTACTTTGTTTAGCTGGTTCAGAAGGGTCCTGGGAAGATTATTCATGTTTTCACTCCCTGAATTATTAGTCTCAAAGGTCATAGTCAAAATCCTAAATAGCAGAATCCCTGTGTTTTTGGAAAACGTCATTGTTGGTCTTTAGGACATTTTTACTTCACAGACTGAGSTTTGGTCTACAGAGTATTTCTAGACTGACTCTGGGCTTAGCAGTTGAGTGCTGTTAATTAGATGTGGGTTAAAGCTGTGGCTGGTGSTGCCATAGTCACCAAGAGCTCCAAGCCCAGAGCTCCAGGCAGCACTGGCAGCTCTCCCTGGGCTATCTCCTGACCTTCCCCCCGGGGGAATTCCCTTKTTCTCTGCAGGTGGCTGCCATCAACCCCAACCACCCCCTTGCCCAGATGCCTCTGCCCCCCTCCATGAAGAACTGCATCCAGCTGGCAGCCTGTGAGGCCAACGAGCTGCTGCCCATGATCCCAGACCTGCCCGCCGACCTCTTCACCTCCTGCCTCACCACCCCCATCAAGATCGCTCTGCGCTGGTGAGTGAGGCCCCCCTGCCCCCTGCCCGGGGCACAGCTCACGTTTGGGATCCCAAATGCTGCTCCTGACCCACAGCTGCCCTGCAATATTGAGCAGCAGGGCTGGAACTGGGCACTGGGGACAGCAGCTTATTAATGAGAGCTAGAAAGGTGAAAATATTGTTATCTTCTACTTATTGCGTTTTAGTTTGCAGCTCAATATCTAGGTTTGCTCAGATTAAGGGATTTACTGTTCTGGGAATTAAATATCTGCTTCCTCAGAGAGCAGGAATGGTACATAGTGCAATACAACTTTCTGTAAACTGTCYTTTGCACAAATCATATTCCAAATATTGCGGTTGCTGTAAATAATGCAGTARCTTTAAACAGTGCTGGAGTGATAAACCAGGGAAAGATGTTCTGGAATGACAGCCCAAGTTAATTAGGCAGAAAGTTAGAAAAGGCTGCTCCAGAGTGCAGGAGCTTTCCAAGAGCAGTGTTTTACCCAGCACCAGGGACCTGGAGCCCCCAGAGCTCAGAGTCCATTCCCAGAGGCTCTTCCAGCTGCTCSTCTCAAGTTTGTGCCTGGTCCTGAATGGAAAAGCCTCAGGGCATTTGCTGGATGGGGTCTGAACAGGCAGAAGCCCATGGACACTGCAGGTGATGGTGAGAAATTGTCACCACAGCTCCAGGAGTTACTCACTGCCCTTTGGAGATATTTGCAATGAATTATGATTCTTTAAACCCTTTCTGTTTCACATTAGCAGCGAGCTGAGCAAGGTCCTGTGGCCAGGCTCTGGTTTGGGTGTGTGGAGTTCTGTAGGAAAGGTTTTTAGGTGGGTTTTGTTTGTTAGGTATGCTAAGAAAGGTTTTTTTTGGCTACTGTGATCTGTTGAGGAATTTTCTGTTCCTCATCTCCATGGGAACGTGGCTGAGGGGGTGAGCAGGGCAGGTTCTCCACAGGCTACACCTGCACGAGCATGAGAGGTTCTCTGAGCTGTGTCTCAGGGTGTTTGACAGGAAAGGTGTTTGTAAAACTGCTCAGGGGAAGGGTTTAAACACCTCAGCCTCAGCTGGCTGATACTGGAAAGTGCCATGGAAGCTCCTGGAAAGTGGAGAATTTCCTCCCATTTCCTCCCACTTCCAATCCAGTGATTGTGTGGTGTTCACTGCACTCTCAGGAATTTCATTCTCTGATGAAGGTTATGCTCCTTTTGTGTTCCCAGTTGATTGGCATTGTTGCAGGTGTGGTTTTATCCATGCAATCCTGTAAATAATAACTGCTGCTGTGSATCATTGGTTTTTACTGATGTTAAACACAACAAATGCAAAACCAGACCCTCTGCTGCATTCTAAGAGTTTCATCCAAGCTGCATTGATGTCCTAAAGCTGTTAACCAAAAACAGAGTTAAACACCGAGACCTTTGCCATTACAACTTCCCTTTTCCTTCATCTCAGCCCTTTTCTTAAAAAAAGAAGGGCTTTTTTTTTTCCTGAAGCTGACCCAGAACCCTGTGAAACTGCTTTTGAAATACGTTTGTGCAGTTCCAGACTGGCACTCTAATGAGGTTTCATATATGGAATTTATGGGCAAATGAACATTTGGATAAACCTTTATCCATCCCATTTTGTTCTCTGTAGTGAAGTCACTGAAGGACAAAACCCCTCATCAGTTGGGGCTGCAGCTGCAGCCACTTCTGTCTGATTTCAGGAGACGTGAAATTGATGCTGGGAGGAGAAGCCCAGGCCAGCCAAGCCCCTGGGATGTGGGGCATGGAACTCCTGGTGCCAGCCTGCAATT
Organism: Mixornis gularis; assembly: GCA_003546035.1. Taxonomy (NCBI): domain Eukaryota; kingdom Metazoa; phylum Chordata; class Aves; order Passeriformes; family Timaliidae; genus Mixornis; species Mixornis gularis. The sequence goes on along the minus strand of QVAJ01000370.1, from coordinate 124,009 downwards.
CCAGGACCCTGGAGTGTGACTTGGCCGTGTGGCTGCTGGCTGTCCTTGTGTGTGGTGGCTGCTGACGTGTCCAGATAGATGCTGTAACTAAATAAAGCTGCGTGTGAGGCAGAGCGGGAGCTGCAGGGATTGTTAATCCTRACGGATCGCGCTGTCGGAGGCAGGCGTGGACCTGGAGGAGCTGGGAGCGTTTGGAGCCCTGCTTTACGCAGATCCTGGTGCCCACAGCACAGGCAGCTCCCTGGGAAAGCTGTGCTCGGGGCTGACTCATGTGCCTGCCTTCCCATCACTCCTGGAAGGCACAAACGAGCTGCAGCCACACACCCGGAGTTGGCCTCAGCTGACTTCGGGGCCCCGTGGCTTGGAGCTGTGGAGTCCCGTCCATAAAGAGGGGCAGGGATCCTGAAAAGGGCTGGAAAAGGCCCAAACAGCAGGGAACAGAACGCTGGGGAGCTGCTCAGCCTGAGGAGTTTGAGATGTGCAGGTTGTCCTCCAGAAGGCACAGCCAGCTTGGGAAGGGAAAGGGCTGGATCTGTGCCTGCTGATGTTCTGTTTGAAGTGTTTTGTGGGGTTTTCCCTAATGTATTTTCTTTTGCGTTTCTGCCTGAGGTTTTGGGGTTAACTCAGCCAATCCTCTGTCCCACATTGRTTTAGACAAACCACACTGAATTCCAAAACGTTCCCATGATACTGWGCACCATTTCCTGCCTTTCTGGGTTTGGGTTGGGAGRGACCTGAAAGCCCATCCATTGCCACCCCCTGCCATGGGCAGAGACACCTCCCACTGTGCYAGGGTGCTCCAGGTCCTGTCCAACCTGGCCTTTGAGGTCTTCCCTTTATCTTCTCTAATCTGGGAATATCAGCACCTTCCACAATCCCAGGTTGCTCCAAGCTGGCCTGGGACACTTGCAGGGACAGAGGCAGCAGATGTCACTGTGCAGAGCTGTGCTGCTCCCAGGCACCATCAGAAGGGTTAAACTCTGCAGCCTCATCCCAGGGACCCGSCTCTGCCAGGCTGAGTCTGCCCGGGGCTGTTTAGGAGGGAATTTCCCTGCGTGGTTCTGTAATGCACTGTCGTAAGAATTTTATATTTCAGCAGATTGCACAGGGATCCCACTGCAGGTTCCTGGGTTCTTTATGGCTTCTCYTTCTGCTGGATGACGCAGGCATCAGGAAAGCAGCCTGGGGACTGTGAGCTTTCCAGAGCCTGTCCCAGTCCTGGGCTCCACTGGATGCCCTTCAGGCAGAGGATGCCACAGGAAAACTGGAGTGCTCCTCCAGATCTCACAAATGACCTCTGCATGTCTTGTCTTCAATAAATAATTGTTGTCCCCTTTTATCTGGGGAAAAACCTTTTGGATGTGGATAATGTGGCTCTGGTGAGGAGAGATGTGGGATTGCTGGGCAGCTGAGCCCTTGGTGTCCCCAGGACTCTGTGCAGTGTTGGGGCAAATGCCAGCTGAGATTGCACTGAGGGCTAAATTCCTCCTTAAACAGCAGGGTGGGTTCCTGAGGGACTGGGGCAGTGGGCTGGGAATGCAGCACTGTCAGAGGAGTCGTTCCAAGCTGGATTTGCTGGGTTTCCACCCCGGAACTGTGTTCCCACTGCTGCCCTGTGCTCCCGGGAGGCAGCATCCCCGCTTCCCACACACTCCTGCTTTAGCAGCTTCGGGGATTTTCCAGGCACTGCTGACAGGACTCGGCGTTTTCCAGGGCTGCTGTTCCTGGAGTAGTGGGATTTGTAAGGCTGAGGAAATGGAGTCAGCAGTTTTTTTAATTAAACAACGGAGGTGTCTGAACCTGACGCATTCCTCTCGTCCCCTCCCTGCTGCCTTCCCTGCCTGCAGTGCCAGATCTCCCAGGGAAGCCCAGGCAAGGCTGATCATTATTCCAGCAGCATAATCCTCCCTGCTCCGTGGTGCTGCTCCCAAGAGGCTGTGCTGGATGCTGGGAGCCCTTTTCCCCCGTGCTGTGTTGGAACACTTGTCATCCTGACAGTTACAATGGCCCAGTTTTGACACCTGACGATGGGAACGGCCCCAGAATCACCAGGGTGACAAATGCTGAGGGCCTCGTTTGGCTCTGATCACGCCGTGCTGAAGTTTCCTACCCAAACACCATTTTAAAAGCAGAAACAGTGCAATAAAGAGCCCTCCTTCTGCATCCTCTCCACTGAGCCTCGTCATTAAACACTCAATTAGTGTGTTCTATTTTACTGTCTCTCCCCAGGTTCTGCATGCAGAAGAGTGTCAGGCTGGTGCCAGGAGTCACGCTGGATTTAATAGAGAAGTAAGTCAAATTCTATATGTATTGGTGTGTCCTGAAAGGGGTTAGGAGAACAGAAGTCTGCATATTATAAGTGTAAATTCTCAACAGGAAAGTATTCCCTGGTGTTCAGTGAGGAGCTGCCAATGGCAGCTTATCAGTGATGGGGTGAGATCACATCAGCTCCAATTTCCTGTGCCATTTTTGCATGTTTTCAATCAGCTGAGGTTCAAGAAGCTTCTTGGTGCTGCCAGCCCTTCCACCCAGGTGTGTTGGGCTAGCCAGGTTCATCAGCAGTGTTAAGGCTTTTAATTGTGCTCATTTTATGGGGGGAAAATTGATTATCTCATCTCAGCTGGGGAGAATGAGTGATAATTTGTATAAACCTGTATTTCAGAGATACTCATTGGACCAAAACAAAAACACAGTGTACAACTGACAGAGCAGAGACAAACCCTGTCTCTCAGAGGTGTCAGAGTGGTTTTCAGGGAAAGGATTCACCACTGGGTGTTGCTTCCTCTGAAAGCTCTGGGGAAAATGGTTGGGGTTTGGGTTTCTTGTGGCCTCGAGGAGATGGGAAGCAGGAAGGAAACCTCCCTGGGGCTGAGCTGTGCCAGAGGTGTGCACAGGGTCGGGGACAAGGAGGAGCTGAGGCCACCTCAGGGCACTGCATAAAGAATGGCTGTGCCATGTTAATTAATTAACAATTGCTACAAGAATGTCTCTAATCAAAGACATGGTGAGGTCGCTGAAGGTCTGAGCCAGGCAGCTCTGACTCAAGGCTAACAAAGCTCTTGGATGTTAAATCCTCTTTGAATAAAGGTTTCTTGGCAGAAATAGGGTTTTGTTCAGGCTCTTGGTCTGTGCTGTGCTACAGCACACGTGTGTGTGTGTTGCAGGCTTCTCCAGGGGAAGGGTGCCAGCAGCAGCTTCTTATGGATATCAAATATTTAAACCTCATCATCTTCATCTGCTCCTCAGATCAATTATAGAAAACACAGATTTTTATTACAGTCTCGAGACAGACCTGGAATAATTCCTGGATTGCCTATGTGTATATTGTAATTTATAATTCAGTTGTCTTCAAAATTGGGGAAGGAGTTTATATTGCAATTAAGCTGCAGACTTTGAGGCTAAATGAAGCTGCACCTTCTCTGAAGGGCTCAGATTTCCAATTATCCAGGCTCAGCCCATGTCCTGATGAGGGAACGTGTGGTGGATCCTGATGTGCATTTACATCACAGAGCTTCAGACAAAACAATCCTTTAGCTTAGAAATAGAGATCTTTGCTGGAGCCAGACAGCAAAATATAAAGGAATTTTGTTGGAGTGTTGGGAATTCGGGAACTTCTGGCTGCCACCTCATGAGACCTTGTGTTGGCAGCATCTCTGTCCATGTTCCTCCTGCCTTGAGGGGACTTTTCTGTTTGATCCCAAGACTTCAAATCATCTGTGCTGGAGGTGTGGCTGCTGAGTGACATGAACTGGACTTTATTCTGCTTCTCAAAAAGTTTGGGGAAAAAAACCTAAGGAATGGCATATGGGAATAAATCCATGGTAATGGGAATCCAAAACTGGCCAAGAATTGGGGTTGTACAAGGATGCTTTAATCTCTGTTGCTGCATTGGGCTCCCTCTCCCAAAATCCCACTCTCAGGGRACCAGCAGTGGTATATGGCATTCCTGGGATTTTCAGCTCAGGTCCATTGTGCAGAAGGAGGGAATTCTAAACAAAAATCCCTTGAGAAGGGGAAARCAAACAAAAAAGCCTTGAGAGCTGTTTTTGCTGTGGCAGTCTGAGGAGGTGGCTGTATCTGGGCCCCCAGCTCAGTGTCACTGTCCCTGGAGAGGAGCCTGGTCCCTCTGGTCCCTGGTGACAAAGGGCCCCTCTGAGTGTCACCAGGAGGGTCCTGGTGTGGCTGCTCCAGAGCAGAGCCCGCTCCAGGCTGTTGTGCACCAGCACCACATCCATAWAAGTCACCAGAAATAACAAATGTGAGACTGAAATTGATGTTTGTTTCCACTTGAAGCATTATCAAATGTCAGGGGCTGGAAATTGCTCATGTTTTAATGTCTGTTTATTATTTATAGTGGAAGATGAAAATTCATGGTTTGCCTTTGCACCTGGATTTGGCAGCTTTCAGCCCCGTGATTCTCTTTGTAGGAAAGTCAGTAGAGGATGTCAGAGGTGATTTCTGTGTCTCAGTGGGTGCTCCTGGCCCTGGTGTCAGGGGCTGTTGTGACTCAGAGCCCTGGGGGCCTCCCTCAGCCCTGCAGGAGCTGTGGGCTCGATGGGATGTCACAGTCAGGAGTTTCCCTCCTGCCCTCACTCAGGTTTGCTGTGCTGGAGTGGCTCCTTTGTCACCGCTGTCAGGGGGGCTCAGGCAGTGCAGGCACAGCCTGCTGTGGATGCAGAGTGAGGATCCTGCTCCCAGGGATGGTTTTCATGGCAACACTGTGCTCATGTCCTCGTTCTGGAGAGGCTCTGCAGCTCCAGCCTGGAGCCTCCAACCTTTGTCTTCCCCAGAGTTTGCCCAGGTTTGCCAGCCTGGGCGTGGCCCAGCTCTGAGCTGGGGATTTGGGGATGGGCACATCTCTGAGCACAGGAGCCCTGTGGGCCCTCAGTGAGCAGCTSTGGCCAGGCCAGGAGGTGTCACTCAGAACCTCTGAGACCATCGAGTCCCTGCTGCCCTGCTGTGCCCCATCCCCACCTCGTCCCCAGCCCAGAGCTCTGGGTGCCACTTCCAGGCCTTCCCTGGACACCTCTGRGGATGGAGACCCCAAACCTCCCTGGGCAGCCCCTGCCAAGGCCTGRCCACCCTTTCCATGGAGAAACTCCTCCTGATGACTAAAGCCTGCTGTGACAGTTGCCATCACACGGTGTAAGCCGTGTCTGCCTGGCTGGGGAAGCTCAGCAAGGATCCCCCTGGTTCCCAAGGAAGCCCCTCTGGSTTGGGGAGCTGCAGAGGGTGTTCTGCAATGCAAATATTGACAGAGAATCCTCAGCAGAGCCTCTGTGGCCTCGTGTTCCCTGCGCTCGCTCCGGGGGATCCATTAGCAAACACTGCTTCAGAGATGTGTATTTTTCCTCTGATACCAAGACAGACAGGAATTTTTCATAAGATGTTAATTTCTAGCTGGTTTGGAGCTGTATTTATACACAGGAATGGTGCTGCTGCATGTGGCAGAGGAGTGAGTGGCCATAGAAAGGCTTCCTGTGTCAGTCCTCATACTTCTGATATTTAAAACCTTGTCACAGAAAGGAAACCGGGTTAAATTAGGATTAAATCCACAGGATGTCCTAGCAGGTTGCTGCCTGTTTCTGAAACTTCCTCATCCTATTGCTGGTACTTTCTCATGAGAAGAAAGGCAAAATAACAGGGGTCTTATGAAGGGTTTTATTTCCACCCCTGTAGGATTCCTGGGAGGCTGAACGACAGGAGAACTCCCCTGGGAGAGCTGAACTGGATCTTCACAGCCATCACAGACACCATTGCCTGGAACGTCCTGCCCAGAGGTGAGGCCAGGCAGGGGWGGGGGCAGGAGGGGTCAGATCAATGAGACACTGAAATGCGGAGAAAATTAAACCCTGAAACTGGAAGAGCAGGTCGGGATGGAGCTGAAAGCTAGTTTGGTTTTTATTTGTTGTTTTTACCAGAGCACTGCAGATCATTAGAACCCAGAAAGGGTTTTTGTGTGCTAACACAATTGTCATAGCTTGAATAATTCTCTTTCTTACTGTATTTGTACAGAGCAATCTGTTTTCTTCCAGCCTTGGTTAGTAGCATGAATAAAGGCTTTTTTTTCCCCTCTTTGCTGGTAAGGCAGTTTTGTTTCCCCTGAGTAACTTCATCCCTCATTTCTCTACCCCTGTTGTGCTCTGAATTGGTACTTCTGGAGCACAAGCAGCCAAATTTGTAAACAGTTCTCCAACCCTGCTCTTCCTAATGCTCACATGGCATCAGTTCTTCTCTGCCCTGTAGAAGAGAGCACATTTGCTATCTTTTAGGATTCATTTTGGCTTCTCATCAAACTGCCAGTTAACAGATGGATAGTTCTTGATTAAACAGTACACAGAGGTCCTGTTCTCCCTCAGTAATTTTCCAAAAACTTAGGATGAGCTGAAACGAAACACCAAAAGGGGGATTTGATCCAGAAAAGGCAAAAAAGAACCCGAGGTAGAAAGTGTTTGATTGTGTTAGTGCAGAATGGAGCAGCCATGGTGCTCTGAGGGGGCTCTGGAGGAGAATTTCCTTTTGCTGGTTGTCGTCACATCCCTGCAGAACCGCTGCACGTTCCTCGTTACTGGAACAAAACACTGACACGGTTTTACACCTTAAACCCTTTTGGCTTGTCAGCTGAGGTGCTGAAACGTGCTGGTAGTGACTGCTGCACTCTCCTGGCAGATCTTTTCCAGAAGCTGTTCCGGCAGGACCTGCTGGTGGCCAGTCTGTTCCGGAACTTCCTGCTGGCAGAGAGGATCATGAGGTCCTACAACTGCACCCCCGTGAGCAGCCCCCGCCTGCCCCCCACGTACATGCACGCCATGTGGTGAGTGCTGCAGCCCTGCTCTGCTGGGGTATGGGGCAGGAATTSCCCCTGGGAGGGTGGGCAGGCCCTGGCACAGGTTATTCCATGGTTATTCCGTGGCTGCCCTGGGTCYCTGGGAGTGTCCCCYGGGGCTTGGAGCAGGCTGGGATGGTGGCACATGTCCCAGGTGACTCCAACCCCAGCACATTTTCCCCAGAGCTTTCAGAGGAAGCAACACCCAGTGGTGAATTCTGTCCCTGAAAACCACTCTGACACCTCTGAGAGACAGGGTTTGTCTCTGCTCTGTCAGCTGCAACCTGTATTTTTATTTTGGTCCAATGAGTATCTCTGAAATACAGGTTTATACAAATTATCACTCATTCTCCTCAGCTGAGAKGAGATAATCAATTTTCCCCCCATAAAATGAGCACAATTAAAAACCTTAACACTGTTGATGATTCCACTTGAATCTCTGCAGTGCTTCCCTGGTTCAGTCAGTGGATCAGGAGTGGAACAGCTTGTGGCAGCCTAATACTCATCTCCAAAGCTGCTTCTGCTCTGGGCATTCATAATTATCCTGTAATTCTGTGGTGCAGGAGCTTCAGTCCAGCCCTGTCATCTTTCCCTCCAAATACCAAAGAAATGGGTCACCTGCTGCCTTTGTTTTCCCAAGGTAAAGCTGGTCCCCAGGGGTTGTGTAGGGTGGGAAGAGCAGAGGGCCTGAGGSAAAGATCCTTAATTTGTGTTGCTGAAGTAGAAGAAATTCCTGCTGTCAACTTCYTCTACCTTTACTGTTGCTTTTAAGATGATTAATGGAAATGGAGGTGGCACAGTTATCAAAAAGCTCTTAAATGTAGTTCTGCCTATCAAACCAATGTCCCATGAACAATTAYAGTAAAAATAATAATAATAACAGTAATAACAGAAATTCTGGCTTTTATTTTCTTCCTCACTGTGATTARTAGAGCAGCACCAAATTGGGCCAAGTCCAGAGGGGGGCAGTGACACTGAGGGGGCTCCTGGGGGACAGATCAGAGCCTTGCTAAAGGCTGAGGGGGCTCCACCTGCCTGCATTGCCAGAAGCTTTTTAATGGGTTTCCTCCRTAAAAGTGTGGAGGGAGGTGAACACAGAGGTGCTGATGAATGAGTGCAGCTCTGGCAGCAGCACTGAGGAGCTCAAGGTCCCAGAGCAGCCTGGGACAATGGGAAGTGGCCCTGCCCTGCAGGATGAGCTGAGCTTTAGGTCCCTTCCAACCCAAACATTCCAGGATTCCATGGTGTGGTTTCTGCGGGGGATGGAGCCAGGCTGGCAGCAGGGAGCCCCAGGAGCCTTTGCAGGTGCAGGCAAACACTGAGGAGGCATTTGCTGGTACCACAAAGCTGCTTTAATTATTGAACATCCTGGAGGAAAACTGGGGGGCCTTTGGCTGGAGCTGCAGTGGGGCAGCTGAACATTCTGAGTGCTGGGACGTGGCAAACAGTGACCCCGAGTGCTGTGGATCAGCAGCTTCTGAGGAAAACTGCCTTGGGCTGTTGTGAGTGGGGTGAGCTGGTTTGTCAGTGTCACAGGGGCTGGGACACCTGTGAGGGCAGAGCAGGAGAAGTCCCCTGTGAGGACTCTGAGCTGCTGCTGGGCAGAGCTGTGGCAGAGCTCCAGCATCAGCTGCACTTAGCAAGTGCAGGAGGGTAGGACACGGTGTTGCAGGAGTTTCAAAATTAAACCAGTAAATTTCTGGAGTTATTTATAGCTTGCTTTTTTTGCCAGCATATTAAAAACCTATATTTTCTGTTCCTTATAGGGGCATAATTCCTTCTTATTGCCAGCCTATTAAAAGCCTGTGTTTCTGGTTTCCTATGGGAACATGACTTGACTTGGAGTTGGTGTTGCCATCGATGGGTTGAGCCACAGCAGTGAAACTGGGAACTTGTGGATCCCATTTTTTATCTCTCTCAGACTCACATGGCAGCACAATTGGGTCTAGAACCACATTTTCTTTGCTCACGTTGCGCTTCTGGAGCACAGTGGTGCTGGAAATTCCTTTGGGAAGCTGCAGGATGGTGCTGGAGACGCCTCTGTGAAGCCCCTCAGAGCACAGCACCATTGCTGCTGCTTTTTAGGGTTTACCAGAAGAAATTCCTTAGGAACAGGCACACAAAGAGCTCTTTTCCACGTGAATCCTAAACACTGGTGAGGTAGAGAGCAAGGGAGCAGGGAATTGACACACTTTATTCAGTGCCCTCCAAAAAACGTGCAGTTTGCAGCAAATCCAGCAAAGGGGAAAATTCCACTTTTGTCCRGGGGGGCTCAGAGCATTATTAGGAACTTTCAGTAAGGACAGATTTAGAAACTAATTTAGGGCTCGTTTAAATATTTTCTAAAAATAATCTCTTGTCTATCACCTTTCACTCAGGAATTTCTAATGGATCCCTGATCTGAAACCTGCAGACCCATTTTACAGTTTGGATGAGCTGGGTGATGGGATGAGGGCAGAGGAGTTGGCCACAGGGTGCTGGAAAGGATGAAACTCGAGGCAGGGGGTTGTGTAGCTTTGTGGAACCAAGGTGTGTGGCTCTGGCTGATCCAGCAGAGTTTTCTGATGCGTGTTTGATCCAGACTTTTCCCAGATTTTTGATCCCCAGGCAGTGTTTTGGGGAGCAAGTCTGGCTGCAGTGCCAAGATCTGCACGTGGTGGGAGCAGCACTGCAGATAGTCCCTTACACTTGAGCATCAATTTTTACCTCTTGGATGATTCCCACTGCCCCTTATGGGGCACAAAATCGACCTCTGCTGTCTGTGTTCTCTGCTCACCCCCATCTCTGCCTGTGRAGAGCTCCCCAAGTCACTTCTGGGGTGGCCCCTGAGCTGGGGATGTGGCACAGGTGTCACACAAGTGCTGAGGCTGCTGGAGGTAGGAGCTGCTCTGCCTTTTTAAAAAGTTAACCTTTCAAGTTGGTGTTCAGGCCAATTCATCTGGGAGATCACAGTGTCCTTTTTAGCTGGAACTTGAGGAAGAGTGAGAATTTCCATTTTTTGAGGGGATATTTGACCCGTGAGCTGTCAGTCTCCTCCCTTCCCCAAGAGGGGAAATGTGCTCTGGAGTCAGAAGAGCTGATCTCTGTGGCCATRCCCCTTGGACAGAATCTCACTCCTGGTTTTCCCACTTTTATTGGCTTCCTGAGTTTTGCCTGCTCACCCCTTGCCCTGGGGCAGGGACTGGCTGTGTTTGTGTGGTGCCTCTCACTGCAGGGGCTTGGCTGCTGCAGGCAGTGCTCTAATACAGGATTAATATTAACATTAATATTAATATCCATTGATTGGCTGTGCTGTTCAGCTGCGAGTGGCTCTGTCTATTGTGCATGAGCACAGAGCTCTGTCAGCACCTTGATCTCTGCTGTGATGGATTAGGGTTTGTGCATTACTGCTGGTGCCAGCTGCTTTTATTCATGGCCTTTGAAAAGACCTAATAATGTGTTTGGAAATATTTCCTAACACAGGTCATATATTAAACCCCAAGTGCCTTAATTATGCTTTGGAAGAGCTACAACCCATCCTTAATAGAAACACCATGGTGTGTTTGCAGGCCATGAAATTTGGGTTGAAAGGAGTCATAATGTACTGCAAATACAACGAGCTGGAGATTGGGGCTGCAAACAAAACCATAATGCAGCAAGGCAATTACAGGTGGGAGGGTGCAGGATGGATCAGGGCTGCTCAGCCATCCCTCAGGGAAATGAGGCTGCACCCGAACACTCCGTGGCTCTGCAAGAAGCAAGTGATTGTTTGAAGAGGTATTTGGAGCTGTTTGACGTTTGAAGGATTAGATTAGTTCAGATTACACTGTAACCAGATATTTTTTTGTGTCTATGTGTTAGTCTTTACATCTCCAAGTCCCATTATCGGACTACAGAGACTTTGATGTGGGACAGAAATAGCAAAGCCTGTGCTCTAAGTTGTGGCTGGGGCAGGGGGATGTGCTGGGAGAAGAAAAGGATTTCAGACTCGTGCCAAATATTCATAGCRATAACTAGTTTTTAAAAATAGCTGTGTCTGAGCAGCTTCCCAGCTGTGCCCCAAAGCAGCTTAGGGAGGTGACAGGGTCGCTGCCACACAGGTGAACTGGGGCTGTTGTCACACAGGGCATGGCTGGCACTGGAATGGCAGAACAAATGTGGAATGTCTCATCCAACAGAYTCCATGAGCTCAGAAATATTTAATGGGTTCAGGAGGAGGAGCTGCCCCAGGACTGCACAAGGCAGGAACTCTCCTGTTCCCTGGTACCTGTGTGGTGCCAGGTAATACCCTCCCTTCCCAGGGGAAAAGAGAACATTAAAAACGTTAAAAGACGTCAAGAATACATTACTAAAAAAAAAAAAAAAGACAGAGTAAAAAGCATTAGACATTGAGTCAGCCCTGAAAATTTGAGTGTAAGAACATCAGCCTCCACGAGCTGCCAGCTAATGGGTGCCCGTGGGTGCAGACAGACACAGGCTCCAACTGGGCTGAGTTTCTGCTCTCTCAGTGWTTCTGGGGGTTTCCATTGCCTGGCACTTTGTGGGTTTGGGCAGTAAACCAGTTCCTGAGCAGGGCTGGGACTCTGCCTTCTGTTCTTTGCTTGAAGTCCACACTTCGCAGCACCTCTGGGAATCAAAGAGGCAGCTGATGAGTTCATGTGAAATTATTAAGCATTTGAACAGTCCTAGTGTAGTGAAAGGGTGTTGGGCTGAGGTGGRGTTCCCTCCACAGACCATTCCTGTTGTGCTGCTGCCTTGGCTTTGGGATAAGCAAAATCACTTTTTTTACACTGAGTCAATCTTTCTGCTARGGAGAGCTTTTAACTTCATGCAATTAGTTCAAGGTAGTATTTTAAAAAATCCTCTTTAACACTTTCTTTCATAGCATAACTCCATTGAGGCACTGGGGTGTTTCACAGGGTTGTTTCACTGTGTCACTCTGTCAGGCTGGAGGGCCTGGAGTTTTTGGCAGAGAGCAGTGAGGAGGGAGTAAAGAGAGGTGCTGAGCCCTTTGTGTCCCAAATGCARTGAAAACAAATCCTGCAGAGCACTTTGCAGACAGCAATCTCTGCTGAGGGGGTGCACTGATCTCTGGCTTTCATCAATCACTGGTGGGATGCAGCACCTCCCATCCTGGTTCCCTGCAGCTCCCAAATTTATCTCTTGTTTGTGTGATGGGGGTTCAGGCAGCACATCCACGGTGTGCCCACCTTTCCTGTTCCCTTTGGGATATTAGAGCTGTCAATCACTGCTCCTCCTCCTCCCAGCCATCACTGTCACCAGCACTGTGACAGTGTTTTCCCTTCTCCTCCCCTCCAGGGTTTAATCCTTTCCCATTCATTTGTGGCTTGGTTTGAATCTTGTAATTATTGTAACACGTGTTTAATGCCATTGTCTGTTCAGGCAGCACAGTGGTAACCTGGGTGTAACCTGGGTGTAACCCTGAGGCTCTGAGGAGGGAGCAGCTGTTCCAGTGGTTGGAAGTAGAGGAGTTTTACTTTGTTTGCTGGTGTCCCGTTGGCTGGGAGGATTTGTGTTTTCCACAAAGACAGAGCAGAAGCAGCATTTTGGGTGGTTTGGAATGGCTGGAGAAGCATTAGAAGTGTTTGACTTGAGCAGAGTCTCTTCCACAGCTGACATCCATCAACAGCCCTTGGTTGTGGAGAGCAGGAAGGTTGWGGTTTTAGGCTGGTGGTTTTGTTTTGGAAGGTTGAGAAGGTTGGCAGGGGGTTGAATGGTTTGGGTAACGTGGCTCCAGTGGTTTCCAGCAGCCTGTTTTCAGAAGCGTCAAAAAGAGATTTCATTTTAATCTACTCAAATCTCTTTTTAAATTTTTTGTTTGTTCTTTCTGATAACACTTAAACCCTTTGAGGTCTGACCTCACAGGGCTGCTTTGGGCATTTTTGTAGCAGTATTAGTGCTGCTTACCAAAAATTACTGTGAAGAGCTCAGTATCTTCTCCATGTGCTGCTGCAGTGAGTGACCACAGAATCCTTTTGTGGGCAGCCAAAACCAGAGCAGTTGTCTCTGATCTCTAAACCATTCTTCTGCGTAGCAAAACATACCTCAAAGGCCCTGTAGGCTGACATYCYGCAGTTCTGGAGATGCAGAAAACTTCTTCAGGTGTTTTTCCCATTTCTCCCTGAAAATGGGAATATTGAGCACCTGTAAGCCAGTCAGACATCACTGTCCACACTGGATGCGCAGGATTTCAATTTCCCTTGCTGTTCCTTATGGATAACTTGTGATRCCTTCTGTTCCCTCCCTGCCCTTCCTGCAGGCAAGCCTGGGACCTTGCTGTTGACATTTGCCTTTCCCAGTTACCCACCATTATCGAGGAAGGAACTGCCTTCAGGGTAAGTTGGGGACTGTCCTGAAATGTGGGCCCAGTTCTGTCCATCCTCTGACCCCTCAGCTCAGCTCATCACTTTTTCTGGGGCACTTTAAGGGTTTATGTTTGTGGGAAATTGTAAATGTCTGGCACAGGGTGCCCAGGGAAGCTGTAGGTGGATCCCTGGAAGTTGGACRGGGCTTGGAGCAGCCTGGGACAGTGGGAGGTGTCCCTGCCATGGCARGGGTGGCACTGGAGGGRCTTTGAGGTCCCTCCCAACCCAAACCATTCTGGAATTCTGTGATTCTCCCTCAGAGGAACAGAGAAAAATCAAGTTTAAACTCCTCCCTGCTGCATGATCCAGCCCCCAGGTGGGGGAGAGCAGGAAGTCCTGCCTGTAAAAGCAGTGCCTGAGACCTGACTCAGAACATTCCACAGCACTCAAACTTCACCAGGTGTTCTTACCCAAAAGGTCTCGACATGCAGCACAGTTTTGGAAATTAAAGGCCTAAATGTGAAAATTATCTCTTATTAGAGTTCTTTTCAAATATAAAATAGAGTTTGAGGGTATGTCCAGAGAGTTCTCTTAAGCTCAGTGTTGTTAACAGGAGTCACTGGGGGGTTTCTGCTTTATTTAATCTCAGAGAGCAGAAAAGTAAAATTTTTAATATTATATTCAGCTTAAATTCCTTTATTCACAATGGATTTTTCTTGATATTCCTTCGATATTTCATGAAGTGAAACCTTTAAATAATAAATACTSTACAAGCTAGCTCAGGTCCCTGTTCCACCCTGATGTCTCTCTAATTTTCAGTAACTTTCTTGCAGTTTATTTGTCTTACCAAACTTCCAAAGGTTATCTGGCTGTAATTGCAGGTTGTCYCCAAAGCCCTGAGTGCAGGAGGAGAACTGTGGGCTCCTGCCAGGCTGGGGGATTGATCAGGATGCCCTGAGGCCTTTATCCTCCCACCCCTGGCCTTCCTCACTCTCTGCTCTGCTTTAGAACGTAAAAAAATACTATTTTTCTTCTCCTGGCTTACGTTCATTTTTACTTTCAGTCTCTAACAATGTCACTGGAGGCTTTTTTATTAGTGTTAACTCTCAGCTGGGCATTCTCTGTCAAGTGAGCTGAAATTCAGGAGATTTCTGAGTGTTTTGGGGTGGGAAGAGGCACAGGCTTGCTGGGGATCAGACAGGAGGTCAGCGAAGAAGAGTGGCCATTCTCAGCTGGAGATCGATCCAGGGTAGGCTGGGAACAATTTACAGGCTGGTTTTCAAGCCTGACAAATGTGATTTCTTGTGTATTTTGGCTGGATTGGAGGCAGGTTGAGCTGTCAGTGTGCAGCTGGGGCTGGGAGCTGGTGTGCAGSCACATTCCTGGAGGTTGGCTGGTGCTGGCCAGGGAGCAGGGAAGGGGACAGTCCCTGTGGTCACTGTGGCCACTGTCAGCCTGTCCTGCCTGCCTGGCAGGGCTGGGTGGGGCACAGGGACCTGCTGGGGGCTGGCAGTGCAGCCTGCCCAGGGCACAGCCTCGGGGCTGGGGTGTCTCAGCAGCACATCACAAACCACTCCTGGGTATTCCCAGAGTGTTCTCGCCTGCTCAGACCCTGTTGCTCYTACAGGGAGAAGTTTGGGCTGGTTTTCCCTCCCTCCTCCATCTCTTTCTGATTTCTATTTCTCTGTGGATCCCTGCCTGGAAGCTRCTGTGTGCTTTGGTCAGTGCACTCTCACCCCGAGCTGGTAGCACATCCTCARAGGGATGGATAACACGAGGAATTTCTTTTCCTTGCTCTTGGGTTGTGTCTGTGGACTGGGCAGAGGCAGCTCCAAGTGCTGCTGTAGGAGTGAAATGGTCTCTGCAGAGCAGATAAATCCACTGCTGCTCCATCTGCTGCTCCTGGGCAGAGAGCAGCCACGCTTCCCTAAGACCTTTCATGGTCCCTTCTCCTGTTTCTCTACTCTTTCCTTCTTTTTTCCCAACACATTCAAAGGGACGTGTGTCTGCTCAGTCTTCGGGAAGTTTTTGTACGTTTAGAAAACACGTATCAGTTACAAATCCCAGCCTCAGGAAGCAGTGAARTCCACAGGTATCAGAGCTCTTGCCTTCACTCCTTGGTGTTTAACCCATGCCTGCATTCCCCCTTTGCTCCCCCAGCACAGCCCCTTCTTCGCCGAGCAGCTCACGGCCTTCCAGGTGTGGCTGACCATGGGCGTGGAGAACCGCAACCCCCCGGAGCAGCTGCCCATCGTCCTGCAGGTCAGTGCTGGCCTGGGGTGGGTCCCTGCCTGTGCCAGGGGTGTCCTTGTCTGTACCAGGGGGCTCCCTGTCTCTCCCTGCCTGTGCCAGGGGTGTCCCTGTCCATGCCTGGGGTGTCCCTGTCTATACCAGGGATGTTCCTGTCTGTACCAAGGGTGTCCCTGTCTCTCCCTGTCTGTGCCATATGTCTGTGTCTCTCCTGCCCCCTCAGCCTCAAGCTGCCAGCTCTTTGGCCTTTGGGAATATAAATCCCAGGGGCCTCTCCAGGATAAATGAGAGCTGGTTGTGCGTTCACCAGACCCACGTGGATGAACCCAAAATGCTTTTCCTGCCCCACCTCGTGGCTCTGMTTGAGCCAAGCCCCTGCTCTGGTCCATGTTGGGCTCTGCTGCCGCTCTCAGAGCAGCACATCTTCATTGTCCCTCCTCTGGCATCTCCTCTGTGCCAGCTCTGTCAGGCAGAGACTTTTATCTTCCCCCTTTTCAGAAAGTGGAAGTTACTGCAGCGTGAATCGCTTGGAAAGGTCCTTTATCCATCTGGTACAGCCTGGGAAGTGTTCCCTTTAACCTGGGGCTGAAGTGCTGCTGCAGGAGCACACAGCCAGGTCTCTGCAGCCGTAGAGGATGAGGGTTCTGTAGGCACTGCTCAGATGAGACAGAGATCTCGTGTTTCAAGGAGAGCAAATCCAGGAGAAGCTTCAGTTGGTGTTTTCTGGCAGGGCCAGGATTGCAGCTGTCATCTGTCAGCTCTGGCCTCCCCTCCCCAGGAGTTTGACAGAAATACAAACCCCTGCCCAGGTACCTGTGGGCTCTGCTCTGCCAGCAGCATGATTTAAAGCCTTTCTTTTAAAGGATTGTGGTCCCAGTCCCTTGTACAGGGATCTCTGAGAAGACTCCCCTTCCCTGTTGGCTGGTCTGTGGCTGACAGCACCATCCATCTCTGCAAGAACAGATTTTAATTTCCTGAGCCTCCCAAGCCTTGAGAGATGAGGTGGACAAGCAGGYGTGTGGTTTGTCTCTGTCACTGCGATGGAAGCAGGCAGGACTTTGCTCCAGCTCCAACTTTGCTGCTTTCCAATGGATTGTTTGGCACCAGCAGGCTCTGCAGGAGCGTGACTGCAGTGGAACTGAGAGGTCACCTGGCAAAGGAACCTGTGTTCCTGCCTGGAGCACAACTGAGCTGGGACAGTGTAATTGTCGTTATAATTATAGCATATTAATTGTGCAGTGGAATAAGATTGGTTGGTAACGGGTCTGAGCATACTAAGACTGATCCAGGGCAGGAAGGGAGGGAGTTTCAGAGCCTTTTTGGTCTGTTTTCAGACCCCAGGGAGAGAAGGTATCAGGGAGCAGGCAGCACACACAGCCTGGCCAGCCTTGATCCCTGTGGGATCTCCTGTGCACAGAGGGCTTGTGGAGATCACTGCAGGCCCTGACTTCATCCTGCCCTTGTGAGGAGCTGCCTGCTAAAATACAGACTGTGACATGCAAATGATCCCCCTGTGTCCTGGCTGGACAGGTCCTAATTTGCACGTGTGGATGTAATTAACCCCCGTGTTCTGGCTGGCAGTCATGACAGGCGATGCAGGGCTGTGTGTGTGGGGTGGCACAGCAGCACCTCCACTGTTCCACCAGAACATCGTGGATTGTGCTCTGACCCCCCTTCCTCATGCYAGGCTCTGAATGTGTCAGCCTGGGCTCAGGCTGTTGTACAGACCCACTGGGGAGGTGGGAAGGGGAGATCCTGTGGGGGCTTTGTTTGGGTGGGACAATGGCAAACAGGAGCTTTTCCAGTCAGACACGGATTGCTCTGGGGGAATGTCYTGAGGGAGGGCAGCAGGGTGCAGCTGGGGCTGCATCTTCACCCTGGCAGCCTTTTCAGTTAGTTCCCTTTCCTGACAGAGGTTGGAGTTCCTTGGTTTCTCTGCAGGCTGGAGGGTGCCAGCTGTGCCATGTCTGTGCCTCCTGCCCCTGCCAGCTCCTGCTGCTGTCCCAGCCCTGCTGCAGCCTCACCTGCCCTGCTCTCTGCTCCTGCTTTAATCCCAGACAGCTGCCTCTGGTATTCCTGGGCTGCTTGATGGAATAGGCTGGTGCCAACTAGGGCAGGATRACCAAAATCCTTTCTCTTATGGCCTGTCCTGAGATGTGAGCTCTGATATTCCGAGTGAAACCACAGCAGTAGTTATCACATCCCCCTGCTTTCTTCTGGACTTTTCCTTTACCACCTCAGTATCCAGTACCAGTCATCCAGAGTGTGAGATGTGAGCCAAGTAATTTAGTTATTCTTCAGTATTAAACATGAAAAATAATCTAATTTCAATATGCAGCGTGCAAACACACTGAGAAGGGGATGGAACTGGGGAGGTAAATCAAGGAGTCTCTTTCCCTGAGATCCCTGCTGAAGGATGTTCCTCAATTTAAACTGAGGATTAAACGTTGCATTCCAATATCTTACATCTGTTAAGGAGATTAAGAACTGCAAGTCTATCTGTTAATATTTCACACCAGGGTAGGTATAAGCCAGTAAAACACCACCTCATTAGCGATGTCAGACTCCATTTTAATGAGATTTTTATTAACGACCAACATGACCTTTTGCTCCCTCTTAAGTCTCCAATATTGATTTGCCAAGGAAAGCAAAGCCTGTCCTTGTGCTCCTGAGCTGTTGGGAGCTGGGCTGGTGCTGCCCTTTGGGTCCTGCTGCAGGAACCATCAGGGGCCGGGCTGGGAAAGGCAGCTGGAATCCTTAGGGATTGCTCCCCTGGTGTCTGCAGCAGCTCCACAAAGGAGCATTCCTGGGTGCCAGGGTTTGCCAGTGTTCCTTCCCTGTGCCCTGCAGCCCAGGCTGTGTTTTCCCTGGACAATAAACCCATCCCTGTTCCCTGCAGCCCAGGCTGTTTTCCCTGGAATTTAACCCCATCCCTGTGCCCTGCAGCCCAGGCTGTGTTTTCCCTGGACAATAACCCTGTGCCCTGCAGCCCAGGCTGTGTTTTCCCTGGGATTTAACCCCTTCCTGTTCCCTGCAGGTGCTGCTGAGCCAGGTGCACCGGCTGCGAGCTCTGGACCTGCTGGGGAGGTTCCTGGACCTGGGGCCCTGGGCTGTCAGTCTGGTGCGTGGGAGCTGCACGGGGGCTCCAACACTCCCCTTGGCCCCAGCAGGGGTGATAAATGCAGCTGGTGGTTTAGGGGAGGGAGGTGGGGAGGAGAAGCCCCAGATCTGACAGGTGAGCGTGGCTGTGTGGGAAATGGAGTGAGTGTCCCTCCAGGAACACACGTTTGTGTTCATCACATTCACTCCCATGCTCRTTTCCAGTACAGCAAAGGGGAGTTCCTTGGGAATAGCTAAGTGTAAAATAATGTAAGGGACAAACCAGGAGGAAATATCTGGGGCAGATAAAAAGGTTTGTCATGTAAAATAAATAGCCAAAAAAAGCATATGCATTTATTATGTGTTCTTTCRGTTTACTGGCTGCATCATTTTCTTCTCTTCTTTTATCTGTTTGGTGTCTGGATTTTACAAGCTCTTCTGAGCAGGCAGCAGCTGCATTCTCCAGTTTGGGAAGTGGCAGCACAGTGTAGAGCATAAATAAGAATTAAACAGAGGAACAGTTTAAAACACTCCCGTAAATGGAGCTGTTTGTTGATAAAAGTGATGAAGATGAAGCACCAGCTGGTCGTGGAGCAGCTCAGTGATGGGACTTCTTAGTGGTTTGCTCTACCTCCTCCTGGAGAGACCTGTTAATGTCCAGGGGGGAATTCCTGAACTTTGTGATGTGTTTAACTGGGAGAGCCAATGGCCCCAGCTGAGGSAAGTGAGGATAAACCAGCCCAGGCTGTGAGGAGAGAAGGCTGATGCTGGATTAACTCAGAGTCTCCATGGGCCAAATGAGTCTGGAAATACCTGGTGACATTCAAGATTAAAATGGGCAATAGACAAACACACAGGGATCCTCTCTTTACTGGAAATGTGGGGAATTATTTTCTACCACRTTTCTCAGCTGTGTCTGTAAAGATGCTGCATCCTGGGCCCTGCTGAGGGGCTGGGCTGCCCAGGGGGATTTGCTCCCAGGGTTTTACTGACAGGGATTTGTTCTCTCCCTCCCAGGCCCTCTCTGTTGGCATTTTCCCCTATGTGCTGAAGCTCCTCCAGAGCTCAGCCCGTGAGCTGAGACCTCTCCTTGTGTTCATCTGGGCCAAGATCCTGGCAGTGGACAGTGTGAGTATTCCTGCCCCTGCAGCAGTGCCCTGCCTCAGCCACAGCTCTGCTTGCTGGGGTTGCAAATRAATAGTGAAGCTGGTAAGTAATTGCAGATAAATTTGTAGAGTCGTATCTGTGACTCAGTGGTTTGTGGGTGCAATTAGTTGAGCACTATAAAATTATTAGGAGAGGTGCACACATTAATTCAGGCACAATTGCAAGTCCGTGTAGAATGCCTGAACTGCTGTAGTTGTTGGATCTTTCCTCTTTGGGGATTTTTTTTGTATCTCTCCTCCATTTCAGTATGGAGCATGGCACTGAATTTGTGAAGGTTTTCCTGCTGTTGATCCAGCATTGTCAGGTTTAGTTTTATAACAACATTTTTGTTAAAATCCTAAGAGGATTTGGGAAAGCAAAGAAAATGAAACCTATTCATCTTGGAGCTCTTCTGGAGGAGCTCATTTGTGGTGCACCCGAGGCTGGTGCCTCAGCCCCAGGTGTGTGCAGGGGCTCAGGTGTGATTCCCTTGGGCTGTTGTGCCCTCTCCCCTGCCCCTCACACCTTCCCTCCCGTGCTCTGCCACGGCCTCGCTTGTTTGCAGGCTGAGCTTTACAGCAAAACACAAAAAAATGCTCTTCAGTGGTGGGTTTGGGTTTCTTTGTGCTGTTTCACTTGTTCCACCGGCACATGGTGGGAGTGGGAGGGGAGGAGGGGGCAGCTTCCCCAGGGAAGTGCCAGGGACACTGCTGAGGGAGGGGACAGGCAGCAGCTCCTTGCAAACAGAATGTTTTCTGTTAGTTCTGAACTTGCACACCGAGCCTGCAGCCTGCTTTGGTCGTGCTGTGTTATTACTCACAGTGGAGCTGTTTATTCCGTGAGGAGGAGGAGGAGGTGTCAGTGGTGCTGGGTTCCCGTGGCATTCCCAGAAGCTCAGCTTGGCTATGAGGCCACCCCTGAGCCCCAGGAGCTGAGTGTGGAGCTGTCCCCGTGCCTGCAGCAGAGGCAGGGGCTGTTCTGTGTGAGGAACAGAAAGTGCTGACCCTGGGAGGGCAGAGGGAGTCGGGGAAGCCTCTCGTAGCTGCAGCCTGGCAGCAATCCAGGCCCTCTGCTCCTGGCTCTGCCAAAACCAGCAGCTTCACTCTCTTCAGCACTAAAATATTCTCTTGCATCTCTGCCTTGCCGTCCCCTCTCCTTTCAGGCATGAGTTCCCTCCTTCACCTTCTCCTCCTGATGGAAAATGCACGGTCCTGTCTCCAGCAGAGCTGTGCCACAGGGAGCTGATGCCAAGTCAGGGTTTCCTCCCTTCCATTTTCACTTTCTCCATGTGGATCCTCTCGGGGTGACCCCAGAATGTCAGCCTGGAGCTTGGTGTGTCAGCAAAGGCCTGAGCTCCCCCTGAGCCCAGCCCAGAACCTGCCCTGTGCTCCCCAGGCTGCTCTGCAGGCTGGGCTGGCTGTAGCAGGAGATAGAAATGTTCTGGGGAGGTTTAATGTGGCTCCTTTGACTCTYGCCCACAGCAGGAGCTCACATTTCCTGCTGTGGCAAGAAATTTCTTTGTGGCAGAGGCTTCCCTGCTCTGTCCCTGTGGGGCTGTCTGGTTGCAGCCCCCAGGAAGGGCTTGAGCTTTATTTGGCTTCTCAAATAAAAACAAGGTTGGAGAAAAATGGTTAAGAAATGAAAGGTTTGTACATCATTGGAGGAAGAAAAGTGTGTGTTGTGGTTCTCACTGTGGTTTTCTTGGTCTCTTTTTCAGTCGTGCCAGGCTGACCTGGTGAAGGACAATGGACACAAGTATTTCCTCTCAGTCCTGGCAGATCCTTACATGCCAGTAAGGACARGTCCCCTTTATTCAGACTCTTTAGCATGTGCTTGCCTTGTTTTAGCTGATGTGCTGCTGTTCTGGTGCCACGTGGGGCTGCCTCCCCCTGCAGTGGAACCCAGAGCTGTTCTGGGCAGTCACTGCTGAGCTGTGACAGAGGCAGCCACACCAGCCAGGGCTTTACAAAGTCGTTTGGAGTTCTGAAAGCAGAGTCTGTGAGGGTGGGAGCTGGGGCTCCAGGGTGGCTGCAGAAGCAGGGAATTGCCCCATAGCTTTGGCAGTTCCCTCTGCAGCAGTGGGTTCCCATAAGGGATGTTTGGGGCTCTCCCCACAGCAGGGCCAGGCTGGTTGGGAGGATGCTGGGGAAGTGTGTGGGGTGTAACAGGGCTGATGCCAAGAAAGGRGAAAGAAAGCTGGAATTTCCTCTTTCTTTTAGCATGGCACAAGGTGCTCTTGTGACAATGCCATGKGTCAGGGGGGCTGTGGCTGCTCCCTGCCCTGCTCTCCAGGTAACCCTCAGTCTGTGTTGTTTTCAGGCTGAGCACAGGACGATGACAGCCTTCATCCTGGCTGTGATTGTCAACAACTACAACACGGGTCAGGTGAGTCCCAGCAGCCTTTTCCCTTCATCCTCTCCCACCTCGCTCTGCCTCATGCCTTTGCTTTGATGGAAGTGTCCTGGCTTGCATTAAACCCAAACTCGAACTTGGAAACAGAACTAGGATGTTGGGTTTTGTTATTTCTGTGTGGATTAAGAGCAGAATTGGCCTGGAGATGTGGCAGACATTCTGTACCCAGCACCTGGCAGTGGGGGACAAGGACAGGGGTCCCTTCATAGCCACTGGCACTGAAAGAGTCTCTGGTCCTGTCCAGGGGGAACCTGATGGCTGGGAATGGTCTGTGGATTGAGCCATAAACYCTGGGGCTCTGACAGGTGCAAGCAGCGTTTCCAAAGAGGAAAAACCAAGCTTTATGCATTACAGAAAGCATTTTAATGCTCAACTATTTAATCAACTCTGGCTGCCTTTCCCTTCATGCTGCTGGTATTCTGTAACAAAATCAGTCTGGAACCACTAAATGATTATTTTCTCTTGGCTCCCTGACTCCTTCAGAAATAGTCTGGTTCTGTGGGGATGAGGTGGGAAGCTGTCATCCCAAACAAAAGGCTGGGTTTGTGTTGCAGGAAGCCTGCCTGCAGGGGAACCTGATAGCGATCTGCCTGGAGCAGCTGAGCGATCCCCACCCGCTCCTCAGGCAGTGGGTGGCCATTTGTCTGGGGAGGATCTGGCAGAACTTCGACTCAGCCCGGTGGTGTGGAGTGAGAGACAGCGCCCATGAGAAGCTCTACAGCCTCCTCTCAGATCCAATCCCAGAGGTAAAARTCCAGCTCTCCTGCTAAACTGGCAGAAGGACAGAGGTTCCTGCAAAGCAGGGCCTTCTACAGCTCTGTGTTTGTGGCTGGTTCAGAGAAACRTCTTGCTGCCGTTGCTTCAAGGTGATGCAAATCAAACAAGCCCTGCAAGAGGAATTTCCACAGAAATGCAGAGGGAGTTCATAGAGCCCCAGACCCCTGGGACCTGGGCACTGCAGTTAGGAGTTGCCACGGATTTTGCGTATCACAAACTGTTAAAAATGTGGTCCCAAAACTCACTGTGTTTTGCAAAAAAATGCTCTAGTCTTTTTTGTCCAAGTGTGAAAACTCTTCTCCCCCTGCTCATTGTGAAAATGCATCTTTGATTGGCTGTGTTTTACCTTTGTGGCACTCCCAGGAGAGGAGGGATTGTGCAGGGCCTGGCAGTGACTGACAGAGCCCATCAGACCCAGCAGACACACTGGGAGAAGGGAGCTGAGATAAACAGCTCTGATAACGTGCAGAGATTAGAGATGAGACTCCCTTCCACATCCAGTCTCTGTCCTGCATCCTCCTGCTCTTGCCCCTGGTCCCATCCTCCCCACTTTTTGAGCAGTGTTTCTGCAGAGCTGGGGTAGCTTTCCAAAGTTTTCTCTGATTTTTCTCCTTTTTTCCATTGTCTACCTTYCCATCAGCCCATACCTGCAGGCTGTAGTCCACTCCTATAAAAGACCCACATCCCAACAGGAGAGCTGTGTGTAACTTACTCCTGTTAATTAATATTCAAGGCAACACCAACTGGAAGAGTCACCCATGGGAAGGTCACTGAATATTCTGGGACATTAAACATATCCTGCATCTGTGAATGCTCAAGACTGAGTTCGCTGAGGCTGCTGGGGTTGCTGCTCCCCTGACACAGGAGTTCGGGTGTGCAGCGTTTTGTGGGGATAACTGGAGCCCCTGTGGCAGCAGAGGGGACAGCCAGGGCTGTGTTTGTGTCCTCCCCAGGTTCGCTGTGCTGCAGTCTTTGCTCTGGGGACCTTCGTGGGCAACTCGGCGGAGCGCACGGACCACTCGACCACCATCGACCACAACGTGGCCATGATGCTGGCCCAGCTCATCAACGACGGCAGCCCCATGGTCCGCAAGGTACCCCCAGCTCTGCCCTGGGCCTGCCCARGGGGTCTGTGCAGAGAATGTGACAGCTCTGCTCACTGCAAAGGTCTCCCTGCCTTTGGAGCCCCGGGGGTGGAGCACAGGCTGACCCAGAGCAGCTCTCCAGGTTTGGGAGAGTTACGGTTTCTGATGCACCGTCGTACATCAATAGTACATTGGGTGGTTTTTGACGTTCTTGGATTGTTTTTGAGGGCTGTTCTGAAGTGTCCTAATGTTTGTGTTTACTTGAGTGGAACATCAACACCCTGGCAGTTGTCACCGGCATGGCAAAGATTCATTTCTGTTGTCTCGTTCCAGCATTTAATCAGTTTAATTCAAGAGGGAGCTGCGTGTCACACTGGATGCTCTGTGAGATTCATAAATCTCTCCTTGGGAGATCAGCCCCTGAGCAGAGAGAGCAGCCAAAGCCAGCTCTGTCTGCTGTTCCCAGGGGCCAGGCAGGAGGTGCCTTTGGAGGGGCTGGGCAGTGCCAGGAGGGTCCAGCTGAGAACCCCCAGCCCTGGCACAGCCCCTGGCTCTGAGGGAGCCACACACATCCTAAGGGCTGGGCCAGGTCGGGGCTGCCTGTGACACTGCATCAGTCTGACGAACTTGGGCAGAATCAGCCACAGAAGRCCARGATGGTTTGGGTCAGAAGGGACCTTAAAGCTCAGCTCRTTCCAAGCCCTGCTGTCCATGGGCAGGGACACCCACCAGAGCAGGTTACTCAAARGGGAGGAAGCCTGTCCAGGTAGAAAAGGCTTGTGAGGAGTTAAGTGTGAGACAGAGTCCTCTGACTTTCTGCAGTTCAGCCTATGAGTTAAGGCAGAATTATCACCCTRGATGGCCACCCAGYARCACCAACAATATTAGTCAGTGTTTRCCTTCARTCCCTTGTTTCTCACCTGTGTAACCATGAGATGTTTCTTGTGCTCTGTCCCCAGGAGCTGGTGGTGGCCCTGAGTCACCTGGTGGTTCAGTACGAGAGCAATTTCTGCACCGTGGCCTTGCAGTTCATCGAAGAGGAGAAGAATTACCCTCTCCCTTCTCCAGCTGCTCCAGGTGGGGCTTGGCTTTGGCTGRGCAGGAGATGTAGGGCCTGAAAGGACTTGGGAATCATTTAAGGGGTTTTCCCAACACRGTGAGCTTCTTGCTGGTGGGGATTTATTAAAGAGCCGTGTTGTGACATGGTGAGTGACAAGGAGGGCAGATCTGGTGTCTGTTCAGCCCTGTGAGATGTTACACTGGAGAAATCCATCCTYCAGTGAGTCTCCACCTAAGCCTTGGCTGTGGCTCACCTCCTGCCCTCAGAGAGGTTCCCTTCAGCTCAAGGCTGTGGGATATTGGTCAAGGCAGCACAGAGACTGATTTCCTTTTTCCCCTCTGGAACCACTCCTGAGCGTTCAGTGTCACATTGACCGGGGAGAGCTCCAGCACACCATGAGCCAGCCCTGCTGCTGTGAGGGCCACACAAGGGAGGGAAGAACTCAGTACGCTGAGCCTGTGACCTCATCCCTTTTGTTGTGTCTGTGACTTTATGTGAGGAATGAAGTGTCCTGGTGAAGTTGTCTCTAACCTCACCTTTTCTTTAGATGTAAA
This sequence comes from Mixornis gularis, assembly GCA_003546035.1. Taxonomy (NCBI): domain Eukaryota; kingdom Metazoa; phylum Chordata; class Aves; order Passeriformes; family Timaliidae; genus Mixornis; species Mixornis gularis. Next base: position 98,495 of record QVAJ01000370.1, on the reverse strand, counting down.
CTGCAGTGGAAATCTTGAAGGATAACAGGAGAATCATGGAGACAAGACTGTGTGTTGTCTCTGCATAGAGTGGTTTAGTCTCCCTATCCTCTGAATAACTGAATCATATTGGAAAATGAGCTCCTCCCCATTTGCTGCAGGAAATAAACACTGCATGCAGTTTATACACTGTTTTTCCTGATCCAAAAGAATCCTGAAGTGGGACGCTCTGGAAGCACTGTCCCCCCACCACAGTGCAGCCACTCTGCAGGGAAACAGAGCAGCTCTTCTGAGGGTGTGGGACWGTGTGTGCTTAGGGTGAAATATGACCTGAAATCAGGCCTGAAATTTGGTCAGAAAACCAGAATTTTCATTGCTCCTGATGATGAGAAAATCCAGGGGAGGGTTGATGAGCAGCAGCAGAGAGGAGCTGGCCTATGCTGCCCCAGACCTGGCCCAGGGGCTGGGCAGTGGCCCAGCACCACCTGGGTGCAGAGGAGAGTCACCAGGGCCCCTGGGAGGCACTGGGCTCACCTGGCCTTGCTGCATGTCCCAAACTCCCAGCCTGGACAGCAGAGACACAAGATCCATGTTGGATCCGCTGCCGTACCTCGTTCCCTTTTATCCTSACAGGGAATTACGGATCCTGTTCGTGTCAGTGGTGTTTTAATGACTGATTTGCTGGGAAATCACCCCAGTGCTGGGGCAGGGTTTGGTTCCAGCCATAACTGCCTCCTCTTGCCTCGCAGAGGGCGGGAGCCTGACCCCGGTGCGGGACGGGCCCTGCACGCCGCGCCTGCGCTCCGTCAGCTCCTACGGCAACATCCGCGCCGTCACCACGGCCAGGAACCTCAACAAGTCCCTGCAGAACCTCAGCCTCAACGAGGAGTGTAAGGCACACTTCTTCCCAGTTTTCCCACTTTGCACGCCCCTTGTGCCAGCCAGGAAACGCCACGGGCAGGACAGAACAGGCTGGAACTGGCACTTCAGCCCAAATTGTCCAGCTCCAAGGGCTTGGATGAGGAGCCCCCTCATAATTAGTTGCAATTTTCTGGTCTTTAGCATTGATTTTTATGAGTGTTTGGGGACTAAAAATGTGCCTTCCAGCTTCCAAGCATAAGTGGATTTTTAACTCAGTCTTTTGCGTGTTCTGTGCTTAATCATTCAGTATTAAAAGGGGGAATTGTGGCTTTGCCCCCTGGGTGAGGGGTTTCCTTCACTGAGTGTGGCAGGATTTAGAAAGGGGCTGTTATGTCTGGGTGAAAATCGTTCTCTTGCCAGTCCTGCTTCCAGCATCTGCTGTTCTGTCCTGGCAGCTGGAAGCTCTGTGGCATTTTCCCCTGGGAACCTGAGCACRAGCAGCAGTGCCAGCAGCACGCTGGGCAGCCCCGAGAACGAGGAGTACATCCTGTCCTTCGAGACCATCGACAAGATGAGACGAGTCAGCTCCTACTCCTCCCTCAACTCCCTCATCGGTGAGCACAGCCCCTCCTGCCCTTCCCTCTTCCCTCTCTGGAAGGTTGGCATCCTGGCCCCAACACAATTTCTCCCCCTGCTGTGTGTGGCTGGGTCACTCCGGTGGAGGGATGGGAGTGGGAGCTGTTGGCTCCAGTTCTGGGCTCTGCTGCAATCCTGTTAGGAATTCAGGCACAAAAATGTGGGGGCCACAACAGCTTTGCTTTAAGCTACCTGTAGCTTTTCAAACAGTCTGAGCCATTTTGGCACCACATCACAGGCACCATGCAGAAGGACCTGGCTTTTGCTATGGCCTCCTTCCAGGGAAAGCAGCATGCACAGGGAAATGCTGGGGGAAGTCTCTATATTTCCTCTGTAATCAGTAAATGGGCCCATATTTTCACAAATCAGTGCAGGGAGAGTAACTCAGGGAGAAGTCACCTGGGTGATAGAACTGCCCTGACCAAAGAAACATTTTCTCTGCTCTGTTTTCCAGGAGAATTAATGGTGATTTGGGTMTCCCGAGTTGAAAGATTCAGGAATTGTAATTACTGAGCCCCTGTGGCAGTTTAAAATCATGAGTTCATTAGGAACTTGATCAGTTAATTTGCTTTTGATTATCAGTAATGACATTGGATCTTCTGAAGCATGGCAGGGATGTTAGGAAATTTCTCTCCRTCTTGAGCTAGGAGTTGAGTTTTCTCATTCCCACTGGTGTCTGCTTGATGGCTGGTATGTGTCTCACAAGAAAAGGAAAAGGCTCTGGAGAGGAGCTGGAGGTGCTGAGGGGAACCTTGGAAAGAGAGAGCAGCTCTCCAAGGCCTCCCTCACTCCTGTTCCATCAAAGAGCTCAGACCCAGCTGGAAACGCAGAGCTTAGGGAAGTGTTTAAAATTCATGACTCGCACAGAATCCCATTACCTCCCCATTTGCCTGCTGCAAGCCAGGCTTTTCTCATTCCTTCTGAAGCATCATCATCCTCCAGCCCTGTCTCCTGCTCCCCAAGGAGAGATGCCACAGCCCCAGCCACCCCCACAGCTCTGCAGCCCAGGCTAACCCCGTTCCTCGTGTCCTGACGTGCCTTAAGCTGCTGCTGCTGCAGGGGAGCTGGGGGAGCCCAGTGGGGCAGAGACTTGGGACTGGAGGAATGCTGTGCTCTGCTCTGTGTCTTCTGAAAGGGGAAATGGGGCTCTGGCCCTGCAGTAAYGCCTCTGCCAAGCATCTGAGACAGCCAGAGCAATGGAAAAGATGTTTGGGGCCTGTGAGGAGGCTCCAAGTGAAGCAGAAATCTGGTCTGTAAGAGTGAAAGGAGAAATTTTCAGCCACAGTTTGTGCTCTGTGCTCTGCATTCCCTAAGCTGATTCGTTGATCACAGAATCCTAGGATGGTTTGGGTTAGGAGGGACCCTAAAGCCCATCCMGTGCCACCCCTGCCATGAGCAAGGCACCTCCCACTGTCCCAGGTTGCTCCAAGCCCTGTCCAGGCTGGCCTTGGACACTTCCAGAGATCCAGGAGCAGCCACAACCTGCTGATGCTCAGGTCTTTGTTCCTCTCTGGCAGTTTTAGGAACTTGACGTGGGAGGGATTGTTCTGGATCAGTCTCTGCACTGGCACTGAGGCATCATACAACGTACTTCTTCCCAAAAACTTGAGGAGAACCTCTCCATTCCTCCTTGTGCCATTTTACAAACAGTTCCTTAGTGAGCTGTGGGCCAAATGTCCCCATTATGGCTCCCCAAATGCAGCAACACACACTCTGAGACGAGCTCTGTGTTCTCTGGCAGCTGCTCCTTGGCCAGACAGGCCAGTACCAGGAGAGACATTTATTTCTGGCCCAGTTTTCCAGCTGGCAAGAGGCAGTTTRTGGTTAGTCAACAAAGACATCATTTTGGAAGGGAAGCTGAGCCTTGCTGCTTTTCCATACAGCCACTCATTAATCTTGGTGTCCTGGAAATGTTCAGTTTTAAGATAGGAAAAGGGATGGAATTAAGATGGGGGTTTGCATACCTCGAGGCAGATTATTCATATCCAAACTGCATGATGAAAGCCTTTGTCCTACAGAGAGTTTCTCTGGAAAGATTATCTTAAGGAGTGATCAAAGAAGGAGGAAAATAAATCTTGGAGCAATGAAATGCTGGGGAATTGTCTTTTGCAGCAGGAGAGGCTGGGGGTGGAGAACTTGTTTGCCATTTCCCAGGATCTGCCTCAGAGTGCCAGTGAGGGTGGAGGTTGCTGCAGTGAGGGTGAGGAGAGCAGAGGTGGAGGTGGACACTGAGGTCCAGGAAACAGGGWGTGCTGGGACAGGGGAGCCTCCTACTCCCTCTGTGTTACTGCCCTGAGGTAATGAGGAGCTGGTCAGCCAGCAGTGTTTGTAACTGGGAACAGGCACAGCAGCAAAATCCAGGGATTCGGGTGGGCTTTGGAAATGGGAACTTGCTGCAGGGGCTGCTCAGTCTCCCTGGTGGTGACACCAGCTCTGGCCAGGGGTGCCTGCTCTGAGGAACCTCCTTCTAGTGAGCTGCTTGTGGCTTGTGTGGAAGCTCGGGAAGCTCCAGCTGGAATTGCCCAGGGGTGGGAGTGAGCCCCTGCAGGGCCCCGGGAGGGCTCAGGTGCGAAGGGACCGAGCTGTGCCTGCAGGGACCAGGCTGTTTCCCCGGGCAGAGCTCAGGGACCTGGGGGATTTCGGGTGTCCCCTTCCCCCCTGGGGTCCCTCCTGGCCAGAGGAGGGGTTTGTGGCATGCACATCGCTGTGGTTGGCACTGACGGGGAGCGGCTCCCCGAACCCTCGAGGCTGAAATATTTCAGCTGCATTTCCCTGCACCAGAAGGCTCCATCCCCTGTCCCTGTGTGCCTGTCTGAAGGTTTAATTCCCTGTCCCTCCGTGCCCGTGCGAGGTTTCAGTGCCTCCCCAGGAGCTGACTCGGGGCCAGCTGAGCAGGGAGCAGGCATTGGTCTGTTTGTGCTGCGGTGCCGGTGGGAAGTGGAACTGCCCCATCTGTGGAGGCTGGGCCTTGAAATCACTGCAGTGATTTTCACAGGGGATTGGAAAGAAACCCTGTCCCAGCCTGGCAAATCAAAGGGAATAAATAAAGCCATCAGCAATCGGGTTTGCATCCACTGTGGCTCTCCCTGGAGCTGCTGGAGCCTGGCCCGTCCTCGGGGCTCACAGGTGAACTGAACCCCACGTGTGCAGGGAAAATCAAACTCGGGGGAAAGGCAGACAATTTATTTTTGACATTCTTAGCAGAGAGGGATCGTTTTGTAAACATGAGTCCACACTGCAAGGTGCACTGAACTGGCTGGGAGTCAGTGTGACTAATTACARAGCTGTCTGCTTCCATTAATGCCCTGCTCAGCTCCTGGTTTGCATCTCAGGGACAGTTCAAGCATTGGAGCCCTAAATGTGAAATGGAGCTGCTGTTCCTGCTGCCACCTCTGCTGCTCCCCTTATCCCCGGGACTGGAGCTCAGGATCTGACAGGAGCTGGGTCAGATRTGTCACTCCTGCACTGACACTGGGACCGTGGCAGCAGGAAGGAGCAGCCTTAGGAGCACCAGGTGCCTTTGTAGAAACTCCCTGTGTTCTCCTCAAAGGCTGCCACAGGAGAGGTGAACTTCTTCTCTTTGTGAGGTTCTCTCACAAAGGCTGTGAAGGGGGAATCGCACTGGAACAGTTCTGCTTAAAATGTGGTTTTTCCCTGACACTCAGATGTATAAAAAATGTCTCTGGGTTTCTTTCTCCGTGGACGAGGTGGTTATCAGAGCCCCTGGGAAATCAGCTGGGTCCCCCCTCACTCTTTCTCCTCTCCCCTTCCTTTTACTCTCTTTCAAGGGCTTTAAAGAGTTGAAGGCATCCAGATTTCCCAGTGGCCCTTATGTAACAGGCTGGAGTGTGGGAGGCAGAGCTCTGGGCACAGCTCTGGGCACACCTCAGACATTACCTGGCTGCTGCTTCACCAGCTGAGCCTTTTTCCTCCCACACCTTGTAGCACTTTGCCTCTCTCCCTTCTTGTTCTTTATCCTTCCCCCTCCAGTTTTTCTTTCCTTGGTAATAGAAGCTTCCAGGATTTAACATTGTTATCTATTTACAGCCTTTGCAGTTTTACAGTATTATATAAATATTATACAGTATTACATAAATATATGTTTACAGCCTTTACAATTTGCAGCCTTATAACAATTTACATTGTTAGAGGTTTTACAGCCTTGCCAGTGCCTAAAGGGGCTCCAAGGGAACTGGAGAGGGGATTTACACAGGGGCCTGGAGTGCCAGGACACAGGGAATGGCTGAGGGCAGGGTTACATGGGACACTGGGGAGAAATTCTTCCCTGGGAGGGTGGGGAGGCCCTGGCACAGGGTGCCCAGAGCAGCTGTGTTTGCCTCTGGGTCCCTGGCAGTGTCCCAGGCCAGGTTGGAATAACCTGGGATAGTGGGAGGATCTGCCTGGGTCACCCCCAGAACACAAACAGCACACTCCAGTTGGTCCCTTCATAAACACTTGGGAGATTTCCAGGTGCAGATTTAAGCAGATGTCACTTGGAGCATCCTTTGGATGCCAGGTGAGAGGGAGACCTCCTGCAGGTCAGGTGAGAGGGAGGAGTTGGGGTATGGGGGCTGCCTTGGCCCTTTGCAGGATGATTTGTCAGTGTTTTTTGGGGCACAGGAAGGTTCCCCTTTCAGAGCAGCACCCCAAGGGCAGCCTGTGGGCTCCTGGAGCCCTCAGCCAGTGCTCAGAACTGCTCTGTGCCAGCCTGCTCTGCTGTGCAGGGATCAGGTTTAGCTCTGCCAGGTGAGGAGCTGCCTGCTGACCACGGGACCCTTTCCTCCCAACTTTATATTTAGATGCCTCCAGAAACACGGGAGGAGAAGCAGTAACAGCTTGATCTGTCATTTAGCACTGATTGTGACTCATCTGAAATCTCTATTTTAGCTCTTTTTTGTTGTTAGTGCAACCACTTTAACATTGTCCAAATGGCTCCAMTCCCAGCCGGGGCGTTGCACGATCAGACACCGGCAGGGCTCCGAGGCTGAAAAACAAATTCTCGCCCAAAAGCAGCAAAATAAAATGTTCACAGAATTCTGTCACTTGTTGCAAATGCTTATTAATTTGATTTGTACTTTGAATCTGTCAGTCCCTTCTGCTGAAATACCGAACAGCTGATCTGCTCATTAAATAACAAATTGGAGGAATTGATACAAAYGTCAATAGGAAAGACTGAGTTGGACTCGCTGCTTCCTGAGGGCTCCTAAAGCTTTGCTTTAAACATTTAGTAAACTTGTGGAGTGTACAACYCCCTGAACAATTCAATAAAAATCACCACTACAATATCAGGCAGGAACTGTGGGTTTATACCATTAAGTATTTCAGCTCAGGAAACCCGGACATTATCCACTTGGCCTTTGCAGGTGATTTGCTTCAGGAGCCTGCAAAAGCAGGAGTTGGACTGGAGATGATTTAGGGAGTCTTTAATTTATTTTGCTTCCTCCCACTTTGATTTCACAAGCCCTTGCAGAGTTCACAGACAGGCAAAGGGAGACAAAATGCCCATGTGGGATGTTTTTGAGCTCCTCTCTTGATGTTCCCTGAGATGTCATCAGGTTGTTTGGAGTTCTAATGAATTTTCTCACATCAGATCAAAGAATTGGAGTTGATGGGTTGTCATGTGCTGCAGGGCTTTGGGGTTTGTTGTGCTTTTTGTTATTCTAGGTGTGAGTTTCAACAGTGTCTATACCCAAATTTGGAGAGTGCTCCTTCACCTGGCTGCTGACCCCTATCCTGACGTGTCCGACCTGGCCATGAAGGTTCTCAACAGCATTGCCTACAAGGTATGTGCCTRTCCCTGCTCACTTGTGCCTGCCAGGTGTTTGGATGTGGATTTTCTCATGCTTAGGCAAGGCTTAGGCAGGCTGACCTGGATGGGTCTGTTGGAGTGCTCTGCCTTTTGCAGAAGGAGCTTTTAACGCTTCACGATGATAAACTCTGCTCTGAACCCTTGATCAGGTAAAATGAATAAATGGGGGAGGGCCCGGGGTTATTTTAGGGTGTAAATTAGGTGCAGACCTCGGACAGTAGGTCTGGTTGAGAAGTCTACTTGTCTAGATCAGTCCCTGGGATAAACCTTAAGTATCCTTCATTAAATTATCCGTTTGCAAACTGATTTAGATAATGCAAGTGGGACTGGCCTGCAGACTGAAGCCACAACGGCTCTCCAACCCAGGTGAACTAGTACATGTGAGTCAGCATGCAGACCCCTGCCACTCCTCACCCCAGCCCAGGCTGGGTGCCTAAACCTYCATCCTCATCCCATCTCATCCTGGGGCTGACAAGATGTCCCTGGAGGTGCCACCCTGGGGCAGAACCTTCCCTCAGCCCAGGCCACCCCAGGACATCTTCTCAGCCCGTGCGTCCCCTGGCTGGGCACAGAAAGCTCTGTGTGAACCTTTCTGGCCACTCAAGCATCCAGACCATGAGCCATTGCAATGGGAACTCTCTTACTGGGCCTTTCCAGGGAACAATCCCAGATCCTCAGCCTGGGGCTGCGGAGCTGGAGCTGCAGTAAGAGATGCCAGCATTGAGCACTGCCATCTTAATGCCTCAGAGATCTCTGCTTGGAAATCACATTTTCTCTTGAGACAATAGTTACTGACTTGAGCTCTGATTTGTTTGAAGTGCACGTGCCAGTGAGTGGTAAGGGCTGGGATTGGGACAGACAATTCTCTTGGCAGTGGGGTCAGCAAGCTCAGCCCTTCTCTGGTGAGACAGGGGTACAACAAATGACAGGCTGGAGATGCCAAATGAGGGGAAGAAGGAAAGGAAAAGGTGGAAGATTTCCCTCTCTCTGCTCTAGATGCATGAAACTATTTCAGTTCTGTGTTTGGAAGGCTCTTTGCAAAGTGAAATGTTGCTCCTGCTATTAAAAGGGATATAAGGAGGAATCAGATCTGCTTTTCCTGACTGAAATGTGTTTTCAGGAGTTGCTCCCTGACCAGTGGAGATATCCGGTATCAGTCCTGATATCGATGCTGCTGTGCCAGCAGGAACTGTGATCATTCCCTTGTCATATCCCTAGGGAATGCTGGGACTGATGGGGGGAGTTGTGTGTTGGCTCTAACAAGTTTGGGCCTGGCTGTGCTGGTGCTGACCCGAGTCCCAAAGCTCAGGTGATGGGTCTCCTGCATCTCACACTGCACGGCTGGGCCAGCTGCTCTGTCCCTGCTTCCTAAGGCAACAGCTCTTCCAACAGGCTTGGAAAACAGGAAGCATTTCCTTCTACAAGGGTTTTTATCTGGGGATGCTTCAGTGAACAAAACGGATTTGTTCTTCTTTGCCTTAGCCCTGAGACCCGTGAGGGAAGCGTTGGGTCCTGGGTTCTGCTGTGCATGTAGGGGGCTTTGCTTTGGCCAGGACCACCTGCCTTGGGTGGCTTCTAATGAGGCTTTTTAATGCAAACCAAACCCCCAAAACACAAAGCACCCCAGCTGTGAGCTGCCCACCACAGTGGGGGTTGAGGCTCAGGTGCTGCTCTGGCCTCTGCTGGTCCCATTCCAGCCGTGCTGTGAGCGGTGCTGCAGCAGCACAGCCGAGCTCCAGGCTCTGCTGGGAGCTCAGGCAGGAGCTGCCCGGTGTCCAGTGCAAATCAGTGTCAATTAAAGCTTTGCTAACTGTGTCCTGAGACCTTCCCTTCGTGCTGATGGAGCTTGTTGGATGTAGAAGGCAGCGCTGGACGTGGGCACTGCTCCTCCCCAGTGTGTGCAAGCACTGCCCACTCGGGGGTTGAATTTTACCAGTGAATGCAAACAAAAATTGTTTTGCTTAAACAAAAATACTGCCTCAGGTGATGTAAAACACTTGAATGTTCCAGGGGTTTAATATTTTGGYTTAATTACTGTAAAATTCAGGGAAGGAGAGGCTTCATTTTGGAGCTGGGCCAGCTGAGGTTTTCTTCCATTGGCACAGCTGAGCAGAAGGTCTGGGGGCCCTGGCTGGGGCTGGGGGCTTCAGTGGGAACAGCTGGGCAAACTATCCTTGGGCTTCCACAGCTGGAGAGTGGTGGGGGACTAAATATTGCAGAACCATGGCATGGTGGGGAGGGACCTTAAAGCCCATCCAGTGCCACCCCTGCCATGGCAGGGACACCTTCCACTGTCCCAGGTTGCTCCAAACCCTGTCCAGCCTGGCCTGGGACACTTCATCTACTTGTTTCTGTTACATGCGTGAAAATCTCGAGTAGAAATATGTAAACAATCAGAAGGCTGAAGAATCAGGGCAACATCCTTCCACCCCCACTGTCCTGTGACTCTGTGGTTGTTGTTACCAAACGAGGCCAGAGTGTCCTGCTGGGTTTTTTACTGGAGCCAGCCTGTGGATCTGTTTCTCCAGAAGGGCTCTGGGGCTGTGCTGGGTGGGAGCAGCCGGTGTGTGGGCTGGCCAGGCGTGCAGCCTTCCTGCAGGAATCTGCTGCTGTGCTGTTCCCTGGGCTCATTAGGCACTGCTGGGCCTCACCCAGGCTGCGGCTGCCTTGGGATTTATGTTGATGATGCAGATGGGAATGGTGCAGTTCTCCTTCCCGGCCTGAGCCTTGGAAAATGCCCAGACCTGCTTTCTGTGAGCACCAAAACAAACAACAGGGACCCAGGGTTCAGCGTTGGCCTCTAGAGACTTTCTGAAATCAAAAATCTTAAGAGGAAAGTTTGTTTCAGCCCAGGTTGCTTTGTCCAGATGTTTTTAACAGAAGGCTGGAGGCTGAATCACAGAATCATTTAGGCTGGAAAAACCCTCTGAGCCCATCCAGTGCAGCCATTCCCCCAGCACTGCCAA
>QVAJ01000370.1:61027-87819 GCA_003546035.1 Mixornis gularis | reverse complement strand
GTTGTGCAGAGCCACAAGGTCCCTCCTGAGCATCCTTTCCTCCTGGCTCAGAACGTGCTTTATGATTTATGGTCGTGGTGGGAGCTGCAGGACTCAGTCATGAGCTGTGAGGGAAAGGCTGGTGGCTGTGGGGAGCCCTGGGCAACTGAGGGAACTCCAACCTGTCCCACTGCCCTGTGTTTGGGCTGCTGGGGCAGCCCTTTGCCAGGGCTGATTTCCTCACAGAGCCAGCTGGCTCTGCTGGCTGCTCAGAGCCATTTCCCTGCAGGCAGCAAAGGCCCTCTGGGGTAAGTGTTCTGCCTAAGGCAGCAGTGAAACCACCCGGTGTTGGGAGCAGCCCGGGGGCTTTGCTTTRCCCCCCAGCCCACGGGGAGCTCCCTGCCTGCCCAGGCTGGCCGTGCTGGCTGCTCAGGCTCCCTGTTCTCCCCAGGCCACGGTCAACGCTCGCCCCCAGCGCATCCTGGACACCTCCTCGCTGACCCAGTCGGCCCCTGCCAGCCCCACCAACAAGGGCATGCACATCCACCAAGTGGGGTAAGTCCAGCCCGGCCGTCCAGAACCTTCTGTGGGAGGGCTGGGTGCTCCCTGCCCCGCCCCATCCCGGGGAACTGCCCCAGGGACAGGGAATGTGGCTCCTGCTGTCAGCAGGGGTGAGGTGTCCGGGAAAGGGAGCTCTGGGAAAAGGTGGGGAGTTTCTTGCTGTTTTCCTTTAGGGCAAAGAGTAACAAGCCCCTCTGGGTATCTCAGGGTGAACTGAAAGGAAGAGCTGGCTTTGGCTGCTTTTACCTTCCCTGAGCTGTGGTGCCCAAATTCCCACTGAGGTCTGAGCTGTGCCTGCTGCACCTGGAGCTGATAAAGCCAGGGTTAACTGATGGACAACACACCCTGCCTGAACTGCAGGGAAATAGAGAGGGCTGTGGGCAAATCTGGGGGCTGAAAATGGGGTTATTGCCCAAAACTCCTCTCTAAGAGAAAACACCACATGTTAGCTCTGCTGGCCCCATAACCAGTTTGCACCAGTAAGATTCCAGGCTGGAGCAGAAGGCCCAGTTTAAATTCAAATGGTTTGAAGCTTCAGTTCCCCCATGGAARTGCAGTCCCTGGTCAGGGTGAGTTAGGTCAGACATCACAGATTCCCAGAACACTGAGGTTCATCCCCTCAGTCTGGAGTTGGCACAGTCAGAGTTCACTCTTGGTTTGGGGTTGGTTTGGCCTTTGGAGGGGGCGTGGGAATCGTGACGTTTCTGCAGAGGAGGCACCACAAATCTTGTGAGAAAGAACAAAGTGGAAATAACATAGTACACATGCAGATCTCGTGTCCAGTGACCCCCAAAGCCTGTCCCTCTGCTCTGTCCCTCAGAGGGTCACCCCCRACCACCAGCACCAGCAGCTCCAGCCTGACCAACGAGGTGCCCAAGCAGCCGGTGAGCCGGGACCTGGCRTCCGTGCGCCCCAACATCTCCAACGTGGGGGTCCAGTACACCCCCCACTCCCACCAGTTCCCCAGGACAAGGAAAATGTTTGACAAAGGTCCAGAACAGGTAAGGAGACTTCTCTGGCAGCTTCTGCCCACTGGGGTTTGTCCTACTTTCTGTTGGTTGTGGTTTATTTCTGTGCATCCCTCGTTTGCTTCCAGCTGCTGCTAATCCAGATTGGCTGCCTCTAACCAGCCAAATAAAAATTGATTAATTTATTTTCTTCAGGATAAATTGTGTTTTACAGCTTTTGATAGGGCATTATTCACTTCTGCCACTAAGCAATGTGTCTAATCAGAGTCCATGGTTTACTCTTCTGTAAACATTTGTGTGCCTGAGTGCCAAGCCAGAGTCAGATCCCTCACCCTGGGGGCTGCTCCCCAGCCCTGGCGGAGCAGGGACAAGGGACAGCTGTGATCACAAGGAGAAAGTGCTGCAGCCCCAGCAGCARCAACACCTCCCCTTCTCTGGGGTTTGGCAGCAGCAGCCTGGATGGTATTTCTGAAGCTTGGCTGAAACCTGAGGGAATGGAGCAGCTTTTCCCTTGGGGTGTCCTGTGCTGTGTGACAGACGCTCATCCACATCCACCCTGGCACGAGCTGGATCCTGAGTCATCCTCGCTGCTCCCCACACCACTTCCATGGGAGCCTGTGACAAAACTCCTCCTGGGACCTTCCTCAGGTGCCATGGGGCTGCTGCAGCCCACATCCTGCAGCTGAGGGACTTGCACCTTTCCAAGGAGTGGCCGTGGTGCCCGATCCCAGAGCCGGGAGTGCAGAGTTCCTGAGTTCCCTGTCCTAGGCCGTGTGTTGGAGGCTTTTGGTGCCTGGCTGGGGCACTGGGGATGTCCCTGGGGATGTCCCTGTCCCTGCAGGGGCTGACCCCTGTCCCCTCCCCACAGACAGCCGACGATGCTGACGATGCTGTGGGACACAAGAGCTTCATCTCGGCCGCGGTGCAGACGGGATTCTGTGACTGGAGCGCCAAGTACTTCGCCCAGCCCGTCATGAAGGTAACTCTGGTGGGCTGTGCTGGCCCCTGGGCTCGGCCCTGCCAGCCCTGCCAGCCCTGCCCTTTGTCCCTTCTCTTTCCTGCCATCTGGGGAGGCAAAGGGATGGATTTCCTCACCTGGGGAAGTGTGGGACCTGTCAGTAAGAGAAGAAGTGAYCAGAGGGAGCAGAAAGGTCAGTGACGGTGGGACAGATGCAGCCCAGAGGAAAAACTCAGCTCCCCATGGAGCACAGTCCACAAAAAATGGAGGAATGAGGAGAGGTTCTGTATCCTGATCCCCCAGTTTTGCCTGGTTGCACTGCAGAGTTGTTCTGTCTGAAATGTTGTGCTTCTCTGCATATAGAAAATTGCATTATAGCTAAAATGAATTGTTTTTTAAAATAAATAAATGGAATAAGRGAGGCCCTTTTTCCCAGAAAGAGCAGTGACAGGCTGGAGAAACAGAGATGCTGTTTTCTTTCTGACATTCCATCTGAATCACCTGGCTGTGGTGAAGGAAGCAGAGAAGGGGTGGAGGGAGGCTGCCTTGGGGGAGGCCACGGTGGCAGCAGGACAGACGCTCTGCCCCACYGTCCTCAGGTGGGATTTGGGAGCTGCTCTGCTTCCAGCACAGACACCTTCAACTTGCAGAGGAGAAAGTGGCTGGATGCCCACGAGTGCCTGGGGGAAGCTTGGGGAGCATTATTGTTGGGTTTTAAAGCTTAAAAAAATGTGAGGAGTTGTGTTGTAGTGAAGAATAAGGGTGATAATTACAAATTTGCATCCAGGTCTCTTCAGAGGTGACTTGTTTGGGTAACTAAGTTGTCTCTGTGTGAAGTGAGAAACTGAAACCTTGTTCCAGGAAAAACTCAAACCAGAGCTCTTAAGAGATGGGCAAGGATATCAGTGACTGGAAAGAGAAGCTATTAAATTCCCAGAATGTTTTAGCTGTTAAATTCCCAGAATGTTTTAGGCAAAGCTCAGGTTTCAGGTTTAAGTATGAAGCAGGACAAGCAGTAAATCTCCCTCATTAGAGGCAACTTCCAGGTGCTCTGGGAGTCTCAGGGAGCCCAAAGGTGTCAAGACTTTGAGCTCCATCTCTTGGAGGGATTGCCGTGCCCTGCAGGAACAATGCCCAGGCTCCATTAATGCCTCTCCACAACGGATGTTTGTGTCCAAGCACTRCTGCTGAGATCGTGATAATGAGGAAATTGTGTGGTTTTAGTGCTGCCTCATCTGGGAGTTGGGGCTGAGCCATCATCCCCACACTCCTGGAATGTTCAGGTGCTGGGCTGAGGTAATTGCCCAAGTTTAAGGATATCAGAACAGGGCAGGCTCTTGATTTCCAGAGGGAATCACCAGTGAAGTCATTGCCTGACACTTCCTCAGCTGCTGTGAAATTCCCTTTCTGCTGCAACCACCCAGTAATTCCTGTGGGCACATCTGGGATGTGGGGCTGGGCTGCCTGGCCAAGCTTCCACCTGGGCTTTTTCTCCTCAAGATGAGCTCCAGTGCCTTGATTCAAGCCCAGACCAGAGCACAAGATGAGGAGGAGGATGTTCAAGCTCTTAGTTCTTATTAAAATCATTTGTCTGCTCCCTAAGAAAACCTCTTCCCAGGGAAGAGGAGGGTCTTTATTAATAAAATAAATCAGAGTAGGCAGCCAGGCAGGGGCAGTGGGGACATGAGGAGCTCTGTGGGGGAGTGGCTCTACTACTACTTCCTGCATATAAAATAGACTAAATTGCTGTAGGGGAGGCAGTAAAAAAAGGTGGAGCTTTCCTGTACTTCTGCAACCCACAGGAGCCAGGGAGGGGAGGCATGGAAAGGGGGTTTCTGCAGTCTCAGAGTGCAGAAGCAGAACACAGCCCTGGCAGAACATCCCTGAGCCTCTGGGGCTGGGAATTACCCCTGCCTGGGGCTGAGCTGCTGACCATGAGCTGTCCTCCCCAGCCGTGGGTGAAGCTTGGACAGAACCAAGTCTGTGTTTTCTGATCACACCAGGAGAGAACTGATTTCCCTGTTGCTTCTGCCAAAGTAGCTTTGAAAGGCCAAGGAGAGGGAGTTTTCCTAACAGGTGTTATCCTGTCCTAACAGGGTGACTTTGGGGTTGGACTGGCTGCTGTGTGTGTGCAAGGGACAGGGAGAAATCCCTCTGTGAGAACTTTCTCTGAGCTTTCTTGGCTGGCAGTCAGGACTGACAGCTCGGGTGCTGCCTGAGTTTCCATGGAGTCCCTGTTCCTGCAGTCCCTGTTCCTGCAGCAGCAAGGAACAGTCCTGGCTGGTGCCTGCTGCCTTTTGGGAGCTTCAGCCTCATGAARAAGGCAAAGAGTGAAGTGTACCAAGTACTGATGGAAAATTGACATTGATGCTTAATTCCAGCCGTTCTTTTGGAGCTGCTGCCTGCCTTCATAAACAGGGAAAGACAAGGCAACTGTTCCTGTAATGAATAAACATAAAATGATTGTGAGTGCATCTTAGTCATATTTAATTTATGGATTTAGTTTTGCTTCACGGACCTTGCCCTGAGAATGCTTTCACTGGAAAGACTGAGGGATTAATTTCCAGTGTAAATCAGGGGCTCCGTTCCAAGCCATCATTCCAGGTTTGATTTATTGATTATCTAATCAAATCAACAGAGAAAGGAAACGCTGCACTGTAAATGCTCCATGTGCCAGGAAAAGCAGGTCCTTACCCCAGCTCTGGTCTCTGCAGAAGCTTTTCCTCTTCCTGCAATCCCTGGTGGCTCAGGGCTGTTCTGGGAGCCGCAGGGAGCAGGAAAGCCTCGGTGCCAGCTGTCAGGAAGTCCTGAGTCAAGGAGAGCGGGAGCCAGCATCTGTTATTTCCAGGGCTGGCAGAACATGCAGGCAGGAGCTGGGAAGGATCCTGGAAGGTGAGAATTACATAAGCAGCCCTTCCTGATAAATCCCTGCYGGAGCTGCTTGGCCCTGGGTTGAAGTCCTGGGAGAGGAGTGAGATCCTGCCACTGCTGCAGCAATGGTGATCAGGGAGAGCTGGATTCTCCTCTGGAGCCTTGTGCCAAGTGCTCCCTGCTCCCCTCCTGGCACCCACTGCCACAGGAGAGGGACAGACCCAGGTCAGGGAAGGAAAACTGYGCTGGGAGGGCTCAGGTGCTCACTGGTCCCTGTCTGGGGGCAGCTGGAGCCCCGGGGAAGGATCCATCCCCATCCTGCAGCTGGAGAGTGTCCAGAGGAGAGAGCAGAGCTGGGCCTCATGTTTCCATGGATCCTCCCTCCCTCCTGGCAGGATGATCCCCTCAGCCACACAGCTGGGGGCCTTCACCTGCATGCTCTGACTCTGCCCTGGTGGTCCAAGGGCTCTTCCCTGGGCTTTCTTTAATTTATTCCCAGAGAAGCTGGATTTTCATTAAGGTGTAGGTGTCATCTCTCCCCTCTCAAATTCCTTTGATGTATTTTAGCTCAGTTTGTTTATTGCTTTTCATTAGGGGTCRTTTGTCATTGCCTGTCTAATAGGCGTTGTGCTGAAATAAAGTGCTTTTTTCTTTGCCAGGAAGAAAGGTGGAGGGTGAGCTTCTTATTTTTTTATTTATTTTACAGAAGCAGAAGTCCAGCTCAGTAACAGCTGTTTTCCAAAGGATAACATGGTTTGAAGGCAGTGTTTGTAATGGTGACAGATGATTTAAGGACTTTCTTATTTGGGGGAGAAGAGGGTTTGTTGGTAGGGAATTTGTCTCTCTTTTCCAAGAGTCACTCCTTAGGAACAACCAGCATCAAAGGAAGCTGGATCAGAGCCCTGTAGCTCAGCTCCTTAATTGATCCAAGGGTGGTTCTGGAGCAGGGGAGTCTTGGAGAACGTTTTAAGTATGAAGAACACCTCATATATAGCTCCTGCCATGGTTTGGGGTGAGATCTTACGAGTTTACTCCTTGTGGYCCTGTGTTCTGGATAAGGGTGGGAATGGCCATGGTGGGAGCAGCACTGGGGCTGGACTGGCCTCGTGCCTGGAGCACAGCTTTTGTAGGGGAGCCATGGAGTGCTGAAACCTGGAGCTGTGGGGGGTGAATAAACACCATCAAACGGCTCAGAGTGGCTGTGACTGCAGGGCCACTCTCCAGTTTTGCAGGGAATTCTGTGTATAATCAAAGCCAGGTGACTCAGGCATCATTTTCCAGAATGAGGAACCAGAACAGGGCTGTTCCTGGTAAATGGTGGTGGARACCTGGACATCCCAGGGATTTGGGAATGTAGCCATGTCCTGCTCGGCCAGCAGCCCTTGATTAGCAGGAGCAGAAAGATTTCAGTGTGTTCTGAGCTGGCTGTGGCAGAGCTCTGCTCCCTCTTTGATCCCGGGGTCGCTTCGTGATGCTTCTGAGCTGAGCAGAGTTAAGAGAGAAATCAGTGTTGTACCTGCTCAGACCCGCAGTGTTCAGAGGGGACAGGAGCCAGGGGCACTGTGGTGGCATCACTGAGCTCGGTGCTGCAGTTCTGGAGGTCACTGGTGGGGTGTGTGTGTGTTCCTGTCCTGGCAGATCCCTGAGGAGCACGACCTGGAGAGCCAGATCCGCAAGGAGCGGGAGTGGCGCTTCCTGCGCAACGCCCGCGTCAGGAAACAGGCCCAGAAGATCATCCAGAGGGGTGAGTGCTTCCCTGCTCAGGGCCCAGAGCTGGAAAACCCCAATTAGCAATGGTCCCAATTAGTGATGGCCCCGTGCAGCCCCTCACCCTGGTGCCTGCTCCCTCCCAGTGCTGCTGCCCCACTCTCTGCTCTCAGCTTTGAACCAGCTCAGGTTCTGCTTTGGAGGGGACGGAAGGGGGAATGCTGCAGGGTTAAATCCAGAGCTRCAGGCTCTGGGATTGATGTGGGACAGACCATGGAGCTGCTGGGCCTGTCCCCCCAGCTTGGGAGACACCTCAGGGATGTCTCTCCTGTTCCCTGCCCTGCGGAGCTCTGTAAGTGATTATTTACTCCTTGTATCCCACTTGATTTGGGATATTTGTGTGTGTGTGCTTTGTGTGTGCTGCTCCCAAGGTGCCTCAGGTCTGTGGGAGCTCTCCAGGACCCTGGGCTTGAATCCTTAGGGCTCTCTGGGGCAGCTGGAATTCTCTCAGCACAGAAATTTAGTCAAATAAATTGGAACCTAATGAAGCTTCCYGAGGAATTTGCATTCCTCAGTTTTTTCCCTGCCCTGAGCAGCAGAGGCTGGGGAGCCACAATTCCAGGAGCTCCTTGTTTCCTCCCCGTGGCAGGCCCGGGGTGGGTGGGGGCTGCTCCTCCCCAGGGATGCTTTTGGAGGCACACAGGGCTGGAAATCCCAGTGTGCTGAAGGAGAAGTGCCCAGGGCTCAGCCTGTGGCTGGGAGGCTGCTCCTGTGAGTGCAGTGTGGAGCTTCATGCTGGGAAACTGCAGAATATCATCAGCCAGAGAAACACAGAAATGATCCTGGAGCCCGGGAGATGGCCTGGGAGATCTGATGGAATACAAACAAGGGGATTTTTCATGCTTGCCTGGAGAAGTTAAATCTCTTTTTAGACAGTGTTCATATTTGGTTGCTTGACCTGAGTGACTGAAATGCCACTATTCATTAAAAAAAACAATGAAAACGTGAAATATTAAAAAGAATTAAAATAGACTTGCAAGCTTTTAATGAAAATTAGATTCAATGGATGCATTCTAAAACAAACTCGGGCTGAATGGATGTCTCCTGGGTTTAGGGGTTTGTGTGATGAATTCAGAGAGTGCCAAAACCCAGCAGTGTCAGGGGTCCCAACACTGTTTGTGAATAGCAAACTGCTCTGAAGACAGCATGGGAGAAGTCTTTACCCATCATTTTCAGGTCTCCGTGGAAAATACATTTTTCATTTGCAAATTAACCTAAAATTTAAGGGAACTGAAATGGAAGGTTAAATAAATAATCCACAAGCTACAGTGAAATGCTGTATTTTAAATTTAAAAAAAAATACATTTTCATATTTTATATTTTGAAGAAATGCTGTTAGTTTTTCCCTCAACACAACCTGGCATTTCCGTGGGTTTGGCTGGGCTTGTTCTCTTTGCTTGCCGGTGTGAAGGGTGAAGGATTTGTCAGTACAGTTCTTGGTTTGCACCTCAAGACCTGAGACAGCTGGGGGGGGGTCTGAGAATCTTAAAATTGAAAGAAATTTGAATCAGCAGGAAGTGAGACTTCTAATACAGTTTTATCTTTCCTCGCAAATGAATTATCTTTGATTACCTGTCAAAATACTTGTGAAAGCAATRTGACCTACTTTGATTTAAAAAAGGAATTTAGCTGCATGTTTCATTMGACAAGGAAATAAATAAGTTTTAATATAAATTATCAACAGAACAGAGATTTTTTTTCTTCTGACACTTAGGTGGGTTTCTTTGGTTTTACTGCAAGGAGATTGTGATAGTTACTGCTGCATACATGTAGMAAGATGAACAGGCTGCCTTTGCAGAGAGGGAGTGATGGCTGATCAGTAACATTTTAATCAAAAAGTCTGCAAAATGAGCCAGGCACCAGCTCACCACAAGGATCCTGAGGAGCTGGAGGTGTGCTGAGCACCTGTGGGCACAGGTTATTGGGCTGGACTGGGAAAGCGAGGAAGAAGATAAATCATCTATGGTACAGCTGACACTTTACATGAGCTTTGTGTGCATGGCTTGCTATATTTAATATTGATCACTCAGCCAAGATGCCATTGAAATTAGGAAATTTTAAGAGTTTTGAGATTATTAAAACKCCTGGAAGGAGGGAAGGGCTGGGAGTGAGAGCTGGGGGTGAGAGCTGGGGCAGGGGGCGGGACTTGTGGTCCTGGGAAGCTGGGGCTGTCCCTGGGGACATGCCCAGGTGTGAGCTGAGCTGTGGCTGTGCCCAGGTGTGACAGGTCCTGCTGTCCCCGCAGGCATTTCCCGGCTGGACGATCAGATCTTCCTCAACAGGAACCCAGGCGTGCCCTCCGTGGTGAAGTTCCACCCCTTCACCCCCTGCATCGCCGTGGCTGACAAGGACAGCATCTGGTGAGGGCTGGGGACCCTGGGGCACTGCAGGGACAGCATCTGGTGAGGGCTGGGGACCCTGGGGCACAGCAGGGACGGCTGGCCCTTTGTCCTGGCTCTCTCTCAGCAGGTGGAGGTGTTGAAATCCTGCCCCAGGAGGGTGGGCAGGCCCTGGCACAAGGTGCCCAAARAAGCTGTGGCTGCCCCTGGATCCCTGGCAGTGTCCCAGGCCAGGCTGGATGGGGCTTGGAGCAGCCTGGGACAGTGGAGGTGTCCCTGCCATGGCAGGGGTGGCACTGGATGGGCCTTGAGGTCATTCCAGTCCAAACCATTCCACAATTCTATGACATGTTACTAATCAAATGATGCCAAACTCCAAAGGAGAAATCCCAAATCCTRTAAGGAGTCCATCTCTTTACAGCCTGCACAGAGAGCTGAAAACTCACGTGCTGTTTCTTCCTCCCACAGTTTCTGGGACTGGGAGAAGGGGGAGAAGCTGGACTATTTCCACAACGGGAACCCTCGGTACACGCGGATCACGGCCATGGAGTACCTGAACGGGCAGGACTGCTCCCTGCTGCTCACTGCCACAGGTGAGGGACACACCGTCCCACCATGGGGCCTTGGCACAGCTCCAGCCCAGCTGAGCTGTTCTGGGMCTCCTTCTCTGCCCTCCATGGGTTGGTCCCAGCCTGGCTCTTCACTTACCTGCCTGCTCTCAGCTCAGGCCGTTTCCAGGATCAAATTTGCAAGTTCTTCCTGGCAGCACTGAAATGTCTCAAGTAGGTGCTGCAAAGACTTTGCAAGGACTGACCAGTCCAACACTTGCTGAAGCTGTTCCCATCTGAGTCTTTTCTTGTCAGTGCAAGGTTGTGGTCACCCCCTCCTGTGGCACACCTGGGGAAAGGTGATTTTAGTTGGTTAAAGCTGCTGTGCAGAGCTGAAACTGCGCAGCAACCAAAATGGAGGAACTGCAGTTCTGTTCCTTGTGCTGTGCTCATGTGGAGCAGGCAGGGCTCAGCCTCGGCACTAAACCTCTCTGAGTTTGCAATCCATATCTCACCTGAGCTGCCCTCCAGCTCACCAAGGGAGGAGACCTTGCCCAGTCTCTGGTCTGTAAAGCTGTGAGTCAGTTCTGCTCCTCTCCCAAGGAACCATTCCAAACCTGGCATTCAGAGTGTTTTCAACAGCTTCTGCAGCTTCCTGCTCAACTGTGCAGGTTGGGTGTAATTAAGGGAGGGGGAAGGGGAGCTGAGAGAGCCTTTAGGACATATTTCTTTCAATTTATTGATTCTTAGCACAAAAATTTCACAGATGGGGAGCAAATYGAAAAAAAACCACACAATGTTCTTGAAAGATTTGCTGCTGATGGGCTGGGCTTTGATGCTGCTGCTTCTGTGGGGCTGTTTTGTGTTGAGTGGGTACTTGTGTGGCCCTCGGCACCAATCCAGAGATGAATCCTGAAGAAAATGAATGTCAAGGAAATGGAGAGACATTGAATGTCAGGTGTTGTTCAAGGCAGGAGAAAAGCTCTTCCAGAACAGCTCCAGTAGAACAAAGCTTTAGGTTTCTTGGATGTAAATTAGAGAGGGAAAACAACTCCAATGAAAAGTGTTCAAGTGGCACTCAGAGATTTGGGGTCTGTGTGACTTCAGTTCTGCTTCTCCTCTTCTTCCTCGTGCACAAGGAGCTGCRGGAGCTGCACCAGCAGTGACTTTGCTTTGTGTTCTTTCTCTGTGCTCCCCAAGACGATGGTGCCATCAGAGTGTGGAAGAACTTTGCAGACCTGGAGAAGAACCCCGAGATGGTGACAGCCTGGCAGGGGCTGTCAGACATGCTGCCAAGCACACGAGGTGGGTCCTGCTGAGGTTCCTGGGGGGAAGGTGAGGATCAGCCTTTGTGCAGCTTTCCATGACCTCCTTTAGCCCCAGCTCCAATTCTGGYACTTGTCCTTCCCTGTTTATTGTGGGTCAGGAGGTGGCAGAGGAACGTGTGGTCTAAATCTGGCACGTGCAGAAGGGCAGCACAGTGAGACGTCGACCTGCTTGGAATGTTAGGAAAGCTGGGCAGAAAAGGGTATAAAAAGGAGCATTGGCATCCAGCCACAGCTGGGATGGAGCCAGAAAACCAGTTTGTGTAACCCTGAAATCTGTTTTAGGACATTACAGGAGGTTTTAGGATATTAAAGGAGGTTTTAGGATGTTAAAGGAGGTTTTACAGCATTCCAGGAGGTGGATATTCTGTCCTTCCCAGGCCCCATCAGGTGCTAATGCTCTAAGGGTAATTCTCTGTCACTTGAATATTTCTAGCCAAGGCTGCAGGTTTTTCTGTGTGCTGTGGTTCCATCAGCACTTTGTGGGATTGATGGAGGAAGTGCTGGATGGGGCTGCCTGGCCCGTGCTGTGCAGGAGGTCACATGAGATGACCATCATCATTCATCCTGACCTTAAAAGTTGACAGTTCTCATTTCTGAGCTGATGTGCTTCATCCCAGGAGCCTGACACAGCTCTTTCAGCTATTCATTGGATTTTCCTGGGGCTGCCTCGTGTGTGTTGTTTCTCCCTCACCACCTCCCCATCTGTCCCAGGGAACAGGAGCTGTGTTTGAGGCACTGCAGGCTCTGCCTCGCTGGGGGCAGTGCCCAGAACTGATGAGGAGCTGCTGGAAGCTCAGGGCCTGCTGTGCAAATGGTAGAAGCTGCCCTTTCCAAGGTGGCAGCAGGAGCAGGAGGGGCTGCTGTGAGCAGGCAGGACCTGGCTCTGCTCGGGCACAGTGAGCCCAGGAGTTGTGACAAGTTGCCCTTTGTGGTGTCACTCTGTAGTTCTGCCTTTCAGCTGTCCTGGCTGCGGGTTGATGTTTCCCATTCCTGGATTCAGGATTTGGTTTCTTGGTGCTGGGCAGGTCCTGGGCAGGGAGAGTGCTGGAATTCCCTCAGCCCAACCCCATTGTCCTGCCTTCYCTTCCACGTGCACTGTGCCAGGGTAGAGCCTGTGCTGGTTGTGCCTCACTCTGGACAGGATTTAACACCCAGAAAGGATTTTCAGTGTCTGACATTGCAGATCAGGCTCAGAGCTGAGAGAGCTCTGAGAGCTGAGAGCTTCCATTGGCCAAAGCAGGACTGGGAAAACTTTTAAATCTTTTCTCTTTAGGATTGGGGTTTTTTTTCCCTTGGCTTTTTCTTTCCCTTGTGGACTGAAGCAGTCTGGGGCCTGTTTTCTTTGCCKTCTACCTTTCCAGCAGACTGGGCAGAAGAGAAGGACAGATTTGTTTGTGAAGGGAGAAATAAATGTAGCCACTTCAAAAGAGCTTAGTGGAGCAAGTCCCCGTGGAGATGAGAGTCTTCAGAGTCATCTGCTGCCAAGACCACAGCTGTGGTCCAGCACTGGCTCAGAAAACTGAGGATGCATCTTTTAAGCTGCAGAGCTCAGGAATTTTACTGGAGTTTGTTTGCTCCCACTATTGATTTCCTTCCCTTCTCTCCCAGCTTTTCCCCTGTGTCATAATGTCACACTCACCTCTGAACTGCTCTTGAGAACAGCCAGAACATGACCAGAACATGACCAGAACATGACTTTCAGGGCTATTTTCCCCACTTACAAAAGGAGAGAGGAATATGTAATACCTAAATATGTCCTAAAAGCAGCCCTGGGTTGTGTGAGCGGTGGGAGATGGGCAGTGACACTGGGAGAGGAGCAGCAGCCCAGGTCAGGCACAGAACTTGCTCATTTCCCCTGGGAGGGCAGAGCTGAGCTGGCCCAGCCAGGCTGGGGGTGCTGGTTCCCTGTGTGCAGATCCCAGGAGTTCCTGGCATTTCTGTCTGTCTGTCTGTCTGTCTGTCCTCACTGGGCTGGAGAGCAGGGCCCAGCTGAGGAGGAGGAGGGCTCCTTGTCCCTGCAGAGCCTTCAGCTCTCTGCTGCTGTTAGGCAGCCAGGGCCTGCTCCACACAGGCTGGTGCCTCCCCAAAAATGCTGTGCTGGAGTGAGGGAGGCATGTGCTGCTGCTTCTGTTTCATGTTCTCCAGTTGGAGTTGCTGTTTCTAACCCCTGTTTTAAGCTGGTTTTTGCTGCCCCTGCGCACCACCCCTGACCCCTGTCTCCTCACAGGTCTGGCCCGAAGGGTGTCCATCTATCTGGACAGAAGCAAGCAGGGAGGTGAGTGCTGTTCCTGTGCTCAGGGGGTGGGCAGGAGCTCCTCGGGGTGCTTGGTTGGGGTTTTGGGGTGGTTTGAGGGATTTCTGGCTCCCTGTGGCTCCACCTCTGCCATCCACTGCCCTGTGTCTGTGTCCAGGACACCCGTGAGGGATGCAGGGAGGGATCAGTTCTCCCTGRGCAGGCACAGGCCCTGCTGGGATGAGGGAATCTCCATGTCAGCCTCTCTGAGCTCCCTCGGCCACAGGAGGTGTGAGGATGTTGGATTATACCGTTTTTTGTGGGTCTGGATCCCCTTTCCCTGCAGGGTGGGGAGCAGATGGTTGACGTGTCAGGGATCCCGGGGCCCATCCGGGCCTGCTCTGACGTCGTCACCTCAGGATGTTCATCAATTATTAATATTTGCTGACTGATCGGGGCTGGCTGTGTCTGTACTGATTAATCACCGTGGCAGGGGCTGATTCACGGCTCGTTAGTGGAGTTCAGCAAATCTCTGCGGCTGTGGGAGCTGGGGCAGGAGTGAGCAGAGCTGATGTGTGGCTGCTGCTGCTGCTGCCTGGCTCTGAAATCCCCCAGCAAAGGCTAAAATTAGCAGGACTTGGCTGCAGGGAATCCCCACTCGGTGAGGCAGGCACGGAGCAGTTTCAGGGAATTCCGGATCGATGGCAGCCCCCGCCCACGGGCAGGGCAGCTCGATAAAAGCCCGCTCCAGCTGCCTCTGCTCTGCTGCTGACAAAGGCAGCACCAGCATTCCCCCTGCCCTCTGGAGAACTGTAAAAAATGTGTGGAGTTAGTGCTCTCCTGGCAGCAAAGTACAGCAGCGGTGTTTGGATACTGCCCCAGCCCTGGAGGTGTCCCAGGCCAGGCTGGATGGGGTTTGGAGCAGGGGGACAACTCCAGCCTGCACCAGGAGCTGGGCAAGGAGCAGACTGGGGCTCATCCTGGAGACCAGGGCACAGGGAATGGCAGGGAGGCTTCCCACGTCTCCCAGGAGTCCACATCAGGAGTGAGGGCTGCAGGAGCAGCAACAGGGTTCTGGTCAGATTGTTTGGTGGCAATAAAACCATTGGAGAAATCGCAGCTCCAGGGGTTTGTGTTCTTTTAATTGAATTCCCAGCATCCCAGCTCCTGCTGTCCCTCACTGCAGAGTCCTTGGCAGGAGGAGGGTGACACTTTTTGAGAGGATGTTGTAGAAATTAATGGTGAGTGAGGTCATCCAACCCTCCCACTGCTTCCTGGAAATGAAAGCAGGGATGTGCTTCACTGCTCAACCAGGAGGGCCCGTGATTAAAAAATGATCAGTCAGAATCCAGGATGCTTTTATATTGTGTTCCGTGTAGGTATTCCTGATTCCACTGAAATGCCAAGGACAGCCTGGCCACGTTCAGACCATGTTGGGAATGTAGCTGCTTTCACCACATTACTGGAATTTWTCCATGGAATTGTCCCATCCAGGCAAATATCTCTGGCTCAGGGGCAGTCCTGAGGGAACAGCCATGGGAAGTTCTACCTTCAGGAGCAGCTGTTGGTGTGGATAAACTCAGCCATGCAGAACTGCCACTGCTGGCTTTAAAAGGCTCAAAAACAAAAAAAACCCCCCAAACTCCAAAAAGAACAACTACACCTCCACCACAGACATTTAAAAATTCCTTTCCCTGAGCTGTGGAAGATTTGTTGCTCATTATCTAAGAACATAATATCCCTTAGGGGAAAATTGTGCTCTTAGCTCCTGATGCATTGCAGCAGTGCAGGGCTGGTTCCTGCAGCTTGTGGGTTCTGGGAGCACCAGGATCCCACCACTGGCCTGTGCCAGGGGCTGTGCCAGCTGTGTCCCTGTGTGCTCCTGTGAGGGGGACAGCTCAGGGGCTGTGCAGGTGCTCAGAGCAGCACCTGTGGGCAGGAGGGGCTGAGGAGCAGCTCAGGTGCCAAGCCCAGGAGCCAAAGCCCCATGGGTGGGCTGCAGACTCAGTTGTAACATCCTGGAGTAGGACCTCTGTTAATTAAAAAGGAAATGATCATTAGTATTCAATCCCACGTTTGCTCCTTATCCCAAAATACTATGAATTGAGCATGGAAACACAAGCCAATCCTGTATCATCTCTGCCATGCAAACCTTTGCTTGTACATAGAAATAGTTCAGCTATTTCTGTCTCATTCCATACTGTGAGTGCCAGCTCTGGATGGAACATTTCGCAGTCAGAGGAAGCTTTCCTTCCCCTCACACACTTCCAAGTGACTGACATTTCTGTACAAGGGCTTTTCTGCTCTACAAACAGGTTGGAATTCTGGTTCAGCATTCCCAGTTTGATCCCCTTTTTGGCCAGGGCACAACTGGAATGCAGCAGGGGCAGAGCCCGTGGCCCAGGGCTCAGCACAGGCACCTTTACAGCCAGGACCCAGCACCTCCAGGCAGATCCTTGCTTTGGGATGATCCAAATCCTGCTCTTCCCTCTTCCAGGCAGCAGCAGTTATCCCTGAGCTGAACTGCTGAAGTTTTAGTAAGAAAGGCAGGGACTGCAAGGTCTCCAGCCACACCATACCCATCATCATCCCTGGCAGTATCCAAGGCCAGGCTGGTCAGGGCTTGGAGCAGCCTGGGGTTGTGGAAGGTGGAATGAGGGGGTTGTTAGGGTCCCTTCCAACCCAAACCGTTCCAGGATTCTGTGATCATCTCCCTCCTTTTTCTCCTACTTGGGAGTGGACCCTTGTCCCTTCCATCTGCTTGTCTCCCGTGGGAATCTTTGTGTGATCCCTCTGGAGCCTCTTCCTTCGGTGACATTTTCCCTGCCCTTCCTGATGTCTTTGCTGGATATCCTCAGTGACAAACTCCTGACAGGCACACCAAGAGAGGCACCAAAAATGCCAACTCTGCCCCCAAACCCCYCTTCCCTGTCCCCCCCTGGAACTGCAGCTGGATGGGACCTGGTGCTGATCAGAAAGAACCCTTTTCTTCAGGCTGGGGGATGTTCCTGGCAAAGTGGGAGCTTTGCAGCTGCCTGGGAGCTCTTTGCCTGCTGAACTCCACAGGGATGGTAATGGCCAGATCCATCTCAGCTGCCAGGTTTATGCTGTCACATGGGCTGTAAACAGATGACAAATGCAAACACTTCAGTGGTGTTTATCATCTCCATCACTGCCTGCTTGTTTGCCTCGGCTCTCCAGCCCTTGGAGCTGCTAGGCAATCTGAAGGAACAATCCATTTGACTAGAGATAAAGATCCAGGCTCCCAGGTCAGCCCGGAGTCCCGAATTTCCTGCAGGGAGGTGAGGATCTGTCAGTAAACAGCAGTGACCTCCTCCATGGATGTGGCAAGATGAGGAATCAGCTCGGATGTGATGCTTAGGGAGGAGAGAGGGGCAGAACGTTTTCTCTGAAGCTGTACAGAACAAGGTCACTCCATCATGCTGGAGGAGAACTCGGTGTTCATAGGCTGTGTCTGCTGTTTCCTTTGTCTCTGTAACGGTGGATGTTCTGTACAAGGTACTTGTGGCCCTTTGGTGACAAAAGAGCACACTGGAGCAGGCTTAGATTTCCTGCTGGGGATGATTCCTGGCAGTAAATCCAGACAAATGCACGTTTTTACCTTGTGCACAAGCACGTTGTGGAGTGGAGACACAGGCATGGTGCTGAAGGCACTGGGAGTGCTCGGGGCAGGAGCTGCAGTCCTGATGCATTGCAGAGGGTTCTGACTCCAGTTCTGTGTGGTTATGAAACACTGCTCAGCACCAGAGACTCGGTCTGGCACAGAGGGGAGGGTGGACAACTGATCTGAGAGGCAGGAATTCTGCTCTGAGGGGCAAGGATACTGCTCTGAGGCAAGGATGCTACTCTGAGAAGCAAGAATTCTACTCTGAGAGGCAGGGATACTGCTCTGAGGCAGGAATTCTGCTCAAAGAGGCAGGGATGCTGCTCTGAGAGGCAGGAATTCTGCTCAAAGAGGCAGGGATGCTGCTCTGAGGCAGGAATTCTGCTGCTGTCTGTCCTCCCAAGTGGCTGGAAACAGACACCACGCCTGGAATTCTTCTCTGGTTCCCTCCTGTGGTGCTCCCGGGGTTTCTGTTTGTGTTTTTAACSAAGTGTGGATGGGATGTTGTGCTGAACTTCCCCCGGAGATTGATCTGTGCCCTCGGGGATGAGGAGCAAAAGCTCCTGTAAGGGTGTTTGAGCTGTTGCCACTGCAGGGTTTTCCCCTCCTCACCAGTCAGTGCAGCAAACTGGTTTGTGCTTCCACCAGCTGTTAAATTCTCTCTATTGCAGCCCTGTCTCGGCTGTTCCCTGTCCAGGAACATCTCCCACATCCCTCTGATAGGATAAGGAGTCAGTCCAGGAGCTCTCAGGTCYTGCTGGGTGAGGTGGCACCAGCTGGGTCTCCTCAATCAGCATTTCCTGTTCTAATGAAATGCTGGGCACTGCAGTTCCTGGGAGTTGTGCTCCCCTCCCACGGGGACCGGCGGTGCTCGGCTTCTCTCACACTCAGACCGGGGGCAAAGGCAGAGTTTGGGCTCAAATCCAGGAGCAGCTGATTCAGTCCCACCTGGAGGATGTGTGGGGTGTCTGTGTGTGTAATTTTACATTTCCTCTGGCGGTGACAGTGTCTGCACTGCTGCTCCAAGGGGTGCAGCTGTGCCCGTGCTGGCACTGATTTGCACCCCTGCCTTGCTGTGTCTCAGGAGCAGGGATGGTGGTGGACTGGGAACAAGAGACTGGGCTCCTGATGACCTCGGGAGACGTGAGGATAATCCGGATCTGGGACACGGATCGGGAGATGAAAGTACAGGTAACACCTGTGTGCTTGTCCCCAGCACCTTTGCCCTCCTGGAGCCCATCCCATGGATCCCAAAACACCTGGGACTGCTCTGTGAGGAGCTGCCAGCTCCTGGAGCTCCTGCTTCCCTTCTTCCCTGCTGCCCTCCTTCCCTGCTTCCCAGCCTCAGGGTCATGTTCCAAGGTCAATAAAATCACACAGATACTCAGGGAGCATGTCAGGGCTCTCCTGGAAGCTACTGTGCTGGTCTGGGTGGGCAGCAATGTTTGGGGAAGCTGAGGCTATGGAATCCAGGGGCAGGCACTGGGATGCAGGGGCAGGCACTGGGATGCAGAGGTGAGCACTAGGATGCAGGGGCGGGCACTGGGATGCAGAGGTGAGCACTGGGATGCAGCGGCAGGCACTGGGATGCAGAGGTGAGCACTGGGATGCAGTTGGATTTCACATTGACAGGTAACTGGAATAGTGTCAGTCAGTGAAAGCACACACCATCCCTGTGCTGTGTAACGGGGGAGGCCCTGCCACAGTTCATGTCAGCCACAATCACGTGGAAGTTTCTCCAAAATTCCAAGGGGAAGCAGGTGGTCGGTGAGAATGGAGGCACCATGCTGGAATAAAAAGGAAGTGGAGTTTTCAAAGCTTCTCGAAATTAATTACCCTTGGATGAACATTAATTGCGACACTTTGACCCTGTGATGCAGGATAATTAAGCCTCTGTTCATCTTAATTACTTTCACATATTATTTTTTTTCTATGCAAATTAGGGAGCGGCAAAATTCAGGAGGCGAAAATCTTTTAAATGATGATGATTAATGATTGCACCGAAAGTATCTAAAAACATGTTGTTTCTTTTTTTAATTGCAAAGATTGGGTGTTGAAATTCAAGTGATTGGAACTTCCTGACTCAGTAACTGAGAAAGTGAGAATCAGCACAAAGAGCAGGAATAATCGAGGCAGATAAAGGTGCTTCCCTCTTTGAACTACAGAAACCCACACCTCTGGAAGCACTCGGGCTGGAGCTGGAGGAACAAGTGCTTCATTTGCACTTCTGCTGAGTGTTGCTGCTTCAAAGGAGGAGCTGGGGGTGGGCAGAGGCTCAGCAGCCCCAGGCCTGGTGCCTCTCCCCGCTCAGCCCAGGCTGGAACAGCAGCTCCAGGGGTGAATCTGCACAGAGGCAAAAACAGGACTGAGGTGTGCCATGAGCTCCTGCAGCTCCTGCACAGGGGCCTGGAGCAGCCTGGGCTGTGGAAGGTGGTGGAATGAAATGGGCTTTAAGGTYCCTCCCAGTACAAACCATTCCATGATTGTCATTCCTGCTTTTGCAGTGCCGCTCAGCATTTTTTACTGGCTTTAACTGAAAGTGGTTTTTTCCTCCCAACAGGCACAGGGATTATTCTGAGCAATTCTTTTGCCTTCAGAAGTAAAAGGGGGGAAGTGGCAGCRTGTGTGCCTGGCATGTTCCCAGCACAGCTGTCCCTCCAGCTGCCTTTTTCCATGTCCCTTTCCCAGCACACGTCTCTGATGGGATGTGCTGGGTGTCCCTGGCACCTGTGCCACAGCAGGGACAGGAAGAGGCACAGCACTGCCTGCCTTGCTCTGGGGCTGTGCCAGGGCTCTGGAGCTGCCAGGGGGTCAAAGTGTCCCTGCTGGGGCTCAGGGGCACCAGAGCTGCCTCACCCTGCTGGGTGTGAGGATGGGGCTGGGGAGGAGGATCCTTGGTTCAGGGCCCTGAGTGAGGTGCCCTGAGGCCAGGCTGCGTGTGCTCTCTCGGCAGGACATTCCCACAGGAGCTGACAGCTGTGTCACCAGCCTGTCCTGCGACTCCCACCGCTCCCTGATCGTGGCAGGGCTGGGGGACGGCTCCATCCGAGTGTTCGACAGGAGGATGGCCCTCAGTGAATGGTAACTCCCGCCCTCCCTGGGGCTCCCTGTCCTCCTCAGCTCACTCCTCACACGTGTCCCTTTGTCCCCAGCCGCGTCATGACCTACAGGGAGCACACGGCCTGGGTGGTGAAGGCTTACCTGCAGAAACATCCCGAGGGCAACATCATGAGTGTCAGGTACACGGGGTCACGCTCCTGGAGCTGCCTGCCCTTACTCACAGTTTGTTTTTCCCTTCAAATTCTGTCCCTGGTGTTCCAGCAGCTGGGAGGGTAAAGCTCTTGAGATTGACATTTGCTTCAGTAATGAACTCCTGCTCCAGACTCKGTGGAGAGGAGGCAAAAAGAGATGTGGAGCTTTCCTTGGAAGGCTGTTGGTGTGGCTGGGGAGTAAACGAGGTGCTGGCATCACGAGGTGTGTGAGGAGGAGGGGAGCAGGAGCTGGGTATGGAATATCTTATGGTGGAGGGAGTTTACCGCCAATGTCTCCGTGGGGTCATTTGGGGGAGAACAGGAGGAGGAAGGTGGATGGTGCATCTGTCAGGCACATTCCTGGGCAGGGTTCCTGTGCAATTCCCTAAATCCATTCCTGCTGCCTGGTAAATACTGCGGCCAGAGCAGCAGGTACTGATTTGGCCATTAAGGAGCAGCAGAACAGAATTTATTGTCACGAAGCCACCGTTTGCACACAAAGAGCCTCTTTTTCTTGATTAGAAAATGGAAACAAAACATAATTTTCTGGGATTCAGAACATTCCTGAGGCGGGGGATGGGCCAGCAAAAATGTATTAAGATTTTCAGACAGGGGATTATGTGATGCAGCTGCCAGATTTGTCGAGCTCCCATAGTGGAGTTTTTAATCTTCCTCTCTGTAAGCTCCTCCAGCAGCTCCAGGGGTCAGGTCCCTGTACCCAGGGCTGAGGGCTGGTAGTCCCCTCAGAGCCCTTCCAGCCTGGGAGCTGCTYCTGGGGCTGCAGAGCTGTGAGGGAATGTTGGGCTTCAAAAGGCAGCTCTGGGCTCTTCCCAGAGGAGCTCAGGCTGTGGAGCTGAGCCACCTCCTTTCCAGTTCCTCCCAGCTCCCTCTGCTTCAGCTGACAGCAAAATCCAAGGAAAACAAATGGTAGGACATAGTGAGATCCTGCAGTGAGATCCACAGTGATTGAGTGATCCATAGTGAGATCCTGGTGTCTAGACACTTGGAGGAGAGGATKGTACAGCACATCCCCTCTGCTTGCAGCTTTCCAAGGCAATTTCCTGCTGTGCAAAGCACCAGGAATTTGGGGCCGGGTGCATTGGGTGTGCCAGAACAGGGAGGGCACGTTCAGCAATGGGCTGGGAGTGAGAGAGGCAGTGAGGAGTCAGCAGTGTGGGATCAGCAATTTGGGATCAGCTGTTCCCTCAGCACAGAACAGGCTGTGGGTGGGATCACAGCACCAGTGGGAACTCGTGTGTGTTCCCCATGCCCCGTGGAGGTGGTTGGCTCATGGGCAGCCCTGCAGCTGCGTGTTCTGGGCTTTGGGATGGGGCTGGGCACAGGCTGAGCCCTGGCTTTGTGTTGGCAGTGTCAACGGTGACGTGCGGTTCTTCGACCCCCGCATGCCCGAGTCCATGAAGGTGCTGCAGATCGTCAAGGGGCTCACGGCCCTGGACATCCACCCCCAGGCCAACCTCTTTGCATGGTGAGTGCTGCTGCCCCTCCTGCAGCCCCAGCACTGGGGGCTCTGCTGTGAGTCCAGAGGAGGCACCGGGGTGACCAGAGGGATGGAGCGGAGCCTGGARTGCCAGGACACAGGGAATGGCTGAGGGGAGGGTTTACATGGGATAYTGGGGAGAAATTCTTCCCTGGGAGGGTGGGGAGGCCCTGGCACAGGGTGCCCAAAGAWGCTGCCCCTGGATGCCTGGAAGTGTCCCAGGCCGGGCTGGACGGGGCTTTGAACAGCCTGGGACAGTGGAAGGTGTCCCTGGCCATGGCAGGGGGTRGAACAAGGTGGGCTTTAAGGTCTCTCTCAACTCAAACCATTYCATGATTCCATGATCCCTGGAGGGGGTGATTTGTCTCCACATACATCATTCATGGGGTGGTGTTGACTTTACTGTTGCTCTCCCACTCAGGGGCGTGGCTGCACTCTGGCCTGGCACACGGCTCAGCCAGGGGCTGCAGCAGCAATTTTGTCCCCTCCCAGTATTCCCAGTAACTCCATGTCCCTTCCCTTCCAGTGGCTCCATGAACCAGTTCACTGCCATCTACAACGGCAACGGGGAGCTGATCAACAACATCAAATACTACGATGGCTTCATGGGGCAGAGAGTGGGAGCCATCAGCTGCCTGGCCTTCCATCCTCACTGGGTCTGTACCCCTGCTGGAATTTGGGGTTGGCACATCCTGGTGTCCCTGTGGGAGGAGGGGATGGCACAGAGACCCCCCCAGTGCCAGCCTGGGGCTCTGAGCTGACTCCCAGCCCAGCTCCAGACAACYACACTGGTGCTGCTGGTTCCTGAGGGACTCCTGCAGCTCCACAGGCTTCCAGCTGCTGAGCCCTTCCAGCTGAGCTGCAGTTCCCACCYTGGCTCAGCTGGGACTCCTCCTTGGCCACAGGAGCTGTCTGAGGTGACAGGAGCAGTGCAGGCTCACACTCCCAAATTCCAGCTGCTCGTTTCCCTCCCTGCCTGGGCACTGCAGCTGTGTCTGCTGGGRCTGCTCTCACATCAGGCTGGTGCTGTGCAGGCAAAAACTACACCTCAGGAAAATGGGAGAGCTGCAAAAATTCAAGGCAGGAGCTGGATAAAGGCTGGAATGAGGCAGAACAAAAGGAGATTTTGGAGTCTGTCACAGCTGAGGGGCTCTGCAGTTGTTACAGAGAGAATCTGGTTGCTGCTCASGGAGGTCCCATCTGCATAGTGGACTTTGCTCACCCAGGGAGGAGAATAAATGGAGGAGCTGGAAAATCTGAGAAAACAATGAATGGATGGGAAAACAAGAGGGAGTTACGAGAGTTATTTTAGAAACCTGCAGATCAGCTCACAGATATTTAATATGTAATGGGAAGAGCAGTTTGCTCTTTAAACYAGCAAAGCAAAGCCCTGTCCAGCCRGGCCAGGTCCCCTCACTGCAGGAAATGCTCATTTTCAGCCCAGGCATCGGCTCCTAACGAGCAGATTTGCAGTCATTTAGAGAAATTATGTTGGCAGTTGGCAACTAATAGTGCCCATAATTTTTCCCTGTGGCTGAAATGGGTCTATAACTCCTGCAGAGCTGTGGAGCAGCTGGGTGTCCCTGCTGAATGTCACTGTCACCTGTGCCTGTCACTGCTCCACACCTGGACCTTGGAGTCGGTCACGGGAGCAGCGGCTGAGGGAGCTGGGGAAGGGACTGGAGCCCCAGGAGAGAATGAGGGAGCTGGGAAAGGGGCTCAGGAGAAAAGGAGGTTCAGGGGGGACCTTGTGGCTCTGCACAACTCCCTGACAGGRAGGGGACAGCCGGAGGGATTTGGGATCTTATCCCAGGGAACAGGGACGGGAGGAGAGGGAACRGCCTCARGCTGGGCCAGGGGAGGCTCAGGTTTGGTATCAGGAGGAATTTCCCCGTGGAAAGGGTSGTCAGGCCTTGGACCTGCCCAGGGAGGTTCGGAGTGCCCAGTCCTGGAGGTGTCCAAGGAACCCCCGGGCTGCTGAGGTGGGGATGGGTCACAGGTGGCTCTCGGTGGTCTCGGAGGGCTGTTCCAGCCTGGGTACCGGTGTGACTGTGCCTGTTTGTCGCTGTGCTCTCCCGCAGCCCCACCTGGCCGTCGGCAGCAATGACTTCTACATCTCGGTGTACTCGGTGGAGAAGAGGATCAGATGACGGCGCCCGGGGCGGCTCCGGGGCAGGGCTCCTGTACATAGAGAAATCATCGACTTGAATGTTTCGTGTTGGCTGCTGCTGCACCCCATAACTTGAACATTTGTTCTTCTGACTTGGCTACTGATGGGTTTGACAAGGGGAAGAGACAATCTCCTGGTTTTGTTTTGTTTTGTTTTCCAGCTATATCCTCTAAAAGCTACAGAAAAGGAACATTTATTTTTGTTTCCGGTGGTTGGCTTCTCTGTCAGAAACACGGCTCCTGAGATTGGAAGGACTTGGATGAGGCAACGCCCTTGAGAAGGGTCTTGTTTTAGTCTTTGTTCCTTGTTTTGCTGGAGTGTGGGTTCTTCRAAGACTGTCAGGACTCACCTACAGCTCCACGGGACCCTCCAGCTGCTGCCAACCCTGTGCCAAACCCAATTCCTGGGACAGGGCAGCTCCACCTGAGCATGGGACGTACCTGCCAGGGAGGCAGGGCAGTGTCTCCTCTGCATGAACCACCTCCTCCCTCTCTGCAGTGTTCTCCCCACTGGAAGCAAGGACAGATGGGGACCTGGTGGCCTGGGCAGGCGGGGATCCTGCGGGAAGGGGCTCAGGGAGATGACAAGAACAGGGCAGGATGTCCCACACCGTAAAACTGCACGCGAGGAAGACGAGGGAAGAAAGGGARCGAAGATCTCCGACATCCCAACGAGCCTGGAGCAAGTCACTGGTGTCACCACGTTCCACCCAAGCCCACGGGGAGCTGGGGGCACCTCAGGCACTGCCCCTTGTGCTGSCACTGTCCCTGTGCCACAGCGAGCTCCACACCCACGTCTGGGCCCAGCAAGGGAGGCCCAGGGCCCATCCTGGGCTCTGTGTGCTCCCCACGGCTGCTGTGCACCGAGCTGAGGTCAGGATTTGGGCTGCACACCCCGGCTGGGGCTCACCTGCCCCTCTGGAACCAGGCATGGGACCACCTGGGCATGGAGAACCACTGAGGAGGAGGAGGAGGAGGAGGAAGGCAGCCAGTCACTGCTCTAAGCAAAGCACCCTTGTCCCAGCTGTCCAGGCAAGGCCTGCTCCGTCTTCCACACCTTCCACCTCTGGATAATGAATGTTTTGTCCCTTGGGGTCTGTGCTGGGGCCGGGGATGGGTGTGGGAAGGGAGAGCACAGCCAAGGGACGGGTTTCCTTCCAGAGGTGCAGAACTGGCCAGGAATTCCCAGTGTTGAGGGGAATGCAGCGAGGGAAGGGCTCAGAACACTCTGTCCCTGTGCTGATGGTGGTGGCTGCACCCTGGCCCTGCTGCTGCTGCCCCTGGCACCGTGTCCGTGTGTGCTGAGGCCCCTTGGCCACCCCGAGGTGCCACAGGCCCGTGGGGACTCTGGCTTTTGGGGACAGGTCCCCAGACCACGGCGGTGGAGCCGATGTCGGGTGCCCCCGAGCACCATCCCCGTCCCCCTGTCAGGGAGGCCGAGGGCCACATCCCAGGATAATGAATCAAAGGCTTTAAACTTAAAAACTACCTAAAAATCCACTTCTAAGTTACCCAAAGTTAATTATGGTCTAACAGAGCTGTGCCTCTTCCCGACCCGCTCCCGGGCTGTCCGCGGGGGTGGAGCCAGAGTTTGGGATCTCAAATAACCCGTTAACATTCACAGCTTCAAGAACAATAGATTTTTAACTCGTATCAGTGTATTTGTGAAAGGAACAGGACATTCCTGGCGTGGTGGGAGCCGCTGCTCCTGCCCGGCTGCTCCCGCCAGGCTCCGGTGCAGCCGGATTTAAGGAATTTTAAGGAATTCGGGCTGTTGGGCTTTTACCTGAGCGTGTGTGGGCTGTGCTTCCACAGGTCTGATGCAGAGATTCAATCATGGGATCACAGAGTTTAACCAAGGATCTGGAGAGCGTCCTACCTTAAAAGTTCACTTATCTCTATTTATTTTACAAAAATAAAGTTTAAAAAAATATATAAAAACCCCCACACGATTGTAATGTGAGAGTAAAATGATTACAGACAAATAAATGGTTAATGAAAAATAAATGCAGAAACACTTCCTGGTGTGAGGATCTTTCTGTGGGGCYGGGGGGCAGCTGTGGCCCAGGAAGGAGATGGGTGGCATTTGGGGTGCTGTGGGTCTGGCCAGTCACAGGGGAGGTGTTGGTGACAGATTTGTGTCCCAGCCCCGCTGGAGCAGCAGGAACATCACGATCCCAGGGTGCAGATCCTGCTCTGGAGCCCTGGCTGCAGCCCGGCTCGCTCCAAGGGATGAGCTGGCTTGGAGAAATGGATCCTGGCAGTGCCAGGGGAATGGTTGGGCACGAAGGGGTCAGAGGGCTTTTCCACCCTGAACAATTCCATGGCTCTATGAACGAATYGGTGTTGTGCCTGTAGCCCCCAACCCCTACAGCCTCCCTCCCATACCTCCCATTCCCTATATCCTATTCCCTGTATCCCACTCCCTATATTATCCCCATACCTATATTATTATTCCCATTCCCAATATGATTATCCCCATTCCCTATATTTTATACCCATTCCCGATATTACTCCCATTCCCTATTTTATCCCTATTCCCTGTATTATTATTCCCGTTCCCGGTATAATTATCCCCATTCCTTATTTTATCTCTATTCCCTATATTATTATTCCCATTCCCGATATGATTATCCCTATTCCCTATATTATTATTCCCATTCCCAGTATAATTATCCCCATTCCCTATATTATTAT
>QVAJ01000370.1:0-60266 GCA_003546035.1 Mixornis gularis | reverse complement strand
TCCCCGCGGTGATGGAGGAGCTGGGCTGGGGCTGAGCGGCCCCGGTGCTGTCGGTGACACGGCGGGGAGAGACCGGGCGGGGGAGCGGCGCTGCTTGAGGGGACGCTGGGACTGTCAGGGCTGAGTTGTGACCCTTGTCGGTCCGTCTGTCCGTCCCCTGTCCGTCCCCTTGTCCGTCCCCTGTCCGCCCGTCCCGCATTCCCTCCGTGGCCTCTCTCCCGCAGCAACTGAAGCAGCAGCGGGACAAGCTCCGGCAGTACCAGAAGCGGCTGAGCCTGGGGCTGGAGAGGGAGCGGGCGCTGGCCCGGCAGCTGCTCCGGGACGGCAAGAAAGAGTGAGGGGAAGGGGTGACCCGGGGTGGGGGGCGGCACTGCCACCTCCGGGGTGTCACCGGCACGGAAACACCGCTGGATCGTAGGAGTCAGAATCCTGGAATGGGTTGGGTTGGGAGGGACATTGAAGTTTATCCCRTTCCACCCCTGCCATGGGCAGGGACACCTTCCACTGTCCCAGGCTACTCCAAGCCCCAGTGTCCAGCCTGGACTTGGACACTGCCAGGGATCCAGGGGCAGCTACAGCTTCTCTGGACACCCCATGCCAGGGCCTCTCCTCCCTCACAGGACAAGATTTATTCCCAATATCCAATCTGCTCATCCTTGCTCCCCACAGGAGCAGGTCCGGGTTGCCAGTTCCCCCTTTTAGCAAAGCACAGAACAGGCGTGGCTTTCATGGGGTTCCTTTAGGCTTCAGCTGCTTCATCCCAGCTGCCTTTCCCTCCCTCCGTGTCCCTCAGGAAAGCCATGCTCCTGCTGAAGAAAAAACGGTACCAGGAGCAGCTTCTGGACAAAACAGAGAACCAGATCAGCAACCTGGAGCGGATGGTGAGTGAGGCCTTGGGGTGTTCTGGGGTGGGGCTCCTCTTGGATCCCCTGGAATTCCATCCCAGCTGGCAGGTCCTGGCAGGTGTTCAGCCCTCTGTCCAAGGGCAGATGTCTCCAAAATTGTACGTGTGCCACGATTTTCCCTAGAGACACAGAGTGGTGTGTTTGGAATCTGCAGGTTCCCTGTTAAATACRTGGTTTGGAAATTGCTCTAACATTACTCACAGGGGGGATGGCTGCACTGGGGCCTTCCTGGGCTTGTCTCAGCCCTGTTGTTTCAAAACTGGATGTKTTTGGGTTTGGGGAGGTCTCAGCTGGGACTGGCAGCTGGAAAATCTGGTGAAATCACTTCAAGGGCTGTCGGACCTGCTGGTGCAGCCTCCTGTGCCCAGCTTTTTGTGTGGATGTTTCCCCATATCTGTTAAATCCCTTCAAGATTCACTGGGCAGCCTGTGCCAATGCCTGGCCAAAATGTGACAGGCTCTTCCCTTTCTCCTTCCCGCTCCAGGTCCAGGACATTGAGTTCACCCAGATTGAAATGAAGGTCATCGAGGGCCTGAAAATCGGCAATGAGTGTCTGAACAAAATGCACCAGGTACTTGTGGCTGGGGAGCTCAGAGGGGCCTGYCTGGAGCTGCCTCCCTGTAGGCCCTCCCACAACTGCATTTTGGCTCTGCCTTTCAGGTGATGTCCATAGAGGAAGTGGAAAGGATAATAGGAGAAACCCAGGATGCTGTGGAGTACCAGAGGGTGTGTACATGGGGATCTGGGAGCAGCAGAGCTGCTGGGATGGGCACTGTGTCCAAGAGCCACCAGGCTGGGAGTGTAATGTCCTGCCCTCTCTCCCACAGCAAATAGACGAGCTCCTGGCTGGCAGCCTGACTGAGGAGGATGAAGATGCCATTCTAGAAGAATTAAATGCTATTACTCAGGTRGGGTTGATGTTTTTTGTAATTAAAATCCACATTGTTAGGAAGCTGTTTTTAATAGCAGTTAAAATACCTTTTTCCTTCTCTCASGGCTCAGTCTAGGGGGAAATCTGGGACACTGCCACCCCAGTCTTTGCCCACAGCTGTGGTGTGTGACACGTGTGACACATTGTGTTTAATGTCCTTGCAGGAACAGTTGGAGCTTCCAGAAGTTCCTTCGGAGCCACTCCCAGAGAAGATCCCAGGTATGTTCTCCTTGCACAGCTCTGGCTTCTCGTGCTCCTGTCCCCTGCAATGGTCTGAGACCCTCTCCCAGTGTGAGTGTCTTGGAAAATGGGAAGGAGCAGCAGCTCCTGGAGCGGGGCAGGCCCAGCTGAGCCCTCGCTCCAGGAGGATCCGAGGCTCCACTCTCTGTTCCATCGGCATCTGGTTGTTCCCTTGGGGAGCAGATGTGACGTCTGCTGTCGTTGTCACATCCTGTACCTGCTCTGGGGCAGCCTCCTGCCCTGAGACACCTCATTCCATGGGGARGCTCCATAAAGAATTCCTCCCTGGCCTGAGCCAGGCAAGGCCTCCTCCCACAGCCCCGGGCCGGTCCCGCCGTCACAGCGCAGGGATGTGGATGTTGGATTCACCCTGCACAACACTGGATTTCCCTGAGGCTTGGGATGACTTGGAGCTCTTCCCACCTCGCTTCCCAGTGATTTGGAACCAGTTGGATGAGGATCACTGGAGTCCCACAGTTCCAGGATTGTCAGAGCACGAGCTCCACCCAGCTGATGGTCCCTGAGTGTTCCCGAGCAATCCGAAGGATTTGTGTGGGAATGAAGCTGGGAATTGGAAGAGCTCACTAAGGAGGTGACCAAACAGGCCCTGGTGGCCCTGCCTGGCAAGGAAGGAGCCCACTGGGGTTCAGCAGGTGTCTGTGCTGAGGAGCTGAAAAATCAGGCTGGTGAAGACTCTTCTCCTGGGACAGCAGAGCCCTGGGCTGTCGCCCACAGGAGCTGGACCTCCCTGCTTGTGCAAAGAGGAGCTGGAAGAAGCCATTTCCCCRTGTGGAATCTGCCCAGGAGCAATCTGGGGTGTGGGGAGTTGGGCTGGTTTCCTTGGAGCTTGTTTACTCCTAAACAGGGCTCAGATGTCAGCGCTGAGGCCAAGCAAAACACGGCCCAGGGGTGTCAGGTCCAAGGGCTGAGGGCAGAGCTGGCTCTGCTCCTGCCCAGGATSTGTCCTTGGGCTGGTGGCTTTGCTGGGCTGGGCATGTTCTGAAAGTCTGTAATTCTCCAGTGCTGTGATAAAGGGCCATTTCCACATGGGAAGGTGGGATTATTTATAACCAGTTTCTCTCAGTTCAGGTGCTRTGCAAGCATGAGTGGATGCTGAGCCCTGGATCCTCCTCAGGAGATGGCTGCAGGATATTTACATTCCCTGATTCTGTAACAAGTTTCTTTTCCTTCCACAGAAGTGTCACCCATCAAGAACAGGCCAAAGCCAGAGCTGGTGGCAGCATCTTAACTCCCAGTGCTGGGGATTCCCCCACGAAACTTTCACCCTGGACAGTTTGCCCTCCCAGTGTGTGCTGGGAACAGGCAATGCCTTGGCAGCATCCCAGCTGTGCTGGGGGGATTGTGGAGCAGGATTCCCTGCGCAGGGTGGGGAACCTCAGCTGATTATCGCTCTTGTATCAAGATTATTTTCTAGTGCTTTCTTTTTTTGTAACTTAAATTCCAAACTCACTCAGCCGCGCTGTCTCGGGATTAAACAGCAACTCTAAATCATYCAAAGCCAAATTTTTCTCTGTAGGTTTGATTCTGGTGGTCAGCCTGCCTTTGCTGTAGCCAAATCCCAGGAGATCCCATGCTCAGGGTGGCAGTGGCTGTGCTGGGCATGGGCTGGGTGAGCACGAGCCCTGTGCAGCACCCTGGTGTCCATGTCCCTTCTCTCCTGGTTCTGTCTGTGGAGGGGCAGCCGTGTCCCTGTCCTGCTGCACGTTGGGCAGGGCAGGAGCCCTCAGCTCCCACGTGTTGAGCTCTGGGCTGGGCTCAGCCCTGGCTCGTGCAGAACCAGCCCCAGGGGGTTTGATTTGGGCCTGGGTGCTCAGCCCTGCTCCTGCTCTGGCCGGGCACAGCCTGATGTRCTGTGAGCTGAGCCCTGGGCTGGCAGAAATCACCTGCAGTGYCAGCAAGGAGCTCCTGCCTGTGTCAGGAGCCAGGATTCCTCCTCGTGGGCTCTGCCCCAGCGTCAGAGTTCACCTTTGGCAGGATGGACTGATRGATCACAGGACTCTGCCCCAGCTGCTCCTGCCGGACGTTTCCCCWGGGGCTCGGACACTGCGCCGGACAYGGGGCCTGGAGCTCAGAAATCACCACTCCAAAGTGCTCTGGGAGCAGCTGGAGGGAGCCCCAGCCCCTCTGAGGACTCACCCAGATGCTGAAGGCTCTGGAACGCTGCCTGGGCAGCCAGGTGGTGGCAGATTTGGCTGCTCTTGGAACAAGCTCACCTGCCAGCTTGCAGATGCTCTTCAGGACACTGCAGATCTTTATTTGTTATGTTCTTGAAGCCACAACCCTTATTCTGCATTTCTGTGACAGCAGAAGGACCAGAGGGTCCTTGGACACTTTGTGGGGCCGTCGTTGGGGTTGTGGGATCTGGTGCTAGACAAAAAGTGATCCCAGGGTCTGGGATGCTCCCGCGTGGTGCTGGGCCAGCAGCAGCTCCGGGTGGAGCCACACTCTCCATGTCCTCTCTGTTGTGTTCCAAAGACTGGCCAGGGCATCCTCCTCCTCACGTGTCCCCAGGGCAGTGAGTGCCTTGGAGCTGCCCCATTTCCACTCCCACTGCTGTCTCCTGGCTAATGTTCCACACCAAGCCCACGGTCCCTGTCCCTGTGTCTGACACCAGCACARTGCTGGCAGTGCAGCTGCTGCCTGTGGAGCTGCCTGGGTGATGCCAGGGCCGTGTCTCTGTTGGGACAGGCAGCTCCTGCTCCCAGCCCTCCCAGGGACAGGATTCTCCTCTGCTCCCGGTGCTTTATTCTCTCTGCTCAGTCCCGGCTGTGCTGCAACGCAGCCCGTTCCCACCAGAGAGAGCCTTGGACTCACCAGTGCCGCGCCGGCTGGAGCATTTCTGGGCAGCGCTTTTCCTTCAAGGCTGCCGCCCGCCCGGTGCCGCCGAATGCTGGKCTGTCTGATGTGTCCTCATCCATCGGCATTCGCGGGAGGAGTGCGGGGCACTGCCAGGAAGGTCTGGAAGGGATCTGTCCTGGGAGCGCAGCTTCCACCGGGGCTGCTTTGGGAAAACCCTGTTCCCTGGGATTGGCCTCGCCCCGGGACAGGGATGAGGAGGATGTGCTGCAGTCCCTCTGCTCCGGTTTTCTTCTTGATGGWCGGTCCTGACAGCAGGAGAGACGAGACAGCCCCTCCCCAGGGCCGGGCCGGGTCCTGGTGGCTGCGCGGGGTTGGTGCCGAAGGGGTTAATGCAGCTCCTTCCATTGCCACAGTGGAGAGGCCATTTACTGATCCAACAGGAAAGTTCGGAGCAGATTGGCCGCAGCTTCCTCTGCTAATCCCTGCCCCAACAGCTTGTGCCGGGTCTCCTTGGGAGGAAGGGCTGGGAGTGGGCCGTGACCTCTGTGCTGTGCTGTGACAATAATGACAATAAACGGGCTCCAATGGCTCCACCRACTCCTCTTCCAGCCTCGTGTTTGCACAGGGAGTGTTTTGGATGAGCAGGAGTTGCCTTCCTCCTCCCRGCCCTCCTTGCTCCTGGCAGAGATGTGGGCAGGAAATTTCAGAGCAGGCTCCGTGTGTGACACRAACACTCCTGTTTGGTGCTGTTTGCCTGGATGGCCCCAGGAGGTGACAGTGCTGGGACAGTCCTGGCACGGCYCTGAACCAGATGTGGCTGAGATTTTTGAGATCCTCTGCCACTGCCCTTCATTCCTTGGGTTTAAAGCAAGGCCATATCAGGGGATTTATAAGAATTGCTCTGGAATTGTCAAACTGATCCACAGCCAGTCCATGCCCAGACTCAGGGCTGGCATGGATGTGTGGCCCCCTCCTGAGGGCCCACATTGTCYTGTCCCATTTTGCCTCCCTCTGTAGGACTCTGTGCTTCCATCCCCACGGCCTTGTCCAGCCACCTGCCCCAGCCAGCACCAAGCCCTGTGTGTGACTGTCCCCAGTCTGGAATGGGCACGGGGACTGGGGACACCCCACACTCAGCCCCAGTTCAGGGTGAGGCTCCCCCTGGGGTGTTCCTGAGCCTCTGGCTGTACTTGGACACCAGCTGCTCCCTTGTTACTCTGGATTTACGTGTCTCCTGCTGCTGGGAGCAGCGGGATRCCCCCGGATCCCCCCTGCCTGCCCCAGCCCGACCCTCGGCAGCGGCTCAGCCCCCCCCGGGCCATCCTGCCGGGCCCTGGGAAAGCAGCTGTGCCGAGTTTGGAGGGTTTAATTAGCACTCCCCGTGCCCCTCAGCTGTGGCAGCGGGGTGGGAGCCAGCTCCCGCCGGGAGGGCTGCACACGGAGCTCTTCCAGCTGTGTTTGAGTTGGCCAGATGTTGAGTGAGAGGAGTGTGGAGGCAGCGCTGCTCGTTGTTAATTAAACCCTGGAGAACGGGAACAAACCTCACGCTCCTGCCTGGGCTGCCCCCGCAGAGCCCGGAGCCCTCCCCAGAGCCCTGCCCTGGACAGCCCTGGCCCCTCTCCTGAGGCTCTGGAGAGGTTCTGGCCACCAATGCCCAAGGTGCAGGCACAGTGCGTATGACAGGGACAGGAATTCAGCATTCCCGGGAGCAGTCACTCCTCCAGGATGTCTGTGCTATTGCCAGCACCCAGCTCAGTGTTGGGTCCAGCTCCGTGGCCTTTGCCGTGGTTGGTGTGGCARTGTGGGATCCCAGCCCCACGCAGGGCAAGGGGGGAACAAGGAGCTCTGCTAGRAGATGCTGCTGCCCATTCCCTACTCCCCCCACAGGGACAATCCCTGTTCCATGGGGACACTGCCCCATCCCATGGGATCTCAGAGCCTTCGTCCAACACCTCGAGCCCCTGGGAGCGAGGTGTGAGCCTGGGGGGAGCCGGGATTCCAGCCAGCGTTATGCAAGCAGCAGTCCTTTAAATAGACTCTATTCCCTGTTGTCCAGGAGGCAGCCGGGCCCTCCCCAGCCCCCCACCCCAGCTGACAGAAGCCGGTTTGGGGCAAAGGCCGGGAGCTGCCTCCCCTCCCCAGCAGCCTCAGCCCCGGGCTGGAGGGAATTGTGTAACGGGAGGCGGTGGCAGAGCCCCGGCAGTTTCTATGCCAACACAGCTGGATGGCAGCGCTGCCGGGGAGGGGGGCAGCCAGCCCACCCCCAGAACAGCTGCACAGCCCCCAAACAGCTGCACAGCCCCCAAACAGCTGCACCCCAACACGGCTGCACCCCCCGACACGCTGTCCTGCTCTGCTGCCTCTGATGTTTCCTGGAACACCCATGGAAAAACAGAACAGAGCTGAGAACCTCGGAGGTCTGGGATCCATGGGCCTTTCCTCYGGGTCCTGCTGCTTTTTGGCACGAGGGGCTCAGAACTCCAGGGGCTCTCCCTGTCCCCCCTCAGCTGCCACCCCAGGGGAGTGTACTCACAGTG
Organism: Mixornis gularis; assembly: GCA_003546035.1. Classification (NCBI taxonomy): domain Eukaryota; kingdom Metazoa; phylum Chordata; class Aves; order Passeriformes; family Timaliidae; genus Mixornis; species Mixornis gularis. Next base: position 52,833 of record QVAJ01000370.1, on the reverse strand, counting down.
TCCCTTGTCCCCCACCCTCCCTGGCAAACCCTGACTCAGGACCAGGCAGAGTTTGGTGAGGATCTTCCTTCTTCCTCCTCCTCCTCTTCATTATCCACACCCTGAGCTTGCCCTGCCCTATGTGGGGGTCCCAGTGGTTCCCACACTCGGGGGCACCACTGGTGTGCCACATTCTGCACCCAAACCTCACAGTGCCAACCCCCCCATCCCAACTGCCCCCTCGGACACACTGGCAACCAACCCCCAGCTCCTTCCCTTTCCCTCTTCCATATTTTCTGTGCCCTGGTGTCACGCTGAGTCACCAGCAGAGCAATAGAAGAGGCTTTGGCAGGGAACAAGCCCAAGTTTTGATAGTTCGACTGTGGGAAAAAAAAAATAAATCAGCGCAATTTCCTAATTAGAGCAGGGCTGGGAACAAAGCGGGTCTGTCGGAGCGCGGCCGGGAATGTGACCTTTGCTGGCTCCTGGTGCCAGACGGGAGCTGCCGGTGGACGGTGGTGCTTGGCAGGGCTGAGATGCCTCAGCAGGGCCCGCTCTGACGTAGGAGCCAGAATTCCTCCTCCTGGGGGACACGGGACCCACGGCAGATGGATGGAAGGAGYGCTGGGAGGTGGCAGTTGTCCCCGTGTCACCACTTTTGCTGCCCCAAACGGCCCTGGCTGCCTTGCCCTGCTGTGGAATGTGGCTCCTCAAGTCGTGGGTGAAGCCGTGGCCACGCCGGGTGTCCCCGAGGGCCAGCGCTGCCGCGTGATGGGTGTCCCCAGCCTGTGTCCCCATCCTGGGTCCCCTCCCGTGGCTGGCACTCAGCACAGTGATGCCAGGGTGCTCCAGGGCTGGGACAGCCACAGCCCAACGCTCAGTGATTAATTAACGAGAGAGGAAACGAGTGGGGACCGGTCCCAGGGCTGTGCTGTGCTTTGAACAGGAGGAGCCAGGTCCCTGTGGAGAGGCTGGAGATGCCGTGCAGGGAGCGGGGTGGCCTTGGGGCTGGAACAGGAGCAGGGGGAATTTGGCACAGCGTCCTCCAGGCCCGAGAATCCAGAGTTTTGCTGCTTCCTGGGAGCTGCGGTGGGCAGCCACAGCCAGCAGAGGTGGCCGTGGGACATGGGACAGGCAAATGGGGCTGTGGGGCTGCGACCAGCCCGGTGCCAGCCTGAGGGACAGAAGTGGGGACACGGGCAGGGGATGGCAGCGGGACCTGATCCTGATCCCGTCCTCTCTGTGACCGGCTCCTCTCTCTCACGCCAGGCTGGGCAGGGGGGAGGCAGCCCCCCAGAGCCCCCCAAGGTGCCCAGAGCCCCCCAGCAGCACCTCGGCTCTGCCCCGGACGCTTCCCCGAGCTCAGCAACGTGATGCAAAATCCCATCACGCCAATTATGCAAATCGCATAAACTATTCCTGTTATTCCGAAGGATCCCCAGAGAGCTCCTTAGCGCTGTAATTCAGCATTACTCACTGGTGAAACAGGCGCTGGGGCAGGTGAGGAGGGACAGGGGTTCGGGCTGTGCCCCAGCCTGGCAGTGAGGAGGACCCAGCAGGTTTTGGGGCTCCCCAGAACACAGAGCTCTGCTCCCCCAGCCCCCAGCAGGGCACGGCAGAGGTTGGGTTTGCTGTGGAGCCCTCCCGAGCCTGCCCAGTCCCCGGGGATGGCAGCACGGATGTGTGTGACTGTCCCACGGCCAGTGCCAGCCCCGCTGCCCCTTCCCCTGCTCCAGCAGCCAGAGTCTCCCTGCATCCCCCATTCCCAGCCGGTGCCTCCATCTTCCCAGGCCCCACCACAGCTCTGCATCCGCAGCGCTTTGTTCTCCCACCCACTCCTTGTTTCCTCCGTCATTCCGGCTCCTCCCTGTGCCTGCGCTCCCCGGGAGCCTCCCGGGAGAGCCGAGGCTCCTCCTGAGCCTGGCCCCTGGCAGGGCACGGGGGACACGCTGGGGACACGTGGCAGGGCTGTCCCCCGGCCGGGACAGGGGAGCCAGAGCTCCGGGAACGCTGCTGGCACCGGGAGTGTCCCGGACACCGAGCAGCCCCGCCCGGCCGCCTGCACCCCCCACGGCCACGGGACACGGAACGGGGAGCAGAGGAGTCCGGGGGTCCCTCCTGGGATTGATTGCCATCAGTGTCCCCAAGGATGAGACCCAGCCCCAGACTCTGCAGCCCCCGCCATGGGCAGGGCCAGGTGCTCTGAGGCAGAGAGTGACACACCTGTCACATCGGGGAACAGAACTGTCCCCAGTCCCCGGACACAGCAGCTTGCACTGCTGGGAGTCTTGCCCAGAAGCTGCTTCCAATGGGATTAGGGAAATCCTGGGATGGTGAAAGGCCAGGCACTTTGTCATGCCTCAGTTTCCCCCCTGGTGAAATCATCCCACCCCACTTTGTGTGTCCCTCTGGCCCAAGTGTGAGGTGGGAGCTGGGAATCCCTGGATCCAGCACTGCAGCTTCCACCCTGCGGAATAGGGGCCTGAATTGTTCATCCTTGGCTAATCCCCAATAAATGGCTTTGCTGGGTTTGCCGGTGGCGCTGRGTGGGATTTAACTGCTGGGAGCTGCTGGCACACAGGGGACATCTCCAACCTGGGACAGCTGCTAAGTCCTGACCCTCTGAAGGTTCAGGGACCAGTTCCCACCAGCACCAACAGTGACAGAATCATGGAATGGGCGGGGTTGGAAGGAACCTTAAAGCTCAKGGGACATTCCGCTAGACCAGGCTGCTCCAAGCCCTGTCCTGGAACACTTCCAGGGATCCAGGGGCAGMCACAGCTTCTCTGGGACATCCATGCCAGGGCSTCCCCACCYTCATAGGGAGGAATAAATTCCCAATAGTTAACCTAAACCCACTCACTGTCAGTTTGAGGCACCTGCTGGAATCCTGGTGAGCGATGGCTGCACTGCAAAGGCGAGGCTGAGGCGGAGTTTGGGGGATGCTCCAAGACCTGGGTGTGGGGTTTGCTGGCCCAGCTCCTTAATGAGGTGCTCAAAAGGAAGTGGGGGGACAGCCTGGGGTTGAGGAGGGGCCCTCAAGGAGGGCAGGAGGCAGAACTGAGTGAGGTGTTCAGGGAAAACACGTCCTGTCCTCACGAGGGGTTGGTTTGGCTCAAACCCACCTGGCCGATTCCCCAGTGACCCCCAGATGTCCGAAAAATCACGTTTAGGTTATTATAGAAACAAAAACTTCCTGACACAGCACAGGGAGGACTTGCAGTGATGTCAGGGCTCCGATGGAGAAGCCATCTGCCCGGGACCACAGGACAGGCAGTTCTTGGGAATCTCATTAACACCGTGACACTTGGGCACACACCTGCCCCACCTGGGCTGGGTAGGGCACCCAGGGGTGGGTGGGCTCAGCCTTCCCCTTCACACACACTGAAAAGGAGGAACACAGAGCCAAGGGCTGCCAGAGAGACAGCAGGACTGAGTGGGCAAACAGGGGAGATGGAGATGATGGAGATGGAGATAGATGGAGATGGAGATGGAGATGGAGATGGAGATGGAGATGGAGATAGAGATGGAGATGGAGATGGAGATGGAGATGGAGATGGAGATGGAGATGGAGATGGAGATGGAGATGGAGATGATGGAGGCGGCTTCTTAGCCTGGTCCAGTTCCCTGCCTGGTCTCTCCTGCTCTGGCAGTGACCACTGAGGTTGGATTTTCCTTGAGAAACTCCAAGCATTTTCTCAGGGACCGTGAGAAAAACCAGCACTGGTGCCATGATGGTCCCTCTGCTTCCTCCTCTCTGTTCTGACCAGCGACACGTCCCACTCAAATGCACCAGGGATTCCAACCCACCTTTATTTCTCCTCTCTCCATGTTACTGAGGCTTCCTGAGTCGCTGAGGATGTGGCAGCTCTGGGTGACCCTGCAGTGCCATGTTCCCCTCCCTGGGCAGTTATGCTGCCCTGCAGCACCTCCCTCCCGTGTCCCTCCCTGGCAGGCACCACACCCACCGGGGCGGCATTTCGGGAGCAGGGACAGTGTCCCCAGGCTGGGAACACGGAGGGGCAACCGGCCAGAGCTGTCCCTCTCGGTGCAGCTTCTGTCACTGCCCTCGGACATCACTGACTGCTGCAGCCACTGCTGCCCTGGCCATCACTGCCCGTGGTTGTCACTGCCCGTGGTTGTCACTGCCCATGGCTGTCACTGCCCTCGGCTGTCACTGCCCTCGGCTGTCACTGCTCCCTGTTGTCACTGTCCCGGCCATCGCTGTCCCGTCCCCACCCTCCGTCCCTGTGCCGGGCGCGTGACCCGGCCGGGAGCGCTGGCGTGATGCCACCGCTGGTAATTAAGAAGGAACCTAATGAAACTTCGAAAATAGCACAATTTCCTCCCCACACCTGCAGCCGAGCGGGGTGGATTACATAAGTTTTTTGTTGCCACAGCAACTTCGCTCCACCCGGGGCTGGAGGTGGCCGGTGCCGCGTGTGCCGKCACCCCGGGGAGGGCTGGCTCTGGGATGGGGCCGCTGCCTGCTCATCCCACCGCTGTTCCCAGCCTGGCGTGGTGCTTCCCCACGCCGCACCCGCACCCCCGCGGGGGATGGTCCCGCCTTCCAAAGGGCACACGGAGAAGGCGCAGCGGGGATTCAGGTAACCCACGGGGACTCTGGCACCATGGTTACCCTGGGCACGCTCCAGCTGCCGCCGAGCCCCGGGGGGGTGAATCACCCCGACAAAAAGGCAGCGAGCAGCAACCAGGAGGAAAGAAAAAATAAAATAAAATAAATAAATAAATAAAAAGGCAATCAAAGCAAATGCTACGGCACGAGGCAGCGGCAGGTTTTTTCCTGCTGAGAATTCCCAGGGTGCTGCGGGAGGCTGCGGGGCGGCGGCGCTGCCTCGGGCTCGGGCACCGCTCCCGGGCCGGGGACAGCACGGGCAGCCCCGGCCACCGCCGCCAGTCCTGAGCCGGGGACACGGCAGGACCCAGGGACAAGGATAATTTGCTCCGTGTGGCTCTGACTGTGGGGAAATGAACTCCCTGGCTGCTTCCAGCCATGGAGCCGCTCTAGGAGCAGGGAGATAGGAGGGAGAAAAAGGCTTTCAGCACTCAAATTCCAGGGGATAAGGAGAAGCAGAGCATGGGAAGAAAGTGGAGCGGCTGYCTGCGAGCAGGCCTAGATGGAAGAGATTCTCTGAGGGCTGTCCCAAAAGGCCTCTTTTATTATCAGAAATTACAAATCCTTTTATCTTGCTCACCAGAGGAACAGCTTGTTTGAATTGCTGGGCTGTCACCCTGGAATTAGATGCAAGAACCCCCCACATCCATGACGTAGCGAAGAACTTACATAACGTAACTAAAAATAAGGTGATGGAGATGCAGAGAGAGGCACTCTACTCCTGGGTGCTTGATCCTGAATCCTCCCCTGACGCCGGGGAGCCAGCGAGGTGCCGGTGTCTGGCTGAGGGAGTGGCGTCCCCAGAGCCAGCTGTGGTCTGGCCACGTGGGATGGAGAGGGAAAGTGGCACCGCGGTGTCCCAGCAGGCAGCCAGGCTTTCCCCTGGGAACCTCCCAGGGCAGGTCTGTTCCCAGTCCCCCCGGGCCCACAGCTGCTCCCTTCCCTCAGCCCCGGGGGGAAAGGGTTAAGTGGTCACTCCAGAAACACGAGAAAAATCTTTCTGGGGGCTGTAAATTCTCTGCTGTGCCCTGGAGTGTGGAACCTCTGAGGCAGAAGCCAAAATGGGACCCAAATGCAGCCAGAGGGAGCAGCTGCTGGTGGTGCCCTCCTGGTCCTCGCCAGGGCTGGGAGGGAGAGCGGGAAGGGGGACAGCACTGGGAGGTTTGGGACCAAGGTATCGACCTGGGCTCCTTGTTCTCGGAACTGATGGATGTGATGGAAAATAACACAGCTGCTTAACACTTTCACTGCTTCTCAAAGTGGAGAGGAGGGAGAGGAAGGCTCAGCCCACGGGCATGGCCTGGCTGTGGGGCTTTGTTTAACCGCGGGTCACCCTGAGGAGAGCAAGGCAGGGGACAGGGATGGGGATACTGACTCTGGGGCATGGGTCTGCTCCTCATGCCCCTCAGGACCTGGGCAAGAGTCTCTGCCGTTGGCCCCAGGGGTGGGAAGGATGGGGATGCACGGCTGGGATGTCCCACAGGGACCTGAGAGCTGGGGGCTCTGGCAGGAGCCTCCCACGGGAATCTTGGTTCTCCTGGCTGGTGGCACAGCCTGGGGACATGAGGTGACAGGCAGAGGCTGGTCTCCCTCGGGCTGAGCATCCCAAGGCATACACTGTGTTAATGCTCATCCCACCTCTGCTCTCCCGGCCTCCCTGGGCCACGTGCAGCCTCCTTCCCAACACCCCACARACCGCGGGCTGCTCTTCCTTTTCCGACTGCCCCTCAGCCATCCACTCCCCTCTGCCCAGCGGGGGATGGAGCACAGCCCCGGAGTGGGGGACACAGCACGGGTGGGGGTACAGCGGGGGCTGGAGTGTGGGACAGCTCGGGGGTGTGGGGCACAGCCAGAGCTGTGGCTGGGGTAAAGTAGGGGGACAGTGTGGGGCCGTGGGCATGGCAGGAGTGTAGGGCAGGGAATGGGGTGTGGGATGGAGAATGGGGTGGAGGAGGGGCATGGAATCCGAACGGGCCGTGGAATGGGGTGCGGCATGGGGATGGGGAAGGGGCACGGCGGGCACAGCGCGGTGCATCACTCCCTCCTCCCGACACTGCCAGCCCCGCGGAGCACAGCACGGCACGGCACGGCTCGGCTCCTCCTCACGGGGCGGTTCGGGGCTGGCCGGGGCGGTGCGGGGCGGTTCGGGGCGGGCATGGCCTCCGGGAGCTGATAAAAGGCACGGCGGCCGCGGCTCCGCGCTTTCCCCGCGCCCGGCTCCGCCCGCAGCCCGCACCCCGCGCCGCCGCCCATGGTGCTGCCCGGCCCGCCCGGCATGGCCCGCTCCGAGGAGGTGCACCGCCTCACCGAGAATGTCTACAAGGTGAGTCCGCAACAGGTGCCCGGCGTCTCGTCTCGCCCTTTTTCCTGTTCTTTGAGTTATTTGAATTGTTGGATTTCCCCTCCCCGGGACGCGCGGGGGCAGAGCGGGCTCGGCCGGAGGCGCCGTCGGGGCCGCCCCTGGGATGTGCCCGGAGCCGGCCGGGGCGGCAGCGGCTGCCGGGGCTCCGCCGGCACGGGGCACGGGGTGAGGGGCACCCCCGAGCCTTCCCCGGGCAGCCGCAGCCTTGCCGGGGGCACCCGCGGGGGATGCCCGGTGCCGGGGTGGGCAGCGCTGTCCCCGCATCACCCCGGAGCGGGGCAGCCCCGCGCCGCCGCCGCTCGCTGCTCTGCCACAAGCCAGAGCCGTCAGAGCCTTCTCCATCCCCTGGAGTTCGGGAATCTCTACGTTTTTCCTTTTCTGCTTCTCTCCCCGTGTCCTGAGAAAATGCAACAATTTATGTGGTTTAATTTCCCCCCGAAGGAAGCGGTTTCTGCTCTGCTGGGTCTTGAGACCAAGACTAATAAAACTGCTGTAGCCTAACGTGTAACGCAGGATGTCGTTTGTTAAACTGGGAAGCTTGCACGATTTCCTGTCATTTAAGGGCTTGGATTGAGTTACCTGAGAGCACAGAGCAGGGGGAAAAAAAATAGAAAAATTTAGTACAAAAAGTACCGAGGCAGTGAAGTTCTGAAGTGTTGGTTTTGGAGGTTCTGGGGTGTCACAGCTGTCCAGGCAGAGCTGTGGCACCCGAAATCTTGGCTACTCTGAATCTTGGTGACATTTTGCTGTGGTCTCTGGGGCTCCCTCTCACCCTGCCAGGCAGCTCCTGTACCCGGACCTGCCCTTGGTTTGGGGCAGGGCTGCCTCCGAGGGTGTTCCCGGTGTTTGTGCATTGGCACTGCCGGGCCCGCGGCCGCCTGGGCAAACAGGGCGAGAGCTGCTGGGGCCAGGGGCTGGCAGCAGCCTCAGCCGTGACTCAGTTGTTGTTTGAGGTGCGTAGTCCTCGAAGCACGGGGCTAATGACGGGTTTGGGGAGCAGGTCACCGTCTCCCGGGCACAGCCCTTGAGGAGGGCAGCGTGCAGGGCAGTTCGTGCCGGCCCARCACGTGGAGCCCATCCCCCCAAGAAACCAGAGCTGAGGGGCCAGTGCTGGCCGGGTTCCTCCCTGGTGTGACCAGAGCAGAGCCCTCGGCCCAGGGCAGGCTCCATCAGCACCTGGCTGACCCAAGGGCAGAGGGGACACACGGTGCCTTGGCCCCACCAGCCAGACGTGGCCTGGGAGGAGTCCCCAGGTGTCCATCAGTTAGTGAACGCCTCGGCTCCTTGGGWTGCCAGTGGGAGCAGCCAGAGGCAGGGAATGAGAAGCTGGAACTGGTGAGGATCTCATGGGCTCACCCAAAATCAGTGTGTTGGTGCTGGGAGCTGGAGGAGGATGGTCCTGGTTTGGTTGTGGTCCCTGTGGTGAGCAGAGGCTCGTCTGAAGCCAAGGATGCTTTTCCCAGCCTCTGGAGATGTGTGGCATGTGGTGCCTGCAAGAACCTGGCGTGTCCCTGTTCCGTTGAGGACTTCAGCCACCCCTGAGCCCAGCGGGACAGCTGGGGACTGGGAGACTGGGGTGTTCTGGATCTCCTAAAGCTTTGGACTCTCTGAATCCAAAACCGGTCTCGGTGCTTCAATCCCTGTTACACGGTTTGGGGTTTTTTTTTCGCCTGTGCAGGAGCCTGAGCGCTGCCATGGGCAGGAGGAGACAACCCCCAGGGTGGGGACAATGCCACTGAGCCCCGGCCCAGGGTGGGTGACTGAGCCCGGCTTTGCCTCCTGCCGTGGCCGCCGTGTCGGCGGGTTTGGCAGCGGCTGGAGCGGGGCTGGAGCGGGAGCAGCAGCTCCCCATGCCAGGCACCCGCTCCCGCGCAGGCTTTCCCGAGGCTCTGGGCTCGGGAAGCCCATTGTCATGGTTTTCCAGAAGCAGCGCTCACCCTCGGAGTGACTGTGCTAATGAGCTGGTGGAGGAGCTGTCAGCCGCCCCCGAGCCGATGCTGCCACTACAGGCAGCTGCCTACACGCGGGGAGTAATTACAGAGGGAGACGGAGGCTGCTGGCACCTTCCGCCAACGTAATCCCACCTTTCCCGGTGCTGATTCACTCGCAGGACCCCGGAGTAGCGGCACAGGTGCCGGGCCGGGCTCTGCCGTGAGCCCCGGGGCTGGGCTGTGAGGATGGGCAGCTCCCTCCCCGCTCAGCCCTTGCTCCGGATTGTCTTTTTGCAGAAAGCGGGGACTGGCAATTCTTCCTTCCCCCGAAGACAGATCTGTCTCCTCCTGCCAGATGAGATTATTGCCGTTTACAGCCCAACCTCCATTTCATTTTAAAGGCATTTTTTCATGCGGGAGATGGGTTTGCAGTGGTGTGCGAGTAGCTCCGCGTTTGAAGAGGTGTTTGCCTAACACCACCCCGAACTCGGAGCTGAATTGTCGTGCAGAAACGTGGACAGAATTCCTGAGGGTCGTTTGCGCCCCATCAGCTGTGATCGATGTTACTGTGGCAGCGCAGCCTCTCCTTCTGTCCAGAGGGGTGGGAGCGATTCTTCCTCCAGTGGTTCAGCAGGGAAACTGTGGCTGGTTTGGCGTGTTTGGCACTGGAGGGATGATGTGTGTGGCAGAGGAGGAAGGAGGCAGCCTGTGGCAGCCCGAATTCCATGCCCTGTGCTCCCTGCTGTCTCTGCTCCCTGCCTTGAGGCTCCCTGCAGCCCAGCCGTGTGAGATGGGAGATCCCCCCTGCACCCCGGGGGCTCTGAGCACCCCAGGGACCCGTGGCACTGCTCCCACCCGTGGGAGCATTCCTGGCCTCCCTGGAGGGGGACCAGCTGCAGACACGTGTGTTCCCAGGTGTTGGGGAGCAGTAGGTGCTGTCTCACCCCGGTGTCCTGTGCTGCTCCCCGGGCTGCAGGCTCTGCCCTCGCTGCTCGGTTGTGCTCAGCCTGCTCCTGGTTAAGGTTTCAGTGGTGCTGCTCGTGTTGCAGGGCAGGGCACAGGGCTGCTCCCAGCTCCTCTGGCTACAGCCTGGGGCTGAGCCCCTCGGTGTCACATCTGTGGGGAGGGGACCGGGGGACCCTTGTGGCTCCTCAGTGGAGATCCCACCCCCGAGGACCTGAGGATGGCCCTGCCTTGCAGGAGTGGCTGCTGGTGGGTACTGATGGGTGTTCCCAGAGTGCTGGGGTGCTCTGTGCCCCCTGTGGATCCTCATCCTGGTTCCCTTCAACCCCAGACCCCGACACAAAGGTGTTCAGAGCTCTTGCCCTGAGACTTGGGTCCCCTYGTCCTCTGGCATGACAGCCAGGGGAAACTAAATGCCTTTAGATGGGGACTGTTTTTTTCCCCCCCTGATTTTACCAGCTGGGCTCCTTCCTGACAGAAACTTGGCTCTTGAAACCCCCAGGGCTGCTCCTGATGGCTCTGGGCAGGACAAGCTGTGATGGAGGAGGCAGCACTGGGCTTTGCTGGGCATTAAATATTGATAGCGAAATGATGAAGGTGCTCCTGGAGCAGGGCTGACCCATTTAGACACAAAACTTCCTCAGAGCTGAGCTGCTTCTGCAGAGTGACAGTGGCAGTGGAGAGTCCCCTGGTGCTGCCCCTCTGTCCTGCTTGCCATGGTCACCCAGGAAAGCTGTGGCTGGCCCAGGTCCCTGTGCAGTGTCAGTCCTGCAGGGAGCCACAAAATCCTTGGGAAGGTTGGAAAAGCCCWCTGAGACCATCAGATCCAACCATTCCCTCAGCACTGCCGAGGCCACTAAGCCATGTCCCCAGTGCCACGTCCATGTGGGTTTTGAGCCCTTCCRGGTGCCACATCCATGTGGGTTTTGAGCCCTTCCAGGGACGTTGCCCTTCAGCTGTTGTGCAGGATTTGCCTGAGCAGGAGAAGTCTGAGCCACGTCCACTTCCAGCTTGAGTAGGACTTAAATTTAGGATTTAGGAGCTGGATTTCATGATCCTTGCAGGTTCCTTCCAGCTAGGGATATTTTATTCTTTTCCACGATTCTAAACTCTTCCTTATGGGCTAATTTATGGGTTTGGAGCATCCTGGCTGTAGCTGGAGTGTGCTCAGAGGAGAGAAAAGGGACCTTGTTTCTGTTGCCTCTTCCCCCACCAAAGGGAGCAGGGCCTTGTCCTGGAGACCTTGTGCTTTGCATTAGTTTGATTTTTGGCAGCTGAATAAAGCCGTGCCAATCCCGGAGAGCTGAGTGGTATTACCCAGGGAATTCAGCGCAGTGGAACAAAGCAAAGCCCTTTCAACCCTTGGCTGCCAGGTTTTGTGTCTGTGTTTTTCTGAACCCTGCCCAGGCAGCCCATGGAAGGCAAACAACTTGTGGGTGGTGCTGAGGGGGCAAAATCTGGGGAGAATGAGATTTGCTTTCATTGCCACAGTGTCACTGACTATTTGCTTTGCTGGTGGTGTCCTGCAAACCTGGATTCACCTCTCCTGTGGGGGACAGCCCTGCCAGAGCCCCTGGTCCCYCCATGGAGGGGGATGAAGCCTGTGTTGCCAGGGGAGCAGCTCCAGCACGTCCCTGGCTGTGAGGGGTGAGGCTGCTGAGCCATTCCATGGCACAAACCTGTTAATTTCCCACCATTTCTCCTCGGCAGGTCTGGGGCTCTCACCTGGAGGGGGTTGTGAAGGCTCTGGAGTCACCTTCCCTTCCCAGCCTGGGAGTGAGAGGAAGGCTTGGAAAAGGCTATTTTTATCTCTGGGGTGAGGAGCCCTTTTCACCGCTCTCATCCTGCCAGGCTGTTTTTGTTGGAGGCTCCAGACAATGTTTTAAAAACATTCACTTTCAGCAAACTTCCTCCTGGGGGGTTGCTGAATTTTATTTGGCCAGCACAGAGTCACCTTCCCGCTCCTTCAGCCGCTCCGTGAGACCCTTTGGGGGCTTTTATCTCTTTATTTGTTGCTTTAAAACGTCGCTTGTGGATCAGTGGGGAGCAGGACCTGCCCTGAGCAGTGCCAGGGCTGGGTTGTGCTTTGATTCCCTCTGGTTTGGACAGGATGGGCTGAATTTCGGAGGATGCTTTGTCTGGGGATCCTGTTCCATCATTAATTCCCTCGGTTTCATGCTCSGGACGATGTGTTTACACGGGCACTGCTGAGAAAATCACACTATTTACATATCCCTGTGCACCTCCACGTACACAAACACTGCTCTGAACCTGCAAACCGCCGAAAAATCTCCTCCCTGCAGAAATCCTGCCAACATTTCTGCTGCTTAAATATTGTTCAGCCTCAGAGTGCTCAGGCTGAGCTTGAGCGTGGTCGAGGCTGTGGCTGGGGCTCTGCCAGAAGTGGGGACGTGCCTGTCCCTGCTGTGGGCAGGGGGAATTGTCCCTGCCCTGGGCAGTGATCCCACACCTCTGGCTGCTCTGTGGGATGACCCAGGTACATTTTGGACTGGAGTTCAACGTGATGTGGGCAGGATGGAGCAATCCTCTCCAGTGGTAATTAACTCCTGTGCAAYTGTCTCCTACACATTGGAGAACACCTGGCTTGTTGCTACAGGTTCATTTTCTCCTCTCASGCTGAGCACATCCACCAAACTGCTCTGAGCTGCCCCAAAACAGCTTCCAGGGGCCCTGTGCTGTTGGCCCGCGGCCTTAATTAGCAGGGCAGCCTCATTAGCCTCGTCAATCATCTTCTGCCCTTTGCAGTGGTGGCTGGTGCTGTGAGGACCTGGGAGCTGCTGGGGGCAGGCTTTGGGGACACTGCAGCCATCCTCAGCCTGCTGCTCCCAGCAGCCTGGAAGGATTAACAGGATTTCTCCTGAAATACCAGCACTGGGGCGATGCCACCCCTCTGACAGGTGCCCCACACAGAGCCCTGCCCAGAGGAACCCAAAAAGGGCTGCCTGGGTCCAAGAAGGCTCTGGCTGAGCCCTGCACACGTGTGGAGAAAATTCAGCTGTCAGACTCAAGGGCCRGGCAGCAGGAACTGGGATAAAAATGCCTCAGGCAGAAAATAAGCTTTATAGTGTTCGGGCAGCCTCATTTGAAGTGACAGATGCTTAATCAGCTTATTCCCCGTAAGTGTCTGCCTGTCTTCCCTCCCCTGCCTGGGATGGGACTCTGCCAGCAGCCTGGGGGTGCAGAGCCCTGTTCCCAGCAGGAATGCCCGTGGTGCATCCCTCCTCAGGGCCAGTCAGGCTCTGGGCTCCATTTTCTGGTGGCACCTTGGTGGGAGAGTRTCCCCAGGGCGGGGCAGGGGATTGGGACCAGTCCTGGGGCTGGGACTGGGCTCCATCCAGAGGACCCCCAGCAGGGAATGGAGGCTGTGCCTCTCCCAGGGCTGGGCTGGGGTCAGTGTCAGGGTGAGGGCTGGCAGGGAGGGCTGTGGCTGCGGGGCCAAGCACACAAAGAGCCCTTCTTCTTCTTCTTCCTCTTCTGCCTGATCCGATTATTCCTTCCCCCACCTTGACTGAGAGCCCTGGAGCGAGGCAGAGAAAGCTCAGGCAGTGCTGCCCATGTTCACCCCACCCTTTGGGCAGGTGGGCAGTGCCCAGGTGAGGGACCCAGGTGTGATTGCTGCAGGCTCTGCTCTGCCTCACTCCTGGCTGCACGTTTGGAATTCTCCTCTTCATTCTGCCTGTCTGTGATGGGCTGGGCCATCACAGGAGTGGGACATGGCCTGTCACCATCCCCAGGGATTGGGTCACCAGCCTGGCTGCCTCCCCAAACAGCCATTTACAGTTGTACATAATACAGTATTGTGGTGATTTTTGCCATATCTGATAATTTTCTGGCTGGGGCATTCACTTTCCTCTCCTGGGGAAGCATCTCGTGCTGGGGCCCTGCAGAGCCCCCTCGTTCTTGGTCTTCCTCAGTGAAGCTGYGGGATGAGGGAGATCCTGGGGCATCTTCCAGGGAGCTGGGAGGGKTTTTTTGCTCTTTTTGTGTTTATCAGGACTGAATAGAGCATGGAGCTGTTCACTCCACTGCCCATCATCCCTGCTAATGCCAGCAATGTTCTGTTCCCTTTAGACGATCATGGAGCAGTTCAACCCCAGCCTCAGGAATTTCATTTCTATGGGGAAGACCTATGAAAAAGCCTTAGCAAGTAAGTGACACTGGGGCTGCCAGGCTGGGGAGGGGGGAAAGCTGGGAAACCTTTGGTTTTTATTGAAAATCTTTGGGGTTTTGTTGAAAAGTTCCTTGTTCCCATGGGGAAGGAATGGGCAGGATGGTTCTTGGACCAGGTTGGGAMGTGCAAGGCTGTGGATGTGGGAGGGATTCCAGGGGGAAAATGCTGGGAGGCAACAGGATAACAAAACACATCTCCAAACAGTTCATCTTTAAATGTTTGTTTAAAATATTGAGAATTGAGATTTGAAGCTTTGTTTAAAGAGGTGTTCTTGAAATGTTTAAATTGCCCAGAAGAATGAAGAGAAGGGAAAAGCCTGAGAGTCTTGATGGCAGCTCTTGATTGGGCATGCAGGATCCTTTTGGGAGCCATTAGGGAGGTGTAGATTTAAGTGATCAAAAGGAAGCTAGGAATTGATTAAACCCCAGAACTGACTGTTTTGACTTAAACTGGCTTTGTGCACTGCCTGGGCCCTCCTCAGCTGGACTTTAAGGAGGTTTAAGCTTTGCACAACCCAGAGCTGTGTTTTTCCAGAGAGGAGCCTCTTCAGAGCTGCACGTGTGTCCCCTGGATTTTATTTTTGAATAATCCCAGTGAAAATGCCCGTGGGGGAGAGTCTGTCATCCTCTCCAGCCAGCGGGGGGGAAAAACACTTTGGTGTCCCTTGTTCTGAAGTGCCGGGGTTTGTGTCCCGACCTTTGGGAAGGATCGCTGCTCCTGCTCCTGTGCCTGCAGCACATTTCCTTTCCCACCAGTCAAGTGAGGSTCCCGGCTGTTTCCAGGAGGAATTTAAAGCCCTCCCCCTGTTCCCAGGTGCCCCGGACRCAGCGTCCTGCCAGCGCTGGGCACTGGTTTGAACTGGGATTTAATGGCTCACCCAGCCGTGACCCGTCCAGCCCGCTCCGCTGCACCGGGGCTGAGGACTCTGATCCCCAGGGAGGGGGCACAGGGCACCCTCAGGAGCAGCAGCTTTCCCAGAAATTCCTGGGGATGCCAGCGGAGTGGGGTTGATGATTCGGGGGTGCTTTTCCCTGCTGGTTCCCTCCTGGCAGCAGGGAAGGGAGCAGAGGTAGGGTGTGACAGGGAGAAGAGCTGCTTACCCTTAGGATTCTGGGTTTTTTTTAATTTATTCTTCTGAAATATTCACTGAAATATAAAGCTGAAATAACTCAGCTTTAATGACCTGGGAGAGGAGGATCTGTTTATCCCGGGCTGTCCTGTGCCACCAACCACGGCACTCGGGATAACAGTGTGATCCCTGGGTTTGGGCTGTTCCCACATCCCTGCTGTGAAAACGCTGTGCAGCCAAGGACCTTCCTGTAATTTTTACCTTGGCTTGGGTCATCCTTCCGAGCTGGGGGGCAGCTGGAGGAAGTGCAGGGCCCAGGAGGCAGAGCAGAGGCAGCGTTGGGAGGCTGGAGCTGGGGCTGTACAGCGTGTTCTGTGATTAGAGGAAACCCCCTGCTTATCTGATTAGAGTCAAGTGTGTAGCTGGAATGTCAACAAACAAGGCTGAACTATAATGAAAGTCTGTGATATTCAATTATTCCRCAGTGATTTCTCTGAGCAGCATTAGCAGCCTGATGCTTGCACTGCAATGAAAACCATCACGGTCCTGCACGAACCTTTTCTAATCCTCAATTACCCTGTAATCTCACTGCTCCAGCTTGCTTTCCTCTGTTTGTTGTGTGGTCTCTCCCCGTGGGGTTCAGCCCTTTGAGGTAATACCTATTTTAGTGCCTAGCATCTCCTCAGTGCCCCAGAAGTTCCAGCAGCCATTAAGGAGAACATCACCTCCATTTTTTTTGGTGCTTTTTAGGCATGACCTACGCAGCAAAAGGGTACTTTGATGCTCTGGTCAAGATGGGAGAGCTGGCCAGTGAAAGCCAAGGATCAAAAGAATTGGGTAAGTCCCCGTTTTTTTTGCTGCTAAATGGAGTTGCAGATTCCCAGCYCAGGAATGAGACAGGTCTTTGGTGCTGCTGGGGAGAACGAGCTCAGTGTGGGGCTGATCCTGCTTTGTCTCAGTGCTAGCAGTGTCTCTRGTTACTGTCAGTGCAGTTTGGAAAACCCCCTGATGCTCTCAGTGTCAGGGCTTTGGCTCGGGGTGTTTTTGGAGAGCAGCTTTGTGGTGGTTTTTTCTCACTTGGTGAAGGAAAATCAGCAGATTTTGGCCGGGGAGCTGGGGCTGAGCTGCCCCTCAGGGGCCTCTGGAGGGGAAGGGGCAGGTTGGGGGTCACCCTGTGCTGGTGGGGCTGKGGTTGTGCCCTGGTGCAGCAGCTCTGCCCTGCCTGACCCTCCCTGTGCCACTGCCAGGGACTGGTGTTTGCCCAATCGATGGCAGACGTCACGGGCTGTGACGCTCGCTGCTCCTTCCCCTTTCTCACACTTATTTCCCCAGCAAATCCTTTGGGAGCTGCTTTTTCCAGCCCCTCTATTGCCCAGACATCCTCCTGTGTCCTCCCTTCTCATAACTGTGGTTTGAGGTGACAATCTCAGCTCCCCCCATGGTTTGAGGTGACAATCTCAGCTCCCCCCATGGTTTGAGGTGACTCTCCCAGTTCCTCTCATGTTTTAAGGTGACAATCCCAGCTCCTCTCATCAGCTCCTCTCACGATTTGAGGTGACTGTCCCAGCTCTCCCCATGGTTTAAAAGGTGACTCTCCCAGCTCCCCCTGAGATGCTGAACCGTGTTAAGGTTTTCATGGAGTGGGATGGGCCTTGGTCTGGTGTCTGTGCAGTCCCAGGTGAACCCTTCCTCCTCCTCCTCCACCTCCTCCTCCTCCCCCTCCATCCCTCCCGCAGCTCCGGCTCCGCGGCGATGGCAAAGTGCTCATTAAAGCATCTCTCCGGGGCAGGCAATTAACAGAGAGGTTGAGCTGAAACGACTCTAAAGGCTGGAGGAGTCGGGGAGCAGCCCCTGGGCTCTGGATTTGGTGTCAGGCCCGGCTCCCCCCAGCCCTGCTGCTGCCTCGGAATTGTGCTGGGAAAGCAGTAAGTGTCTATGGAAACCGAGTCGTGGATTAAAGCTGCCTGGAGCAATCTGCTTCTGTTTAATAAATAAAACAAAGAGCCCTGTGTGCCGAGGGCTGTGCAGAGCCTGCAGGGAGCTGCTGCTGCCTCGCTGGGGCTGAGGGACACCCCAGCTCTGCTCACACTCCAAACCTGGGTTTGGGGACTTCTGGCCCTGGTTCCTCACCGAAGGACAAGGGTTTGATGTCCTTGGTGCTGTCTCCTTGGGTGTGGCTTGAGTGTTTTGGGGTTTTAAAGGTTTCCAAATCACGGCTCCTTCCCCTCCTGGTRTGGACACATCCCAGGGAGGCTCCTGGCAGCTCCAGGGCTCCTCAGCCTCGTGCTCTGCTGATCCTGCTGATATTTGCTGTGGCAGCTGCTCCGGGCAGGAGAAAGTCGAGATAAAATTTCTGGCTGCAGCTCAGTGGAGCTGATAACAGCTGGGACACAACCCCCTCCCAGCAGAGTGTAAACAGGGGCTGGGAGCTGTTCTGGGCCGGGGCTGTGCTCACCAAAGGTGCAGCTTTGCCTGGGAACACCTTTGCCTTATCACTCCCTGGGCTGGGAATGCTGAGAGTGCCCAAAAGGGGCTCTGGGTTATTTCATAGGATTCCAGACTGGTTTGGGCTGCAAGGGACCCTAAAGCCCATCCAGTGCCATCTCTGCCATGGGCAGGGGCACCTTTCACCATCCCAGGGTGCTCCAAGCCCTGTCCAACCTGGCCTTGGACACTGTCAGGGATGGGGAATTCATTTTAGAACAGTAAACAGGAATTCTCTCAATTGCTGCTCCCATTAATGTTGTGCCCCCCAGCACCCTCCCTGAGTGGGATTTCCCTCCATGAGTTTGTAGGCAAAACTGCTTCAAGATGTCAGCCAGGACTGTGGGATGCTCTGGCCAGGATTGCAGTTCCATGGACAAAAACCTGTGATAATTATTTTCCCTCTGAAACGCTCTCTTTCATATCCTGGGTGCTTTCCTGGTGTCCCAACCCCAGACATCTCATGGAGCCCTCTGGAGCACTGCTCTGGCCTCAGCTCCTGGCTGCCCGTGGGGCTGCTTAGCCCTGTGCATTTTTTCTAAATTCCCCATCAGATTTTAGGAGCTGCGTGTAGATGGGATAATCCCGCGTGGGAAAGGAAAAGGGGCGATAATAACAATAATAATGCCCTTGAGCTGTAATCGGCTCTGGGGGCTGAGTTTTCAGCTGCAAGTGTCTGGTGGGCCTGTCTGAACCCCAGTGCCGAGGTTTGGGGCGTGCAGAGTCGGGGTTTGGGGTGTTCCTAAGCCCAGCTGAGCTGTCAGGCTGCAGCTCTCATTGCCCCGGAGCAGCAGGAGTGGCTTTGCTCTGTGCGGTTCTCTGCTCCGGCATTTGGGATTAGGTCTGTGCCCTTGAGAGGCTCCTCGGGCTCTTTTTCACCCCCTGGGTGGTTGTGGCAGGGGCTTTAGGGAAGATAAGCTGGCGTGAGGAGCCTGTGCCTGATCAGGGAAGGTTTGTAGCCCCTTCCAAGAAGCTCCAGCCTCATGCGTGAGTCCTCAGGTGACTTTGGCCCCTGTCCAGCTCCTGCCTGGGTCCCTTGGATGCTGCTCAAAATGTCGTTTATTTTGTCCTTCTTGAAAACTAGGCCATGACAAAGTCACAGAAAGGGGTTTTCTCCTCCTGGTGAGCGGAGCTGGAGACAATTCCCCCGAGACGCTGGGGCCGAGCAGCACCTCCAGGGCTGGAGGTGGATTTGGATCAGCATTTGTTTCTGGGAGGCCCCTTGGATGAGCGGAGCTGCTCTGGGTGACACGCCAGGCTGTGAAAGGGCAGCGAAGGCAGTAATTGCTCAACCATTGTTGAGCTGAAAGGAGCCCCTGGCACATAATGGCTTTTCATTTCCACAATGAAATCAGGACATGGCACCTTCATGGTTTCGATGAGCTTTTTACAGCTCATCCAGTTCCACCCTTGCCATGGGCAGGGACACTTCCCGCTATCCCAGGCTGCYCCAAGCCCTGTCCAGCCTGGCCTTGGACACTTCCAGGGATCCCTGAGTTGCCCCGGGGGTCTGTCCCAGCCCCGGCAGTTCAGAGGCTTTGTGCTGCACCAGATCCTCTGGGAACGGGGATTAATCTGTTMATTGGATTGGTGGTTGTTTTGGGTAGATGCTTCCTGCGGTGGTGGAGGTGWGGATATGGATCCCACAGGTGCCAAAGGTCTCCGTGGAGCCCCCAGGGGGGTCAGGGACTGCTGGTGCTGGTGGTGCTCGTGTGTGGTGTGGGACCAACAGCTGCTGGTGCCCACTGGGAACCAGTCAGAGCCTTGCCCAGGGTGACACAACTCCAGGAAATATTTTCCTGTGATTTGTGCAGTGTCCCTGCTGTGGAGSTGAGCTCCTGGCTGTGAGCCGAGATCTTTTTGTCGATCCTTTAAATTTGGGCTTAACGATGCACTTAACACCTTGTGTGTGACAGCTTTGTGCTGGTGGAAGAAAAGAAGCTGCAGGAATGGGCTTGCTGAGGGTGCAGAAACACAAGACAGTCCTCTCAAAGCCTTCTGCTGCCTCAGGCCGGGGCTGCCTCCACCCCTGCCACAGGAGCAGACGGCCCAGGCTCATTCTCACCCACCTGTGTTTGGTGTGTGGTGGTGGAGGGTTGTAAATGAGCATCTGTGAGGACCATGTGGCCTGGCTGGGGCTCCCAGCGTGTGGCAGATGTGTGGAACGTCTGGGTCTCACCTTCCCTRGTGATGGTGACAACTTCCAGGATTCCCACCTGCTCTGTGCCTGGGAGGGATCCCGCAGGGATGCTCCATCCTTCTGGGGGAGTGGAGGGGTCCTGTGTGTGTCCATGAGCTGCTTTCTGCCATCCATCAGCACTGGGCAGGTTTGAGGAGGGGTTTTGGCTGTGTCTGTGGCCAGCTCCAGGTCCTGGAGGTGTTTKCTTCCCCTCTGACGGGACCACGTGGGGCCAGGCTGGGCAATGTGTTTAATTAACCAGTGCCACCAGTATAGCTCCTGCCACAACACTGGGGACTCACTGGGCTCTGCATCCTGGTACAGATCCAGGGCTGGCCCCCATCCAGGGGGCACAGAACATCCCAGTGTGTGACTGAAAGGGTCAGTGGCACCTGCCCAGGCTGAGGGAGCCAGTTACTAGGAACTGGCAACCCAAACCAGGGTGCCTTGGGAAGGTTCTGCTTTTCCCTTTACCTGGTCCCTTAACAAACAACTAAAAAATGCCTTGAGCTGTGCCAGGCGGGGCTGGAGCAGCGCTGAGTGGCTGATGAGTTATCAGCACATCTCCCCGTCCTCTGGGGCTGGCAGAAGTGAAACCGTTGTGGAGAGGAAAGGGATGAGTCAGCGTGGAGAAGCTGATTGTTTCCCCACACTCGTCTCCTTCCCACTGCACACGGATCTTCCTTCCCAGCTGCCACTCGTGGAGTCGGAGCCTCGGTGGGCTGGGAGTGCCCCCTGGCTCTGGGGGGCTGCTCTGGGCTGGCTCTGGCAGCCTGGCCCGGGTTGTGCTGCTGGGAGGGAACAGCAAAAATGCTTGCACAAGTTTCCAGTGGGATTGTTCAGGCTGGAAAAGCCCTCAAGGTCACTGAGCCCAACTGCTGACCCGAGTCTCTCAAATGCCACCTCTACCTACGCTGGGTTTTGCCTTAAATTTGGCTGCCTCAGACCTTCAGAGGTGCTGTGTGAGCAGGRTTATTGCTGGCTGGTTTTTAGGGGATGTGCCCAAGTGCTGACCCCAACAGCTGGGACAGCCACGGTGCTGCTGGTGCTGCAGGTGGTCCCTGGCCAGCATCTCCTGCTGCAGCCCTGCACAAGCACCAACGTGTTCTGCCTCTGAGCAATCTGCCTCCTTGATTAATGCCTAATCGGTATTTTTATTAGAAATGGCCCGTGTCCTGTTTTAGAGGGGAGGGTCAAAAAATAACCTCGAGTGTCTGACAACTCCAAAGCAAACCCTGGAGAGCTGGGTTCCCACTGCCTCACCTTCTGGAGGGGCAGCTGGCTGCCGTGGTGCCAGCAGGGATGTGGAACAACCTGTTCSCCTGTTGTGGGCTGGGTGTGGAAGGGAAGGGCCCACAATAGCTGCTATAGTTCTTCTCCCAGAACGATACTGTGAGTCACTCAAGCAGCAGCTCCTCCTCGCCTGTGCTCGGCATCCCGCGGGGAGGGGAGAGCTCCTGCTGCCCTTCCCCTGCTCCCTTCGTGCCTCTGGGTGTAGCTGGGATGCTGCACGGGGGGTTCCTCACCTGGAGGATGTGTGTTTTGGCACACACGGTGACCCGAGCTGCTGTCCTGCTGCTCGGTGGGGGTTCAGGTGTTTGGTTTACAAATCCCTCTGGCAGCTGATGCAAAACGCTGCCGGCGTGGGCGGCTGTGCTGCTGCCAGGGCGTGTCCCCTGTGCCTGTCCCCTGTGCCTGTCCCAGCCCTGCCGCCGACCTCCCTCCTCAGAATTTCATGGTGGTACCCCTGGCACAGTGCCACAGGTTCTTTGCCAGGTCGAATTTTGGACTATTTAGGCTTTGCAGCTACCGTGGTATCCCTTAGTCACAGTTTAACTTCCCCCCCTGCAGCTCTGGGCTGGGTTTGGGGTGAGATGTTTGGGGACAGTCTCACGCTCTGTAGGTTTTGGGGAAGCAGCTGTTGGTGTGGCTGAGGTGCTCTATGGGAATTCACACCCTGCTGCTACTTTTAGGAGATTTAGTTCAAATCCTGCTGCTCAGGTGGTGGCAGAGGCCACGGGAAGCCTGGGGTTGGTTCTTTTGGGGGCAGCCAAGGAGAGAAAGGCTCTGGGCAGACATCCTGCTGCCTTCCTGCCACCTCCTGGTGCTGGGCTGAGGGGGGACAGCAGTGTCCCCTCAGCAGGCTGGGGCATAGCAAGGCTGTGCTGTGGGARAGGCTCCGTGCCCTGCTGGCTTTGATGTGGGGCTGGAACTGAGGGAGAGGTGGTGATGCAGGAGAAAGTCAAACCCAAAAGATGGATATCAGTGCTGAGAGAGCACCACGAGCCACCCCACTGCTGGGAATGGGCCAGTTCCCTGGGGGAGGAATGTGGGAGGGGGGCAGAGCCCTCTTGTCCCAAAGCAGGGGTACCCAGGCTGGATTTGGGGACACGGGTGTTGTTTCTGGGTGGCTCAGGAGCTCTGTGAGGATGGCCAGAGTCCCTGGCCAGCCCCACGCCAGCACACCCGGGATTCCACTCCAGCCAAAGGGAAGGGAGAGGGACAGGGGCTGGTGCAAGCTTTGGGAATAATGAGAGAGCCACCCCCTGACAAAGCCACCTCAGAGTGACTCCAGGGCCCCCTTGCCGTGGGAATTCAGGCACTTCCCACCACTGAGCTGTCACAGCCTGAGCAACAGTGATTTCCTGGCGCTCCTGTGGTGGTGGTGGCCCCTTGCTGGACCTCCCTGCTCATGTGTGACACCGCAGAGGCGTGTGGTGGTGGGGTGGGAGGGCTCCTCTCGGCTCAGCACCTGCAGAACCCGCTGGAAATCTCAGCCCCATTTCCTGGTGGGGAAGGAGCAGAGCTGCAGCTCTGCTATCTGGTCACCTATCACTTTTTGGGGTGCCCTGGGCATCGCTGCTCCCTCAGGGGGCACAGAGGGACAGTGGCATTGCCAGCAGCCAGTTCTGTCACTGCAGAGAGGGGCCCTGTGCCTGCCAAGGGACTGGATTTCAGTGTTTGCAGAAGGGTTTGAGATGCAGTGTGTGGTGCAAAGTACGAATTGCTCCAGCCAGGAGAGCAAAGCAATGTTGAGGCAGGTTGTTCCTGGTCAGCTGGGGGTGTTGGCACTCAGCTGGCACGTGGCCCCTGTGCCCGGGGACGTGGGGGGACAGGCTGGGGCTGGCCCTGCATGCACCAGCTGTGCTGGGAGAGAGTCCCAGTCCTTGTCCCAGTGAGATGCTTCCTTTCATTTGCAAACAGCTCCACAGAGGTTGGGAGCCTCTTGGGAAGCTACAACCTGCCATGCTGGAAGGGAAAGCTTCCAAACTGAGCCCTGAAAAGAGCTGACAGAGCTGGGCTGCCCCCAAGGCTCACTCCGATCCAGAGTCAGGGCTCTTAGGGCTGGCTCTCTTCCTAAAAGATGCTCCTGTGTGTGTGTGTTTGGCTCCAGCCACGCTGGGGCTTCTGCTGAGCCAGGACACAGCCCTTCCTCCAGGAACAGCACTGGGTGTGGGGCTGCAGCCCTGCATTGGAAAAGAAAAATTAAAGGAAGTGGCAGAACAGAGCTTGGATTCCAGTGGGGACCCCAGGGCTTAGCCCCGTGTCCTGTGACCTGCACTGAGTGCCAGGGCTGTGTCTGTCCCTGTGCTGGGCCTGGGGAACAAGGGCTGCCCCTGCTCTTGGCATCCTGCTGCTGCTCATCCTTGTTCCCTTTCCTGCCTCTCAAGGTTTGTCTGAGTGTCTCAGGTGAACTCACTGCAGCTCCCCAAAGGTGGGCACGGGGGGTACTCCAGGAGCCCCCTGGGTCTGGCTGGGGACCCCTCCTTGCCAGCAGGTGCTGCCTGCCCCAGCCCCATGGTGTCCCCTGGGCTCGGTGCCTCAAACCCTCCCTGTCCTGTCTCCACAGGGGATGTGCTCTTCCAGATGGCAGAGGTGCACAGGCAGATCCAGAACCAGCTGGAGGAGATGGTGAGTGCCCAGCCTGGCATGCCGGGGTCCCTGTCTGTGGAAAACGCTTTTCTGTGCCTTGTCCAGATGACACCAGCCCCTCTGACAGGGATTTGCTAAGCTCCAAAGGGCCTGCATTGCTTGGGCATCCTTGCTTGGGCATCCTTGCTTGRGCATCCTCTTCAGCCCTGCTGGGCCCTCTCTGAGTCTGTCCCTCGCTGCTCTCAGCCTGTGCAGCCCTGCTCCTGTGCCCTCCCTGCTGCTCCCCAGGTGGGCTCTGCCAGCCCTCCCCAAGCCCTGAGCGTTTTTCTCTCTCCCTGCAGCTCAAGTCCTTCCACAACGAGCTCCTGACGCAGCTGGAGCAGAAGGTGGAGCTGGACTCCCGGTACCTGAGTGTGAGTTCTGTGTGTGTGAGTCTGGCACAGCCCTGGCCTCGGGGGTCCCTGGGTCTCCCCCATCAGCTGCTCCCTGCTGGGGGATGTCACATCCTGCCCCAGCTCCTGGTTACAGGCGGGTCCCTGGTGTCACCCACGTCACCACGCACAGGACAGAGTTGTCCCGTTTGATCTCTGGGCCTTGGGAATCCCCCTGGAATTTCCTGGGGGGCTTTGCTTGTTTCTGTCACCCCTTGGCAGCAGGAGCTGTGGCCAGGGCTCAGAACTCTCTCCTGTGGCATCCAGGCTGCGCTGAAGAAATACCAGACAGAGCAGAGGAGCAAGGGGGACTCCCTGGACAAGTGCCAGGCAGAGCTGAAGAAACTTCGCAAGAAGAGCCAGGGCAGCAAGAACCCACAGAAGTACTCGGACAAGGAGCTGCAGGTAGGAGCCGGCCTGGGGACTCCAGGGGGTGTGTGGTGCTGCCCAGGGCGGGTGACCAGGCTGTGGCAAACCCCTGGGGAAGGATTTGCTGCTCTCTGTAGAGAAAGTGGAGCCGGTGGGCTCGGAGGTGTGGGCGGGAGGAGGTGGCAGCCAGCGCTGGGAACGGGCTGTTCCCATGGCACGGCACAGAGTGGGGCTGGAGCTGCTGCCTGACCCTGCTCCATGCACTGCTCCCTTTGCCTTCGCCAGTGGCCCACAGGGATCGTTAATTCCTGATCCATTGTCCCCAGGAGGGTGTTTGCTGGTGGATTTTGTGTGCCTGTGCCCCTTCTCCGGGGGCGGCTGCGGTGAATCAGAGCAGTGTGACACCGTGTGGGTGTGTCACTCTGTGGGTGTGACACCGGGGGGGTGTGATGTCTGTGGGCCAGGGTCCTTCCCGGGGGTGGGCACGGGGGCACTCTGAGCTCCCCACAGAGGGGGAGGCAGGGCTGGATCTCACTGAGGAGCATCCAGGGCGTGTCCTGGCAGTGCCAGGGAGCTGTGGCACTCGGGTCACCCATGGATCCGCAGCAGGAGTTTGTGTCCTCTGCACTCTGCAGACTTCTCTGTGAGCTTTGCCCTGAGCACGGCTGATCCAGGCAGACCTTGAGGGGTAACTGATGCACCAACGTGCCCTGGCTGACAKTCCAGTGCTGCTGCAGGAACTGYGRCCACGGAATGATAGCGGCACGAGTRGTGCTTGGAAAGGGGAAGGTGAATTCCTGAAGCCAGGAATTATTTAATCTTGTCTTCAAGGCCGGAGGAGTGTGTGCGCTGGGGCCAGAGTCTGTTTCTTCATGTCAGAAATCTGTGTCTGCTGAAGGAGACCTGGACACTGGTGGCACTGTGCTCATGGGGGTGAATTTSATGGCATTTAGTGGCATTTAGTCCCCAGCAGAGAGTTACAGTGAGGCTTGTGCAGGGGAAGTGATACCCTTAACTGCACTGAAATTTGGGAAATGGTGGTGTGAACCAGAAGGAGAAGGACGCAGCCACCATCATCCGCTGTGGCTTGGCCTGTGGGGCCCGTGTGGAGCCAGAGCTCTGGTGGTGCTGAGGGAGCAGGGCTGGAGCAGGGCTGGAGCAGGGCTGGAGCAGGGCTGGAGCAGGGCTGGAGCAGGGCTGGGAGGTGCCAGCACACTCTTCCGTGTCCAGCCCGCTGTGGTGGAGGCTCTGCTGTGTTCTCAGAGCTCAGCAGCTGAAACCACTTCTGAACGTGGTGTCTCCACAAGTCCCAGTTTTGAAATTCCTGCTGAGCAGGAAAAACCCTGCCAGGCCCCGAGCCCAGCGTGGGGGGACACAAGGATCAAACCTCTGTTCCCCCCCACCTGCCAGAGCTGCTGACAGGGACAACAGAAGGGAATTGCTGCCAGAGCCAGCCGTGTCCTACCAAACCCCRGGGCAGGGATCCCCATCCCACAGGGGTGGGAGGAGGAGGGAATCCATCCCAGCTGGGCTGCAGGGTGGGCTGAGCCTCCAGCTGTGATGTGGTGGGGATGGGGCAGCCCTGTTAGCACAGCTCTCCGGGCAGGGAAACAGGATCAGACGCTCATTCCCTTTAATCTTYCAGCAGTAAGTATTTAGGAAGTGCTTATCTCCAAAAAAGCCTTCTGATGGCTTTTGAGCTTACAGAGCTATGAGACCCTTCCAGCTCAGAATATTCTGTGATTCTGTGACTGCTCTGCTGCACTTGGTGGGGGTTTGCTTTGCCTTAGATCTAAACACAAAGTTAAAATTGCYGAATGCAGCCAAGAGGGCACTTCCCCTCTCTTCTCTGCTGACTGCAGAGCTGGTGTTTCCTCAGCAGAAAAAAGAGTATTTGGGGCCACCCTCGATGCTATTTTACTTCTGCCTGGGCACTGGAGAGAGGGGGGACTGCAGCAAGTTCGTCCAGCCTGGAAGTGTGTGGGTGTTGGTGCTGAGGAGAGAGCCTTGTTTAGGAGAGAGCCTTGTTTTGGGCTTTGGGGAGCTGAAAATGGGCTTTGAGGAAGTGAAACCAGGTTTGAGTGGATCAGGAGCATCTACAGAGTTTTGTGGGGCGCTTTGCTTTCCTCAGCCTGGTTAAAGCAGAGGCACAGGCAGGCTGGTCTGTTGAGCTGGCCCAAAGCCACCCCTGTGGCCTCTTGCCAAACCTMTGGTGGTCTCCTCAGAGCTGCTCAGGCACCTGGGGATGGTTTGGGACGCTGACAGCTGCGCCAGGCTGGAGCCTGGGGACCACAGACACATCAGCCAGGGCTGGCTGGAGTCTCCTATGGGCTGTGGCTGGTTCTTTCTCTCCTCGTGGGAGAAGCTGCTGTTGGTGGAAGTGTCACCTCCTTCGAGGCAGCAATAACATCTTGCTCTGCTGAAGGCTCATCCCGTGAAGCTGCTGGGGCAGCTGCCAGCCAGGAGTCTGATGCTCTGTCATCATCTTCCTTCATATTTAATGCTCCAGGAAGCAGAACTGCTCCTTTCTGCCTCTTCACCACTTGTGGAGTGACCACATCTTGTCATCACCTGCCAGTGAGATGGGYGGGTGAGACACGTGGTGGCAGCAGCAGGACTGTCCTGCAGGGACCTCGGGGTTTATGTAATGTTGGTCMGAGTGAGAGCAGGTTTGGGGCCACCCAGGCTCTGGCTGGGGTAGAGGACAGCCCTTGTCTGGGCTGGGGCACCAGCGTGGCTGTGTTTCCACACTGCTAAATCCATCAGAGAGCTCAGTACAACAGCCCAAACCTCTCACCTGTTTAATTMAGCTGTTCCCCCTTATAAAGCAGAAATAAATCCTGGAGTTCAGCAGGGAGTGCACGCAGCAATGGCTGGGAAGCAGTAGCTTTGGAGCAGGGAGTTGAGGGGGTGTGATGCTCTTGCAGGAGGCTTCTTCTGAGCTGCATCAGCCCCTTGTTGCGTGGAGTGAGCAGCTCCAGGCTTGTCTGCAAGCCCCACATCACCTGGCCAGTGTCTCCTGCTGGTTTTATGGAGTTTTCCAGACGGGGATGAGTGTTGCAGCATGAAGTGGCTGAGGAGTTAAAACATCTCGTGGTTTGCAGCCCAGACTCATGTAGCTCCAAAGCAGCTCCAAGTGCCACCAGGCTGCAGGAGTGATTTCCCAGCTCCCAAAYCCTGTCTGCCACGGTCAGGAGTGATGCTGTGGTTGAGGGTTCTTGCTGCTCAGTGTCACATTGAGCCAGGCTTTTATTCTTATGAATCAGTCCAGAGCTGCTGTTCCACACAAGGAGTGAGGGCTGAGAGCTCACGTGGCTCATCTTCCTTATGGAGTGACAGAGATGGGGCTTGACCTGTGCTGAAAACCGGGAGAACAAACCAATTCTGCTCACTCCACATCTCTGATGAAGAAGAATGAAAACAATATTAAGATTAAACAATCACCACGGAAGCTCAAGTGCTGTAATTCCATTAAAGGCTGGTTGTGATCAGGCCGTGAAATCAAGGTCATGATGGGTTTGAGACCTGGATTGAATCAGCAGCTCAGCAATGAAGTTATGTTGGTTCAAAGTATTTATCAAATCATATTAGTGCTGTGAGCAATTGGATTTCTGCATCGGGCTGAGACAAAACTGGCTGTAATTCAGCCCAAATAGCAATGCTGGGACTGTGTGTTTGTCCTGAAAGGCTGTGCCTGACCCAGGTGACAGTGGGTGACCCTGGGTGACCCTGCGTGGGCAGTGGGGGCCAAGCTCAGCCTCTGCCTTCACCCACCCCTGCTCCCATGGGAATGTTTTAAGCATTAAGTACCACTGTGCCAAATAACCTGTGGGGTTTTATAAACTTTTGTCATTGAAACCTCATTTGGATATTCCCATCAGGAGAAATAATTTTAGGTGTAGGTCAGGAAGCTCCAAATGACAGGGARTTTGCACAAACCAGGTTACGAGTTTATGTGAAAGTCAAATAGGGAAGGACTCAAAGCTCCAGCGGCTCCAGGTGACTCTCTCCAGGTTTGACTGGGATTTAGGCTGAGGGAGGACGTGTGCCCAAACCCAGCAAGAGAAGAGAAGAGAAGCCCCTTCCAGCATCAAGAGAGCTGGAGAAGGACTTTGGACAAGTTCTGGAGTGACAGGACAGGGGTAATGGCTTCCCACTGCCAGAGGGCAGGGCTAGATGGGGTACTGGGGAGAAATTCTTCCCTGTGAGGGGAGAGGGTGCCCAGAGCAGCTGTGGCTGCCCCATCCCTGGAAGTGTCCCTGGACCTGCCTGTGCAGCCCAGGGCTGTGTCATGAGCGTTTGGGTACCAAACCTGTGCACTGAGGTGCTGATCCGGGCTGTTCTTGCATGGAGGAACATTTTAGGCAGGAGAAGGTGAAGCGCCTGCAGAGCCGGCTGGAGCCGGCACTCCATGGCTGCTTTGCTCTCRGAATTTTATGTAACACCACATGTGTGCGTGGCTGGGGCTGGGYAGCAGCAGGGCAGGGCTGGGGCTGCTGCAGATGTGACCGTAACGAGGGGAGACAGCCCTTCCCGGGGGAGGGAGGCAGCCTGGCGTCCCCGCAGYGCGCGGCCTCTTGGGGTTGGCTCCCCAGGATCCGCTCTGCCTCTTCCATCGCCCTGGATAACCATCAGCAGCCGTGTCCTGGTGTCCCCACGGAGCTCTGGCTGCAGCCAAGAGGGGGAGGTTGGTGTGCAGCACATCAGGGGCCAGGACCTTCCCTTCTCCTGCCTGGGGGTGCTGGTGCTGTGCAGGGTGGGGGGAGGTTGTCCCCTCCCTGAGAAATGTGCAGGACTCTGCTGTGCCTGTGTGGTTCTGGGGGGCTCCTGTGGCTTTGCAGGGTCAGTGTCCCCACAGAAGGCAGGGAAATGTGTTTGGGGTCCTGCAGTGATCAGTGGTGGCCATTCCTTGCTGTGGGGCTGTTGTTTTATTTCCCATATTAGAGGAGAGGTTGGGTCAGGGCTCATCCCAAGCTCTGCTCTCCTTCCCGGCTGTGGAAGAGCCTCRGAGAGCCCTGGGCTCAGATCCAGCATTGCTGTGCCTGGCTGGACACACCACCCAYCCTCTCTCTGGCACACTTGGGTCATGTGTGGGAGCTGCAGGAGCCAGGAGGGGACRGTGCCTCCCCCGAGGCTGCTCCAGGGCCTGCCAGCTGCCTCGAAAAGAACMATTTCTGGGAATGAGGAAAAGCTGCCCGGGCTGAGGATCCCTGGCTGCTTGCTGTGCTCAGTTTGCCTCCGTGCTGTGGTGGGGTTTCAGCAGGTTTGCCTTGAGTCTGTTCCCTGGCTCAGATGCTCTTCCCTTGCTAATCAGCCTAACTTCTTTTTTATCTTATCCCATTTCCAGCTATTCTCCCTCGTGGTTGCCTAAATAAATCYTCCCTTCTCTCTGTGTTTACTCCTTCCAGGTATTTCAGCCTGCTGCATCGATCCAGCACAGTCCTCTCTCTTCCCTGACCTTTCCTTTCTCTTTTCCCACACATCCTGCTGTGCYGCTGGCCCTGACCATTTCCTCCTTGGGATGAGAGCTGGAGTTGGCACAGCCCCTCCCTCTCTGCATCCCTCCYGGTGCTGGATGGAAGCATGCCTGCCACGTGCTCCCTTGGCTTTCTGCTCCCAAAATTCGTGTCTGTGCYGTGATGGTGACCCCAAGGCAGCTCCTGCCTGCTGGGCATCCCCTCTTGTCCCTGGGGCCGGTCCTTGGCTCAGCCTGGTCAGGATCCATGAAGGATCTAAGAAGGATCCATGGTGATGATTTCTGTGGTGGAGCTCAGCGCTGCCCTTGGCTCGTATTCCCTGTGTTTGCACGTTCCTGGCTGGGATGGGAGGTTTGAACTCATTTCCCAGCCGGGCTGTGGTTATCAAAGGCTCGGCTGGAGCTCGGTGCTGCTCCACCTGCGCTGACAGCAGCGTGWGCTCCACACGACTCAACTCGGGGCTTGACATTTCTCAGCTGCTCTTTGATCTCCTCCCCTCCCCGAGCTGTCACCATGGCGTTGGGGAAGCGGCAGGGCTGTGTGCCCTGGCTTTCTGTGCGGGACAACAGCGGCTGCTCGAGCTGGGACTTGGCAGCAGCTTGTTCCCTTTTCATCTGCTCGTGTTCCTAATTCTCCGTCTGACCCGCGGGGGGGACTCGGTTTGGCTTTGGAGCGGGGACTGCCCGGCGTGGCTCCAGCAGCGCTCCTGTGCCCGGCTCTGGGGGGTGCCCGGCCGAGCCCCTACAGCCGGGGGTGCCCCAGGAGCGGGCAGGAGCCCTGGCTGTGCCAGCCCAGCCCCGCGGCAGCAGCCTGTGCCAAAGGCTGTGCCAAAGGCTGTGCCAAAGCCTCTGCCCGGCGCCGCCACGTGCTGACACTGCTAATTAGGTCAGCGGCTCCCGGTGAATTGGAAGTGGATGCGGGAGGCAGGGGGGGCGGCACGGGGGAGTTATTTGAGGCCTCTCCAACCTAGAAACCCAGAAAAGATTTTCTAGAGCTGTTGGGTGGCTGTGGTGTGTGCTCTCTGGCTTTGGGTGTGACCACTGCCCTGGCTGCCTCCCTGCCTGCTCGGGTCATAAATGGGGTTTCTTTTTCCTCCTTGAAACTGGGGATTTTATTTACATGATTCTTAAAATGCGAATTTGAAGCTGACAACCTCAATCAAGGTTTCAAATTACAATTTACAATGCAGTGCTTGAGTGGTTCATGCTTGTCAGTGGGGTCTTGGGGAATCTGCTGAGCCTGGCAGGGAAGCACCCTCCCCCAGCCCTTACAGGGGGTCAGGTCATGCCAAAAAAAAGCCATACACGGTGAGAAACGTGTGTAGCTGTGGTTCAGAGTGTGGGGTGGCTGAGATTTCCCCCATTTCTGGGGAATGGAGACGAGAGCAGCAGCCCTGAGGTCCTGGTGGGCACCTGGTTGCAGGTGAAGCCTCACTCCTGGGTAAGRCAGAGCTTCTCCTTGGAGTACAGTCCCGAAATCTTACACTGTGCTTTTTGTGTTACTTTTCCCCCGTGCATCTGGCGTATTTAACARGCTTTTTTATTTAAATTTGCCTTTCTGGGCGTTATCTGAAAGCCCACTGTCATTCTGAGCAAACCCAAACTGAAAACCACCTCGTGAACAAGGAGTGTCGCTCGCCATTTTGTGATGGAATAACGTGTAAAATCAAGGCTCTGGATAAATCAATGGCACACGGAGCATATTTACATAAAGTATATAAAGCTCTGAGTACTAAGTTTAGAGCGTGGGCTCTGCGCTCGCGGAGCGGCGTGTTCCGACTGGCTGAGACAAGCCTTTCCCCAGCGCAGGAATTAGCAGGAGCCTTGCGAAACCAGCCTGGGAGCAGGGGTGTAAATAAGGCTTGTACCTGCGTATTTAAATCCTGGTGAGAGAGCTGGAGCTCTCCCGCTGCTCAGATCAGGGGTTTTCTCCCTGTGTTGTGGTGTGTCTGGGCTGGAGCCGTGCCCGCCCGTCTGCCGGGGCTCGGCACTGCCCGACCCGGGGATGGTGATCCCGCGGGGAATCGCGGCGGGATGGGCCTCSTGCTACTGAACCAAATTAGCTGGAGCTGAGCTCTTTTCGCTCCTCACCTTCTCGTTCTTGATGGCCCAGTTAGTAAATTAGGCAGGATGAGTTTTGGGGATCGGGGTCTGTGTGTGCTCCTGTGCTCCTGCTATTTCAGGGTTGTGCTTTCCTTCCAGAAATGGGGCTCTGCCCCTTCCCCTGGGATAGAAGCTTCTTGTGGGGCTGCCCTAATGCAGATGGGTATTGCAGCAGGACTCAGTCCATCCCAGGCATTGCAGGGCTGTGCTGGAGGGGCTGGGGGCTCTCCAGGCTGGCACTGGGGCATCCATTCCCCAGCTCCCATCACTGCTGCCAGGCTGCTGCCTCTGGG
Source organism: Mixornis gularis (assembly GCA_003546035.1). Classification (NCBI taxonomy): domain Eukaryota; kingdom Metazoa; phylum Chordata; class Aves; order Passeriformes; family Timaliidae; genus Mixornis; species Mixornis gularis. The sequence goes on along the minus strand of QVAJ01000370.1, from coordinate 20,493 downwards.
CTCTGTCCCTGCGCTGTTCCCAGGCTAATAATACTCGGGAGGAGGCGGCGTGCTGCCTTCCCCAGCACRTCCTCCTCCAGCCGCCTGCATCGCTCCTCGGGGGGCTTTGTGTGCCCAGGGCTGCTGCCGTCTCTTCCTCTGTGCCRGCACAGCCCGGCTGCTGCCCAGCCCTCCAAGTTCTGTGCCCTGTATCCTTGCTTCGGGGTGATGCCAAAACCTCCACCACTTCCACTTGTGTGCCCGGTGGCATCAGCTCGATTCCCTTTGCTTATTTCTCCTCATGACCACGGGCGCTTGCCCTGGATTTTCTCATTTTGGAGGAAAAAATTCTCTTTGAAATAGGGTTGTTGGTTGCAAACTGGGTTTTCAATCCATTTCTCACTGACCCTCTTTCCCTCGCTTAGGTTGGTGCAATGTGGGGAGACCCAAAGTCTGCTGGCTCTGGCATGAGGGTTTGCTCTCAGGGGGTGCTTGGAGCAGGGTAGGAGCCAGGAGCAGGTCCAGCCCCAAAATAATCCCCCTTTGAAGTCTGGGATGTCACTGAATCTTGCTCCTTTTGTTGGTTTGCTCCATTTTATGTATCTGCTAATAAATATTGTAGCATGCTAAAAATAACTGATAACCGTGAAGAAGCAGCAAAGCTGCTTTGGGCCCTGAATTTCCAGTTTAATTCCCATCTCAGAGAAGCTTGGGCTGCCTGAAGCAGGTCCARCCCTGCCTGGGCTGAGGGTGTTGTSGCTTTCCAGTGTCGTGGTGGCACTGGGGAAGAGATGGTGGCAAGGAGGWGTCACAGTATGGGACAGCGATGGGTGAGAGGTGCTGCTCTCAGAGCCTCAGTGGCTGCTCCCCTGGTGCCACATGGCTGGAAGCTGGGAGCATCCAAAGGGATGAAGGGAGGAGAAGGCGGCCGGGTCAGGGAGCTGGGGGACCTGGTGTGTTCTGTGTTTACGGAGGCTGCTGCTGCCCTGGGGTCCCTGGAGTCCCCTGGTGCCACCTTTCCATCACACAGGGCAAAGCAACCAGGTTCCCCCAGCCCARCCCGTGTGCTGCTGCTGTGCCAGGTGTGGTGCTGGCAGAGCCCAGTGTGGCACAGCCGTGCTGGCACCTGTCACATCAGGAGAACAGGAGCCTTCTGCTGCTGGCACTGGCAGGGCCACAGTGTCTGCCAGTGCAGGGTGTGGCACCAGGGAACAGCCAGGGGCTCCCGTGCCAGTGTGTGGCCCTGCCCTGGCACAACCTCTGTGTACCCTGGGGTAAATACGGACTGGAGGCACTGCYGGTAGTTTGAGAGGTGCTGGTGGCCCTGTGCACGGCAGGGTCCCTGTGCCATCCCCCAGCAGCAGGCAGGGATTCGGCWCAGCCCGGGCAGCAGGGAAGGTGCCGGGGCAGGCTGGGAGAAGTGCTGGTTTGTGCTCCGGCAGGGCAGGGACCAGCCGGGGGCTGCAGGGGCCGCTGCCTGTCCCAGGCCATCGGGGCAGCCCCCGGCCCCCGGCAGCGCCTCCGAGCCCGGGTGGTGAGCGGGCGGCCGCCGGGTACAGCTCGTCCCGTGCAGCCCACGGGCTGAGTCAGCGCCTCTGCGTGGGGGGCTCCGATGAGTAAGGGCGGGCTGGGGGGGCTGTGCAGGCACACGTGTGTGTCCCGTGCCGGGGTCCCCGCCCGCACCGCCCGCCCCTCCCCGCGCACCCCCTGCCCCGCACCGGTGAGCAGCGCTGCCGGCAGCCCCCTCCTTGCTCCTCTCTCTGTTCCAGTACATCGAAGCCATCAGCAACAAGCAAGGGGAGCTGGAAAACTATGTCTCGGATGGCTACAAGACGGCTCTGACAGAAGAGAGGAGACGGTTCTGCTTCCTGGTGGAGAAACAGTGCGCGGTGGCCAAGAGCGCCATCACCTACCACGCCAAGGTGAGTGGGACCTGCCACAGCTGGTCCTGGCTGCCCCATCACTGGGTGGATGCTCTTGGCTCAAGCTGCATCCCATAGAATAGCCCGATATCCCAAAAGCCACAGTTGGTGCAGCCTCTGCAGCTTGGGGGACCCTGGGGGTGATGGACCAGCAGGTAACTCCAGGGAAGATGCCCCARCTGCTCCACATTCCTCCTGCTCACTGCTGCCCACATGTCCCGGAGCAGGGCTGAAGCTGTCCCCTGCCCTCCTGGGAAACTGCAGTACCTGCATGGGTCTGGAGCAGAATCCATGCAGACAAGGGCTGGGAGTGCCGGCGCTGCTCCCGCAGCCTCGTGCTCCTGTTCTGGTTGTTCCCCACCACCGCCCTCYGTGGCTCACAGCAGCCATCTGTCACTGCCACGCTTGGCACTGGAGCAGGAGAGGGAGTTGGGATTAGTCAGCTCTGTCCTGGCACATCCACAGCATGGATCCACGCTTGGCTTGGTGAGCTTAGTGCAGGAGGGGAAAAATACCCCCCAGGGCTGGCGGTCAGCAGGAACAAACCAAAACCGTGCTGCAGCAGCACACAGAGGGTGACTTTACAGGTGGCTTGTCCAGAGCGTGGTGGATGTCCWGTTAAAAAACTCCATCCTGCTGCTGTCCATGGCTCCTGCAGGATGCTCCACAGGGTCAGCAGGCTGGACCCACTGGATGGTGTCAGGGAAATATGCAGGGACTTTGAAATTAAATTTAGAGGGGATTTGATACACTGAAGTGCATTTTATCTCCAGATGAGGCACAGCAGAGACATCAGGTCACCCTTAGCTGCACTGGGGAGTGACCTTGAGGGGGTTGGGACATCTACCCCCCCCGAGTCACACAACAGGATGCTGGTACATTCTGGGTGAATGAGGACAATTTTGGCTCCATCTATTTCCCCCTTGGAGCATGGCAGCAGGTGGCTGCCTGTCCTGCAGACAGGGAGCAGTGGGGCTTGGATGCAGCTCAGGGGCCTGGAGGCTGTTGGGGCTGAGCACCCAAAGGAAGCAGCTCATCCCTCGGGATGTGGGGACAGCCTGGAGCATGGGCTGTGCCCTGCTGAGCTTTCAGGCTGCTTTTATTTCTCTGCTCCATATGGGGGCCAGCTCCCTGCCCAGCTCCCTGCAGCCTGGAGATGCTGCACACAGATTATCTTGGAATAAACTGGGGAGAATGGATTACCTTTTCCTTCCCTCATTCCCATTTTTCATGACACCTTCTTGGCTCTGCGCTGCCATCAGAGCCTGGAAGCAGGATGCCCCTGTGTGTTATCTCAGCCGTGCACAGAGCCACCGATCAATCCCAGACCAGCTCAGCCCTGGATCCATGCGGTGCTGCCTGGGGAGCGGGGGCTGAGCACCTGCACCGCTGTGCCCTCACGACTCATTTTGCTCTTGCAGGGGAAGGAGATGCTGACGCAGAAGCTGCCGCTGTGGCAGCAATCCTGCTCGGATCCCAACAAGATCCCGGACCGCGCCATACAGCTGATGCAGCAGATGGCTGCCARCAGCAATGGCACCATTATGCCCAGCCCTCTGTCCACATCCAAGTCCAACCTCATCATCTCTGACCCCATCCCTGGTGCCAAACCTCTCCCTGTCCCCCCGGAGCTGGCACCTTTTGTAGGAGTAAGTATCTCCGTGGTGGAAGCTGTGCTGCCCTTCTGAGCAAAGCCGGAGGGACGAGCCCAGGCCGGTGTCACCGCTGTCCTCGGCAAGTTGCCCTTGGCTGGACTGTCACTGATGGCAGGGGTGGGCACCTCCCTGCTGTGCCATCCTGGCATGTGGCAAGGGAAGGAGCCTGGCCTGGGGACAGGCAGCCTGTCCCACCTCATCCTGCTGGAGTCACTGAGCTCTGGCAGAGCAGGGGCTCCCCAGGGCTGTTTGGGGAACCCACAAACTGGACCTGCCTGTCCAGGCTGGACCCTGCAGCTGTGGGGCTGAACCCAGGTACCCCAGTAACTGCGGGAGAAAGGCCTGGAGTGACCCGTGGGATGAAGGACCCTTCAGAAGAGGGTGTCCCCCTGATGTGAGGGCATGAGCTGAGTAGCAGAGCTCAGCGGGGAATTGGCAGGTGCAAGGGAGCTCAGAGCAGTAAAATACCATAGACGTGACCCCCCTGCTCCCCCCAGAGCAGTTTAGTTTGGGTGGGAACTAAACCCAAGAGGACAAAGCTCCGATTTGCCTCTCTCCCTGGAGCTGTGTCGCACTGGGGAGCTGCAGGGGGATGCCCCTGGAGCTGCAGGGGGATGCTCTAATGAAGCCACTCCCGTGTCCCCCTCCCCTCCTCTCTCGCAGCGCATGTCGGCGCAGGAGGCCATGCCAGTGATGAACGGAGTCTCGGGCTCTGACAGTGACGGGTACAACCACTGGTCTGAGATGAAGCCAGCACAGCCCAAATCTTTATCTCCTCCCCAGCCTCAGAAGCAGCTGAGTGACTCTTACTCCAATACACTCCCAGTTCGCAAAAACGTGCCACCGAAAAACAGCTACGCCTCAGGTGAGGCCCCGGCCCCGCTGCCAGGGACCCTGGAGGTGCCTGTGCCAGGCAGTGGCCACAGGAGAGGTCCAGGGGTCTGGGTGGGGATGGTTATTGGGGCGCTGAAGGTGGGGGACAGTGACTGACAGCATCCCCTCAGTGTCAGGTGCTGCTCATGCCTCTTGGCCTGGGCATTAGGAAATGCCGGAGCTGGGCACTGCCCTGGGGTTTCACAGGATTTCCAGGAGGAAAATCTTGTGGAATGTGGCACAGGGAACCTGCTCCCTTTACCATGGCTGGTGGGTGATGCCGAGAGTCTAGTCCTGCTTGTTGAGGGGGAAGATGTGAGTTGCAGTGAAGGTTTTAGTGCAACCTGGGCTGACATAAGCTGAAATAAGGAGGGGTGGAGGCCTGTCCTGTGCCTGGGGATGACCTTGGGGCCAAGGATTCGGGACACCCACTGGTCTCTGTTCCCCCAGCTGAAAACAAGACACTGCCACGCTCCAGCTCCATGGCTGCCGGGCTTGAGAGGAACGGCCGGACGAGGGTGCAGGCGATTTTCTCGCACGCTGCCGGGGATAACAGCACCCTCCTGAGCTTCAAGGAGGGAGACCTCATCACACTGCTGGTGCCTGAGGCCAGGGACGGCTGGCACTACGGAGAGAGCGAGAAAACCAAAATGTGAGTGTGCTGGGTGTCCTCAGGAGCAGCCTCATCCAGATGCTCCAGGGACAAACCCGGGTTTGGCTTCATCCTCGCCTTTGCCTTTCAGGAGGGGCTGGTTTCCTTTCTCCTACACACGGGTCCTTGACAACGATGGCAGTGAGCGCGTCCACACCAGGTAGGAGCATCGTGCAGAGTGACAGGGAGTCTGTGTCCTTGGGACGGGAATTAGGAACTCCTTAGGAATTCTTGTTACGAGCAACAGCACAAGGGGGTGGTTGCTGCTTCTGAGTGGTTTTTGCCATGAGTGGATGGGTGGCCTGGGGGTCTCCACATGGAGCTGACACCTGTGCTCTGGGCCCCCCAGCCTGCAGCAAGGGAAGAGCAGCAGCACTGGCAACCTCCTGGACAAGGATGACATCTCCATCCCGCCRCCGGACTATGGCATGGCCTCCCAGGCCTTCCCAGCACAGGGCAGCAACACCTTCAAGCAGCGGCCCTACAGCGTGGCCGTGCCCGCCTTCTCCCAGGTGAGCCTCCCCCGCCGGCTTCTCCCGCGCCGGGGGGAACGTTTGAGGAATGGGATCTGCTGGAGCAGCTCCCCGGGTACAGCCCCTGCTGTGGGGGCCGGGGGTCTGCAGCTCCCTGTGTCAGGATGGGATGAGTGGGAGCGTTCCTGGTGTGCTGCGGATGCGTGGGGGTGCCGAGGGCGGCTCTCCAACCTCTGTTCGTTGTTTTAGGACTACCTAATGCCCTATGGGTGTGCAATTAAAGACTATTCCAGTGGCCTCTGCCAAGCACCCTCCGCTCACTACAAGCCTTACACTAGGTCGACAGCTGTAAGTCCGACGCTTGCAATGTTTCCTTTGGGATTTATGGAAGTTTGGCTGTTTTGTGCCTGGTGATCCACGTGCCTTGCCTGAACCCTGCTCCTGCCCAGCACCTCCCCTGGGGTGAAGGGACGCAGGGAGCCAATGGATGGGGAGGAATGGGCAAGGCACGGGGGGCAGTGGCACAAAACAGCCCCGTAAACCCCCAAAGGACAACACTTGCCGACTCCATGGGAGTCTCCCACCAGAAACAGGCTGCTCACAGGCAGCTGGAAGTGTTTTCTCTGGCACGTGCCAATTCAAGCCGGTGACAGTCCCGTGGGGACACTGGGGCAGATCCTGGACAGGATTCCAGAGTGTCCAAGGCAAGCCCAGGGCTTCTTGGATAACAAGCCAGGGAGGATGCACAAGCAGATGGGATCAGCTTAACCCAAGAGCTACTGGTGTAGTGGAACTCTCCCACCAGAATGAGTACAGTGGGATGAACCGTGCTGGCATCACGTGCTGGCTGATGGGGAGAGGATGAGGAGGGGGAGAGAAGGGCAGTCAGCATCGACCCTTGACAGAGTGCGTCAGCTGGGATCTGCTCCTCTCTGCAGGGCCTGGGGTGGAAACACAGCCCCACTTCTTGCTGCTTTGCTGGGGTTTTCCAGCAGGATTTGCTGCTGGGGTTGGTATTTTGTGACTGGGAAGGTGGGAATGTGGGTCGCTGGTGCATGGCCAGCTCAAAGGCCAGAGACTCTCCCTCTTTCCTGGAGTGATCCCATGTTTGTCCTGGAGATCAGAGCTGCTCCAGTTGTATCCCAGGGCAGGCCCTTGCTCAAGGAGGGATGTGCTTGAGGGATGTTCTCTGGGCCTGGTCCCCRTCTGCCCCTCGGTCTCTCCCTGCAAGGCCTGCTCAGCACCGGCTAAAGGAGAAAATGGTCCAAAACCCTGTGGGTTTCTGGTGGGAGTGAATACAGGCAACCCCCCTTTCCACAGAACATTTCACTGGTGTCTCTCAGTYGTGCAGTCTCTTTCCAATAATCTCAGCATCTCAGAGCAGCAGAGCTTTGTTCCTCAGAGGGGCTGGGCAGGGCAGAGCTCTCCCAGCAGTTGCCTTTCCATGTCTGGCCAGATAAATTCTACAGAGTGGTGCAACTTCACTCCCTGCTGTCTGAATCCCACTCCAATCATCTCCATATCTCCCCTTCCTCTCCAAAATGCATCAGCTCTTGGGTCTGGCTCCTGATGCGCTTTGGTTTGTTCGTGTGACCCTCTGGTGGCCCCTGAGCAGGCACAGCCCACACGTCCCTCACTGTGCTTCCTCCCCTCCTCTCCACAGGGTCTCGATGACTACGGGACGAGGTCTGTCAGCAGGTAAGATGTCACCTTCCTGTCACATTCCCTGTGAACTGTTGGTGTTGGCTGTGGGCAAAGCTGTGGGGCTGTTCTCCCACAGAGGTCCCTGCATGGGCTCCCCGGGGACTGGCAGGGGCTGGGATGGGGCCAGRTCTCATCTGTGAGAGTGGGGGGACCCAGGGAGGGCAGGTCCCAGGATCAGCCTGGTGTCCCCAGCCTCGTGCCCCTCCAGAGAGTCGCGTCTCCCGACTTCCTCTGGGCTCACGCCTGGATAGTGAAGCCACGGAGAGCCTCCCTGCTCCGGGGTCTTTCCCCGGCCCCTTCTCCATCCCCTCTGCCTCGGAGCTGCCCCGCCTCGCTCTCGGGGCTAAGCCAAGCCCGTGGCTGGGTGGAGCTCACCGCCCGTCCTGTCCAGTCCGTGCTGGGTCCCGCGGTGCCGGGAGGGGAGCTGGGCTCCCGRCTCGGTGCTGCCCCGCGGCCACTCTGGCATCTCTGTGCTTTGTTCCGCAGCGGCAGTGGCAGTTTRGTATCAACGGTGTGAGGACACCTGGGCTCGCAGCGGCCCCTTGCTGCTTGGAAGAGCTTTCTGCTTCTTTCCCCCCTTTTTTTTCCCCCTTCCCTTTCGTTTCTCTTTCTCTACTTCTTTTGGATTTGAAACTCTTGTGATCTTCAAGGAAACCATGGTGCTTCTCACCCCTCCCCGGTGTTCACAGTGCCCTTGTTTCTGAAGCCTTTTTGGAGCAGAAACTGCTGCCAGGTCTGTGCTCGCAGCCCAGGTGCAGTTGTCACTTAGTGGGACCCGGTGTTTGTCCTCCCGTGTGATGTTAGCGATGCACTGTCCCCCCCCAGGGGCCGCGCCGGCCGCCCCGCACGAGCCTGGACCAAACTCCCAGACTGGATCACATATGCATGGCCTCTGGTGTCCGTACTGTTACTGAGCATCCGGGATGCCCGCGCCCGGGATGCCGTTCCCGGAGGGGCGGCAGCGTCCCCGCTCCTCCCCCTCGGCCCGATCCGCTTCCATCCCACCGCGGTGGCTTTGGGAGAAGCGGATGGCACAGAGCTCCCGCCCCGGGGAAAGGGCTGCATCCGGCCTGGGGTCCTGCCGGCCGTGGGAACCCCCCCCCGGAAGGGTTACTCCTGGTTGTTTTATAAATATACATATATATATATTTTTTGTAGCAAGGTATTGTTACCTCACGTTAGGGCTGGGGCTCCGGGGACTGCTCGCATCCCCAAACCAGGCTTGAGTGAGGGGCAGCCCTGGCAGTGCCCGGGGGGCTCCCACCCCATACTGGGGGTCCCGCTCCCACACTAGCCCGGCCGTGCCCTCCCAGTGCCCGTGGCCGTCTCCACTGCAAAGCTGTTCACGCTTTTTTCTGATGTGATTTTTAAGACCTCTGACATTGCCTGTTTACTGGGACATTGCTGGCAATAGACCGCCCCCCTCTCCCCGGACCAGTTTTTGGGTTATCTCCTCGCCTACGGGCACACTGTTCTGAGCCCCTCCTGTATCGATGTCCGAATTTTGCTAAGGATTTTTAACCCAGGATATTTCACGATGAATGACTGAATGTAGAGGGGGAAAAAAAAAAACAAACCACAAACCCAGCCTAGCAAAGCCTGTGTGGAGATTGTAAAGTGCTGAAAAACCTTTTTTTAAAAGCCAGAGAGAATTGTGCCCTGTACTGAGTTATTGTTTGAATAAAAGTTTTATTTATTGCATTGAGCTGGGCCTCGGTGTCTTTTTCGGCTGCCGTGCCTGCSTGCTGCCCTCACCGCCTGCATCGCCCACCGCGCATATCCAAGGCCGTGTTTTTGTTCCTGCTCCGTCCCGGGGGACGCTGCGCGCTCAGCCCCGCCGGCACTAAACAGCTTCGCTGAGCGGGAGCAGCGACAGCTGCTTTAGAGCCGGGTCCCCTCTCCCTGAGCATCTCAGGGGGTGATGCCGCTCCTGTTCCCGCATGCCAAGGCTCCGGCTGCGCTTTCCCGGCGGTGGGAAAGCGGCCATGGCCGGCACGGGGGGAAGGAAGCCGCCCCCTCCCTTCCGCAGCCCCCGCCGTGCCCGGCCGCTGCACTCCCATAGCTCCCGGCTGGCCGTGCCCTTCCTTCCCCTCCTCACAGCACCAGCGACTCAATAAACACGACTTTTCCTCCTTTCTCTTCTTTTTCCTCCTSTTTCCTCTGCCCGCCGGCGCTGCGTGCGGGGTGGCCAGCGGGCTCTCGGGCCGGGTGGCCGCCGGCTCGTGGCCTTAAAGTCTCTCCTTTAACCACGACCTTCTGTTCCCATCAAGCGTCCCGGTGTCCTCCAACCTGCCTTCTGTTTCCCTTGCAGCCCCGATGTTGAAGTGGCCAGGTTTTGAGGTGCCCCTGCCCGTAGTTAGTAAGTGACGCTGTCGCGGGGCCGAGCCCTGGGTGCGCTGGGCAGCGGGGGCTGCGCGGGGACGGTGCCACCGCTCTGCTTCCCGCTGCGCCCGGCCGAGCGCGTCCCCTCCCGCGGCCACCGCTTGTCCCCGTCCCGCTGGCGGGAGCTCCGGGGCTCCCCGGCTGCCTCTGCTGCTCGCCCCGCTGCCGCGGCTGCGCTTCCCCGGGATGCTGAGCTGCTCCTGCGCTTGCCCCGCTCCCCGTAACCGGCTCTTTGGTTGTAGGTGTCCGGTGTCCGCCGCCGCTGTCCCCAGCCCTCCTCCAGCGGGGCGGGGCACGTCCGCACTAACCGCAAGTTTTTTGAGCAGCTTTATTTTTTTTTGTTGTAGACTCGTCCCAGGAGCCTCCTTGTCCTGGCCCCAGGGACGGGATGCGGGAGCTTTCCCAGGAGTTGAGACCCTCCTCGCTGGCACTGCAGAGCCTGGAGAGCCCCTTCCCCGTTTCTCTTTGATTCATGAGCTGCTTTCCCTGGAGCTGCAGGCTCCAGCCCAGTGGCTCTTTTTTGCCAGTGCAGAAATAGTTAAATGAGCCCCGGGTGACTCATCAAAGCAACTTTTCCTCTCCCTCCAGTCCTGAGAATCTATTTTGGCATCCTGGGAGGGAAAGTGATCTAAGCATCTGCATTAATTAGGTGTGAAATTAATTACCCTATTTTTAAGCAAGAGTCATTTATCTTTTAAGGAAAGAAAAAGTGAACGTGGAGAGGGATGGCACAGAGGGGGCCTGGGGCTGACACTGAGTGCCTGTCCCAGAGGGATGCAGGTCTCAGCATCTTCCTCCTGCTCTGGGAGATGGCTGGTGACATCCCAGAGCTTCTGGGGACATCCCAAAGCTGCTTGGTCCAGGCGCACATGTAACTTTACCCGAACCTACATCAGGGGTAGCAGGACCGTGCTTCCACGGTGGGTGGCCCCCAGCTGTGGGACCTGGCGTGGGGGGCTGTGGCCACCACTCCCACTGGGGACAGGAGGATTGTGTGGCTCCCTGGGGAGAGCTGGGGGCAGTGGGCAGATGAGACAGAGGGGCTGCAGTGAGGACAGGGGGTGCTTGGTGGCTCCCCAGGCAGCCAGAGGGACCCCCAGAGCTGCCCACACCCCTTGGGAATTAATTCCTGCTGGGAGAGGACAGAGGGGATCTCCTGGAGAAGGGGTAAGGATGCTTCCCGTGCCAAGGSAGTCCTTGTACCCTGCCCTGGCCAAGTGACGATGGCAGCAGGAGGGTGCTGGGGACACCCCAGGTAGGTGAAACCCAAGGTCAGCCTGTCTGGGCTCCGGACTCTGACAAGCTCATCCAGGAGTCCTTAGTCTCCCACACTCTTCCTCTTGCATATAAACTTCTCCAGAGGCACCACAAGGGCTCTGCAGGGAGCTCTGCCAGCTCTGCCCTTGGCTAGGAGGTGAAGCAATAACCCTGTGCTGCAGGGCTGGGTGATCCCACAGTGCTCCCATCTGTGGGAAATACAGCCTTGGAGGAGGCTGGAGCAGCTTCATCAGCCCTGGCCCGCTGTGACACCCCCAGCTTTAGGCTGAAGGAGGGTGAGATAGGAGAATATGCCCCTGCAGCTGTGCTTGGCTCATCTCTGACCCACCAGGCTTAGCTGGGAGAGGAGCTGAGGAGAGGGGGCAGCTCAAGGAGAGGGGGCAGCTGGGCTGGGGGCTCCGCAAGGCAGAGCTTTTCCAGTTTAACCCTTTCCCAAACGCTGCTGGTCCCGGGGTGTCGCCAGTCGCCGCTCGCTGTGCCGGTGCCCTGTCCTCTCCAGGCCTCCACCCCCTGTTAATGCTTCCTTCCTCTTCCTCTTCCTCCACAGGAACCCCTTTGCCAACGTCCAGCTGAAGCCAACGGTGACGAACGACCGCTCGGCTCCGCTCATCAGCTGATCCGGGAGTGCTGGCGCCTGCGTGGCACTCGCCACCTCCTCATCCTCCTCATCCTCCTCATCCTCGCCGCTGCATGTCCAGCTTCCCAGGACTCCGTTTTTAGGCGGAATTTATTAATCCTGCTGCTTTTGAAAGCCAAAGGCTCAAGCTAGTGCCCTAGTTCTCTCTTCTCTAGACTCCCTCGGTGGCAGAGGGTCACGGCACTGCCATGTCACCTGTCCTTTGYCTGTGCTAATGATGGCACTTCCCGGAGTCAGAGCAGCACGTCCCAGAGCCGGGGTGGCTCCCAGGCCCAGCAGCAGCTTGCTGTGGGTGGAGAAACGGGCTCAGCTGGAGAACAACTCTCTGAGAGCTCACAGTGCTCCAGCAGGGCAGCAGTGGCAGAGAGGACACRGTCCCCTGCTCTCCCTGGCCAGATGGGAGGGACCCCCAGGCCAGGCAGGACACCAGGTCACCCCTGCAAGCCAAGGGATGGTGGGAGCTGTGGGCAGCTCTCAGGCTCCCACCAGACCCTGGGTGCCCACCCCGTGCTCCAGGCTGGCACAGGGCACTGGGTGCCAGCACTGCAGCCCCAGCTGGGACGGGGTCAGCTCCTGTCCCAGAGCTCCTGCTGCGCCAGGGCTCGGGATATTGTAGGGAATTACGGTACTGCTGTAAAATATAAGCTAGGAAAAAAACCACTTGTGGAGGCGAGGGCAGTGTGTGAGTGAGCCTCGGGGTGCCCCTGCTCCCTGCAGACAGGAGCTCCCATCCGGACCTCTTGCTTGGCTGTTTGCTCTTCCTCTGTTCCTAGGGCTGCATGAGAGAGAGAGAGAGAGATAGAGATAAATATGTATAAATATATATATACACACTTGCTAAGCTTATTGCTGCGGGTGCCCACGAGCCAGGTGGTCCCGCAGCCCTTCCCGCAGCTCCTGAGTGCCCAGGGTCACATCCTTGCTCCAAAAACAGGGAGAAGAGGCTTTCCAGGCAGGAACTATGTCTCCCATGGGTGAGGGGTTGAACCCGAACAGAGTTTTTGCTTTTTCCGTTGTATTTCTCCTTTTGCACTTTCTGATCACTGGTGCAGCACGGCCTGGTCCCCACAGCCTGGGCAGTGGGTGCTTGGCTGGGCACTTGGCCGGGCACAGAGTGTCCCCAGCCCAGGCGGGGCTCAGTCCCAGTTGGATGCAGTGGCTCATCTCTCCTGTGTCCCCTCTGATGGGTTTTCCAGCTCCACTGCAGGAAAACAGCTTCTCCTGTGACCGCCTGGGCTCCAGCTCTGCACGAGGCTTCCCTGCTCCATGATGTGCCTCCTCTTCCTCTCCCAGGGCTGGAGCAGATGGGTGGGGGCCAGACGGGGCAGGGGTGAGAGAAAAGGCTCTGCTGGGGAGTGGGGCAGTGGGTGGGAGAGGGCTGGTGGTCACAGCCCGGGGTGGGGACAGGCCTGGGGTCCCCTCGGCCACTGTGGTGTCCTCTTCTACCCCCGTGCCAGGGGCTGTCCCCCAGGACCCCCAAGCTGCCACCCTGGCTCCAGCCAGCCCCTGGGGGCTTCGCTGCACCTCCTGGCTCGGTGGCACCTGTAAGACGTAACCTGAAATAATTTTTTTATGAGAAAACGTAATTTATGAGCAACTCAACCTCCCCCAGCCCTCCCTCCTGCAGCGTTTTCCCTGGCCAGAGGCTCCTGCCTGGCCCTGGAGTGTGGCCGGGGCCCTCCCCAGCTGGCTCCATCCTGGGTGCTGGGCAATGATCGGGGCAGGAAACGGCTTAAGATATTTTAAAAACTTTATTATTGGCCCGATGAGATTTGACACACATGCTGGGAGCTGTATGGAAATCAGCACTGATAAAAAATACAGCAATTATGACCCGTATTGAGAAAATAGACCATGTAAGAAGAGCCTTTCTATTAAAAAAGTTACCCAAGCCACAGCTCTGTCCTCATCCGCCCTCCGGAGCCGGGACCTGCGGCACCATAGACCAAACCCAGGGGTGGGGTGGGGGCTTGGCCAGCACCTTTGGGTGCCAGTGGGAGTGGGGGCTGAGCAAACCCTCCCCGTGGTGTTGGGGGGCTGCAGGGAAGGGRGCATCGGGGGGTAGGAGGGTGGGTGCTGCGGGAAGGGAATCCCRAGAGCATCCCAGTCCTGCGTGAGCAGCACCCCTGGGTGCTGCACCCCCGGTTAGTGCAGGGGGTGGCCTCCCTGTTGTAAAGGATAAGGAAAAAGCTTGGGAGAATTGGGGTGGGGGGTTACAGGCCAGATGGGGGCTTAAATAAAACACCTGGATAAGCACTAATTGCTTAGTASGGGGGGAGGAACCAGCAGTAGGGGRTGGCATGGCCACCCTGGGGCTGAAGTTKGGGTCCCCCAGGGCCCTGGCTGTCACCTGGACTGGGGAACAGCCCCTGGCCCCCATAACAGCCTCCTGAGCACCGAGRGTGCTCCAGCTGGGATACAGCTGCAGGCTGGGCTGGCCCTGGGAGAAGGTGGGAGAAAGGGGGGTGAGTATGGGGACACCTCTGCCAGCACTGGGCTGGGACCCATGGCAGTGCCAGGCTGGGGTGGGGATGGGCTCATCCCAYGGGTGCTGGTGCCAGAGCTGTGTCCAGCCCAGGATGGGATTATCCTGTGGCATGAAGCTGAACCCCTGGCACCAGCTCCATCCCATGTGGGTGCTGTCTGTGCAGTGTCCCTCATCCCCCTACACAGCAGCCAGGACAGGGGCGGGGGCTCAGGGGGGACATTTCTCACCTCAGGGTTTGGTCTATAGACCCCAAAAGGAACCAGCCCTGAATTCAAGGTTTCGTTCAGCTCCGCTTACTTCTATTTCCTTCCGGAAGCTGGAATTGCACAATTATCCTAAGCCTCGAATGAATTTAAAAAGAAACAAAACAAAGAAAATAACAAACAAACAAACAAAAAACGGAACAAAGAACCACGAGCGCGCCCCCCCTCCCCCCGCTCCCCAATACGTCTCTTTGGCAGCAATAACTTAAAATCGCGTCAATGTGGGTTCAGTCAACAGCAAGTTTTGGTTTTGGGGTGGGTTTGGGGTTGGGGTTTTTTAATAATTTTGTTTAAATACAAAAATAGTCGGGTTGGCGGGTCCCGGTGGGGGGTACTCCCCCCACAACCGGCCCTCGCACGTGTTGCTCCCCGCTACAATGGGCAAGGGTCCCAGCAGTCCTCAGGGTCCCCAGCTGGGACTGATCCCTGCAAACCAAGGGAGGGGAGCTCCAAAGCCATGGGGACCACTCTGGGTAGCTGGTGGCACCCCTGGCACAGGGAGTGACATCCAGAGTGGCAGCAGCCAGTGGCCTCTTGGTCAGGAATGTTGTGTGGGGCAGCCATGGAGCAGCTGTGGGGCCGCTGTGGGACAGCTGTGGGACAGCCAAGCTGCCACAAGGTGCAAGACTGAGCACAGGGCACGGGGAGGGGACAGCCCGGGGGAGAAGGGGTGTGGGGACAAACCGCCTCGGGGAGCACATGTGGGCAAGAAGCCAAGGGGGAACTTCACTGGGGAGGACACTCCGCAAATGTTAGCAAGGTCAGGGCACTACCCTTGAAACGCTATAATTTATATATATATATGTATATATATATATATAAGTGTCTATTTTACACGCACGCTCACAGCCACCCGCACACACGCACGGCCGTCACCGTCACCCACCGCCTGGCCCCGCGGGGGCCGCGCCGGCCCCGCTCCCACTCGAAGCAGCAAACGAGTTCCTTCCGATAAAATCTGCCTAAAAATTGCCAAGAGGGGTCTGGGAGCCCACGGGCGGCCCCCGCGCCGGCCCCGCCGTCCTGCGCCGCCCCGGTGCCGGGGCAATGCCGGCTGTGTCCCGGCCGGTCACTCCCGGTCACCGTCTTCGCTGCTGCCTGCAATGAGTGGAGAGAGCCATGAGAGGGTCCCGGACCCCCACCCCGCCCTTTGCAGGGGTGGCTGTCCCCGTGGGGCACAGGGACACCCACAGGGTGTCCCATGGCTCACGGTTCAGATGGAAACTGGGACACGGCAGTTCCAGGCAGTCCTGGGCACCCAACAGAGCAGCATCGCGAAGGGGACTCACCTCCTATGGAGTCCATGTCCGAGTCGGAGACGTGGGTGATGGAGAACCGGGACACCGGGGCAGGTGACACTGTGAACCGGGAGAGCTGGATGGGCAGCACCTGTTTCTGCGCCGGCACCAGGGCAGGCACGGCTGCGGGGGGYTCCGCTGGCGTCCCCGGCAGCGAGGCCACCAGGGACGGCTTCACTGGCATCAGGGGAAAGTCGTCGTCCCACTCGAAGCCACCGCCTGGGATACAAAGTGAGTGGGCTGAGCCCACTGTGAGGGTTCCACCATAACCCATCACCCCATCACTGGCCCCCTACCATCCTATAACCGCTGTCCCCATGACCCTATAACTGCCTCCCCATCATCCCATACCCACTGCCCTCCCACCACCCCACAACCACCAGCCCCATGAGCTCCTGGTCCCTTACTCTCTTCCGAGGCGTTACCATCCGAAGAGTCGTCGGAGGCTCCGAGCCTGTCCGTGGGGCTGGGGGGGCTGCCACTGGCAGGGGGCTGCCCCGAAGGTGAGGGGGGCTGCCCCGAAGGCAGGGTGGGCTCTGGGAAGCTCTGCTCAGCCAGCTCCCGCGTGGGGCTTTCCTGGGGATGGGGAAACAGCGGGAAGGAACCTCACTGGRGGCTCAGCTGAAGATGGCTCCCACCACCAAAATGCCGTGGAGCCGTGCCCAGCACCCAGCTCTGTCCTCCAGGGCACCCACCTGGTCGAAGAGGTAGATGGTCACATCGTCGTAGAAGGAGACGGCCTTTTTCTTGCGCTCCAGGTCCTCGCAGAAGGACTCAGACAGCAGGCTGGGCATCTTGAGGAGGCTGCGCAGGTTCCGGCCGCTCTGGCTCTCGGCCACCACGATGGGCACGGCCGCCGGCTCCTCCTCGCTCTCCTCGCTCTGCTCCTGGATGTTGTAGCAGCGCAGCTCCTCATCCGACTCGTCGCTGTCTTCCGTGTCCTCCTCCTCCTCCTCTGGSTCCTCGCGGTGCTCGGGGGCAGCCGGGGCCGGGGAGAGACCCGGCGGTGATTCGCCCCCCGGGAGCAGCGTGCTGGGACCCCCCGGCGCATCGCCCGCCCCCGTCCCCTCCAGGGGCAGCCCCAGCTCCCCTAGCCCTAGCGCGGGGGTCACAGTCTGTTTGTCCCCCACTGTGGCTCCCCTAAGTCCAGGGACGCCCTCGGGCACGTGGGTCCCTCCGACAGCTGATGGCTCCCCAGGGCTCAGTGGCACCGGGGTCAAGAGGAAAGTCTTGGGGGTCACAGAGCCGGGGGGACAGGTCTCTGTGTCAGGGCGTGGGGGGCTGCCCGGCACCAGCCCCGTGCCAGCGGGGCTCTGCTCGGTGCCAGGTGCCTGCTCCGCTGAGCTCCCGGCCTGTGTCCCCATCCAGTCCCCCTCCAAAGCCACCGCTGCTGGCATGGGCACCACCATTGCAACGCCAGGCGCTGCCGGGGGGCTGCCGGGTGCCCCCGGCGGGTGCAGCGGGTCCTCTCCTCGCCCCATGTCCTGCGCAGGGGAGCGGGGAACCTCSTCTGCCTCCGGGGTGCGGGACCCATCGCTGTCCCCCTCGTCCTTGTGGCCGCGCTCGGCTTCGGCGTCGCAGTCGGAGAAATAGGCAGAGTCGCGGTAGGGGCTCTTCTCGGCCAGGCCGGGCAGCTCGGCGCCGGGGGCGCTGGGCAGCCGCGTTTCAGGGGCCGCAGCCTCTCCCTCGCCCCCCGGCAGCCCCGGGGGCGGCTTCCCCAGCTGGCCGAAGGCCTCGGGCTCYCGGGGTTCGTGGGGCTCCTTAAGGACAAACTCGGGGGACTCGTTGTTCTCGGTGTCGTAGCCGCTGTCGAGGGCCCGGGCTTGGCCGGCAGGCGCGAAGGCGCCRGGGCTGAGCACCTCGCAGGAGCTCGCCGTGGAGGGGATGTCCAGCGATTCCAGCGAGTCCGGCGTCCCCACCTGCTTCTGCAGGGACCTGAGCGCCGGGGCCGCCTCCRCCCGCTCCGTGTATTCCCCGGAGAAGTCGGTGAAGACTCCGGAGGTCAGCTCGGCCGTGTCCTCGTCGCTGCCCTCGTCCACGCTGGGAAAGCTGCTGCTGGAGAAGGTCTTGTCCGGCGTCCGGTCGGCGTCGCTGGCGGCACAGGCGCCGCTCTCGGCCACGGCCTCCGCGGGCGCGGGCGGCTCGGCGGGCTCCGGTGCGGGCTGGGCGCCCTCCTCGCCGGGCTGCCCGGGGGGGCCGGGGCTCGGAGCGGCCGTGCCAGCCGCGGGGGGAGCGGCCTCTCCCGGCCCCGCGGCGGCGGCGAGGGGCAGCGGGCCGCGGGCAGGGCTTCCCCCGGCCGAGCTCTCCTCAGGGCGGGCATCGCGCGGGGCCCCCGGCGCAGGTGGCGGGGCCGCGGYGGGGCCCCAGGGCGCGGCGGGGCTCTCCGCCAGCGTGCCGGGCTGCGCGGGGCCGCAGGGTGATGAGTCACGGCCGTGCCAGGCCTGCCGCCGCGGGGAGGGCGAGCGGCACGGGGAGGAGGAGCCGCCGGCCATGGCGGGGGCCTGATCCTGCCGCGGGCGGAGGAAGTCGTGTCCCGGCGGGGACCCCCCGAGCTGGGGCTGGCCGCGGGGCACCGTGCCCAGCGGCTTGGCCATGAGCCCGCGGAAGGTGATCATGCGGCGGTAGCACCAGCTGTCGCCAGCCCCCGGGGGCTCGCGGGGGCTGCCGCTGCCGATGTTGTTGTTGGAGGAGCTGTTGGAGGCCCACGGGTGGCGCTGAGGCGAGGGGCTGGCACCGGGCGGGCGGGGGGCGCTGGGGGGGCTGTCCTCGCCCAGCTCCAGCGCCACGCAGTCCGGCGCTGCCCCGCTCGGCCCCGCTGTCCCCCCGTACCCCGGCGGGCTGTAGGMGCAGTTCCCCGACGGCGAGACGCCYAGCGGGTCCGCAAAGACACCGGGCTGGAAGGCGGGGACGGGCCAGTCCTGGCTGCCCGGCTGGGGGGGCTCCTCCTCCAGCAGGTAGCCCTCGGCCCCGTGGCTGGGGGACGGCTCGTAGCCCCTCGGCTCCTGCCCGGGGCAGGGGTAGGGGTAGTACTCGGCGCACTCCCAGGAGCCCTCGGCCGCGGGAGCGTGGCCCAGCAGCGGCTCCATGCTCAGGGACACGGTGGGGCTGCCGTCTGAGTCATAGGTGCCGCCGCTGCGGCCGCCCTGGGCTCTCCAGCAGGCCGGGGCCCGCAGGGCCCCGCGCTCGCCCGCCGGGCTGTAGGTGCACATGGCGTAGTCGAGCTCGGCGCTGCCCTCGCCGGGGCCCTCGATGCGGATGTAGTACTCGCTGCCCAGCGAGGGGCTGTGGGCGCCCAGGATGGGCACCACGCCGGGCGCCGGCACCCCGGGGCAGCCGGAGGCCTTGCACTCGTAGCAGGATGGGGACACCCCCAGGCTGAGCCCCGCCGTGGTGGCCGGGTAATAGAGGTCGTGGTAGCGGGCGGCGCTGCTGGGGCTCAGGGAGCCCAGGGGGGCCTGGAAGTGCTCGGTCTTGGTGTGCTCCCACTTGTACTCAAAGTTGAGGCCGTGGCTGGTCTCCATGACGGTGAGGATGTCGTCCCCGTCTGAGGGGAAGCCGTCGGCCGAGAACTGCTCCAGCAGCGGGAAGGACGAGAGCTCGGGGCCGTGGTGGCTGCCGCTGGCGCTGCCGTTGGGCTTCATGGAATTCCAGCGCTTCTCGAAGTCCTCCTCCGCCTCCGTGGCCCCCTTGGCGCACAGGTAGGACAGCAACAGGTGCACCTCCTCGGCCGTGGGGCGCTGCTCGGGCTGCAGCCAGCAGAACTGCATCACCTCGTACCTGCCGTGGGGAGCGGCCAGCGTCAGCCCGGCCCCCGCCCGTGCCGCGGGGCAGGGGAGGGGGCGGCTCGGGCTCCTCACCAGCGCTCCGACAGTGACAGCTTCAGCTGGGGCTTGGGCAGCTTCAGCTGCTGCTCCTTGATGGCGTAGGCCAGCACTTGGCGGTCGGAGTAGTGGTCGTAGGGCTGGCTGCCCAGCTCAAACAGCTCCCAGATGGTGACACCCAGCGACCTGCGGGCATGGCGCCATGCTGGGGGTGCAGGGAGACCCCCACCCTGCCCCCGGCTATCGGCCCCAAAACCACCCCGATGCATTCCGGGAGGCTGCAGCCCCCTGTGCCCCCCAGAGCCGCTCACCAGACGTTGCTGGCCTTGGTCTGGTCCACCACGAGCAGGTTGCCGTGCACCTCATCGATGAGCTCGGGCGCGATCCAGCGCAGCGGCACCCACAGCTGGTCGGCCGTCACGAAGTAGTCGTCCTGCCAAGTGTGCAGGGTCAGTACGAGAAAAGAACGTCAATCCAGGACGTCAGGGACCGGCCACGCCACGGCACCGCCACCCCCCGCCTCGCCACCCTCATCGCTGCCCCCCGTGCCCCTTGTTCTCCCAGATCTGCCCCCAACCCGTCGTACTCTGCTCCTGGCACCTCCTGTCCCTTGTTGCCTCCCCTCCTTCCCCCCCTGCTCCTCTGCTCCCCCACCCGAGCCCCTCCAGATCCCCAGTTTGGCAATCCCAGCCCTGCAGCAACCGTGGGCAAACTGGAGCAGGACGGAGAGACAAATGGACGGATGAGCAACCCCAGGCTGTGCTGGCAGCTGCCTGCAGGGACCTGTGCCTGGCAGAGGGACACGTCTGGACCAGTCCAGGCAGTGTCACCCCACTGGGTGGGTGCTGGGGCGCTTGCGGGGGGGGGGCGACCCTCTTTCATGCTAAGGGGGCACACCGGCTGGCACTAAGGGTCCCTCACAGGGTGGTCTGGACCCCCCTGCACCCCAGCAGAAGCAGGGGTGCCCCAACACCGCTGGGGAGGGGGGATGTGTGCGTGAGGGTGGGGGGAAGGCTCAGTCGGGTCTGTACACGCGGTGGGTGTACTTGGGGGTACCGCGGGATCCCA
>QVAJ01000369.1:592719-620904 GCA_003546035.1 Mixornis gularis | reverse complement strand
CACCTCTGGACCCTTTGGCTACAGGATCATCTCTACCTCAACAGAACCACATCTGCCACTCCAGGAGGACTTACTTTTGGACTGCTTCCGACACCCTGACCAACAGGGCATCAGGTTGTGGCTCTGACCTTGTCAGGGCTTTCCAAAATTGTTGTTTGTTTGTTTGCTGGTTTGATGGGGTGGTTTTGTTTTTCTACCACATTTGTATTCTTGATATTCCTAGTAAAGAACTGTTATTCCTATTCCCAAATCTTTGCCTGAGAGCCCTTAATTGCAAAATTATAATTCGGCGGGGGGTGAGGGGTTTACATTCTCTATTCTAAGGGAACCCCAGTTTCCCTGGCAGATACCTGTCTTTCTAAACCAAGACAGATGCCCTCAGTCATACAGATCCATTCATTTACTGAACAAGTTATACTGAGATTACTTATAAAGACCAATGATATTTATTAGATTTTTATGCCTTAGTCATACATGAAGTGTTTGTGAGCTTCGCAGCTTTTCCACTCATGAAGTCATTCGTTCAAACAAGACTTGAGTAGTTGGAGTACATCAAAAAATCACTTTTTCTTGTTAAGTCTTAAGTCACTAGAAAGCTGCATATTATTGTTTCATCTCATTCCAACTCACTACTGTGCACAATAAGGTTTTCCACTCTTGAGAGAAAACTTTTTTTAAAATAATAAGTAAATAATAAGTTAGTATAACTGTGTTAACAACCTGTCACATTTATATCAAAGCAATTTGGGGTTTTTGTTGGATATTTAACACATTAATTTCTAACATATTTGATTAGCAAATTAAATATTACACAGTGCTTGATCAAAACCGATTTTTGTTTGGATTTTTAATTCTCTACTTTCCCAGATTAGTTCAGTAAAGCACAGAATCCTATGGATAAATCTCAAAAACTGCAGAGGGAACCTTAATTCTCTGTAATATTAGGAGATTGTTTATGATGAAAGACAAATGTGTTCATATGAAATTGTCATCTATATTGTAGAACCCAAAATGGTTACTTCAGATTATGCACAACCAGGGCTGGTTTCTCTCCTTCAGAATTCACCAGTAAAGAGTAAAATGAACAGAAATTATCTCACTGAACCTTTTCTTAGTACTATCAGTGATTTCATAACTTGCTTAAGAAGGCCAAAAAAACCCCAGAAATTAAAATAAGAAGAAATAAACTTGAAATTATAATAGAAAATTTAAAATATTCTTTTTTAAGATATTTTCTTTTAAAAATCTTTCAATGTCTCTATAGACACTAGATAATCTAGCACTGTAGTGTTTTGATAGTTATTCCATATGAAATTGTGTGCTTTGCTTTACATACTTACCCATTCTAAGCATCCCTTTACATAAAACTGAGTGGTAACTTCCCCACCTGTTAAAGAAATGCAGAGATAATAAGAGTAATATCAATACAAATAATAATGAGATAACATTGCAGGGATTTATCACTGTAACTGAGCATTCTAAAATTCTCAAATTACCCCAAACAATCTACAAACTACTTATTTTACTTAGCACTCTAACCATTCCTGACTATATTCAGTCAGTTTGGTGTGAAAAATAGAAGAGGAAAAAAAGGAATGTTGCTGTTCTCTATTATTTTCCTGATCCACTGCTCAAATGTTTGGGGAATGGGAGAAGGAGGAAGGGAAATTTCCAGATTTGTTTCTGACAGGAAAATTTGTTTAATATGACACAATAGGCATTTTAATACATACGGAACAGAAAAACATTCCAAATTTTCTTGAAGAAACAAGTATTTAGATCCTTTGCTACAGAGGAAATGCCTAAAACTACTACTACTACTACTACTACTACTTTCTAATCAACATAATTGATAATTAGTGAAGAAATATTGCCTAGAAATCTCAATTCAAATCTTCATTGTATTTCAAGGACTTCTGCTTAATACATTCCTGGGTTTCACAAATGCTCAAAAATTTTGCAGTAAACCTTCTAATCACTTTATTCTCTTTCAATGTTTTCAGTCAAAAGGATGAAGTTGATCTGAAATGATACATTCCTTTTTCACAGTCACAGAAAACAAAGATTTTCCTGATATCTTAAATTACGGAATTGTGTAGGTACCTCTCTGCAAGGGACAATCCATGTGATCAGCAAAGTCACCAGCTGCTTGTGAGTAGTTCATTTTTCTCTGATTATTTTTTCTCTGATATATTTTTCTCCAGATCAATGTTAAACTGTTTGCTTTAAATGTCCATATTTATTGAAATAAAATATATTTCTTGATATATTCAGTACAAATTAATTCTCTATGTGTAATTTTATCCACTATTTTGCAAGGCAACTCTTTTGCTATGAGAACATGATTTAAATTATAAAATTTCATATTACAGAGTTTGAAAATATTCATATCTGTAGACCTGCCAAGACAGATATTTTTCTTATGGTACTTTTTACTGTAATAAGTAAATTAATCTTGCTCTTGGCCATAATTTACTGGACATCTTTTGTTATCCCATCCCGCCCAACTTTTTGCCTCAAGTACCTTCCCTGTTCAATGAATTCCCTTTTTTGCTTTTTTTTTTGCTTTTCCCTGTTTTCTCCAGTGGGCTATTTTTCCAGAAGTGATCCAGAAATTAATGCAGAATGTGCCAAATTAATGAGGAAGTAAAGTTCTGTTAACCAGGGTGGGACATTTGCTCATGCAACAAGAATTTTTTTCCTCATGATTTTCCACATTTCTTTTGTTTATTTTCTTTCTCAGCACAGGCAAAAAAGTGCATCTGTCTAGAGCCTCTGTACTTTTTAATTTTTCCTCTAATCTTACAAAACACATGGTAAGCATCATTCTTCAGTTGCCACTATGGAAGAAGTCAAGAGGAATGGAGATACTGTCATAAAAGTTCAGAGCTTGCAGAATCACGCCTACATGAAGCAAAGCAGAAGATCTGTCTTTTCAGAAAAGGTTACTCAGTGAAGGAAGATCAAAGAAAACAAAAAAAAACCTCACAAAGACTCCACAGCCTTTTGTCTCATACACTAGTGCTGTGGTAATGGTTTACATGAATCTTTTAATCTTTTCTAAGCAAAAACAATTAAATATACTTTCACTATTGTTTTGATTTTTTGGAAGCAGACTTTGTTGGTTTTAAAATGTTGCAATCCTCCCGGTGTTAAATAAAAATCTTAACATATAATATTGGATAAAAGTCAATGTATTCTTTGACCCGTATGTACTTTGGTCAGCTCACTACTGAGAGACCATTAGCAAAGGGCAATGCAGACACTTCTGTAATTCTGTGTACCACATCAGCCCTTTTTTGTGTATATATGGAGTCTTTCCAGGAAAGGCTTTGTCATCGTGCCATCTGCTGAGTGGGCCGTGGGATTTAACGGCGAGAGCTGACAGATGTATTCCATACACATTGCAATAAGGCATGCGTGGGATTTCCCCACTGAGGAATACCAGTGACTCAGGATTTCTACCTGATGACTTTTCGTCTGTTCTTCAGTGATGAGTTTGGCTTGGGGAAAATCAAACACTGAAACAGCCATCCAAACCAGCCTGTGTGTTTTCTAAAGCGGTGTATATGTAGGCTGCTAGTTTAAGAGCAATTAGTGAAATATCTTTTTTTCATGGAGAAAAGGAACTCAGAATCCAAAAAGAAAACAGAAAAAAGTAACATGTCCAGTCAATAATATGTGGGGGACTTTGACTCTTAGACCTATAAATGCTCTATGAGATAGTTTAACTGCATCTATTTTGTTTCTAATTTGATGTGACGTAGTTACTTCTGGTATAAAATCTTACAGTTTAAATGTATTTTCTCAACACTCTTTGCTAATTTATAGGCTATAAAATCTGGTAAAGTGATTGTGCATGACTTCCCTTCCTGATGACAGCAGCAAGAAACTGTATTTTCCACCTGCACTCACATCAAACATGTCCATTTCTGTATTGCTCTAAATGTTAAATAAGTTAACTTATTATAACATCTTATTTTCCCAAGTTAAATAAGATGTTATAATAAGGCATTGCCTATATATAGTGCTGAAGTTAAGTAAGACAAGAACATTTTCCTCAGACTGATTTTACTTCGTCAGTTGAACCCTAACACTTCATGTCTTAAGAGAATTGTAGAGACAAAGATTTATAGAATGGTCATGATTAGAAGGAACTTAAAAGATCATCTACTTCCATTGTGTCTGCCATGGGCAGTGACACTTTTCACTAGACCAGGCTGCTCGGAGCTCCATCCCACCCGGCCCTGAACACGTCAAGGATGAGACATCCATAACTTTTCTGGGCAACCTCTTCCTGTGAAGAACAGGTCCTTTGATTTTCTATTATTCTACTCACAATAACATATTTGGAGATTGCAAACCTCTTTCATGTAGGCATTAGATTGAGTGTTGAGAATGAATAACATTAAAGAGAAAAATAATCAAATAACCATTTTGTTTTGAGACAAAACTCCTATAAAATAACTTCAGGCCCCTCCAATATAACTGACACATATTTCATACTCTGAGGCTCTCTGTTGTTACTAGAAAAGTAAGACTCAATGTTCAACAGTTTAAAGAAACAGGAAAAATACGTCTCTTCATTCATCTTACAAGCACTGTACAAGATTCTCTAGAGGTGGTTTTCTTCTGCCATTTTGGCTGTACACCAGGATTTATTCATATACTGGTCTAATATGTTACATAAATATGTTATCTTACCAGAATAATTTATTCCACCTAGAAAATTTGAGGAAGAATTTCGGAATTTAGTAAAAATACAGTTGTAATACAGGGAGTGAATTTAGTTCCCTACTCTGACACATAGTTTAATAACCTGGTTTTCATCTAAAAATTCTTAAAATGAACTTTACATGGTTTTAAGGTTTGTTATTTTTTCCTAAAAGCAAATGCTCTCAATTATTTAGGAAAACATTCCATGTATACTGTGTGGAAGCTTCTCTCTCTCTCTCTAGGACTATGTCAAAGTCATGTACTTGATTTTATAAAATAATATGCATTTTTCGTATGCTACAAACTCAAGAGCAAAATAAGAAGCTGGGTGATGGAAATAGAGGTACGCTATAGTCACAACAGTAAAATGATGAAAAAAATGGTCAGTCTGCCATGGTTTGGTTTTGTCTCCCTTTTTTTTTTTTTTTTTTGGGGTTTTTTTTTTTTTTTTTTTGGTTTTTTTTGTTTGGTTTGGTTTGGTTTGGTTTTTTGTTTTTTTCTATTTTACTTCAGCTTTTTATCTTGCCTACTTCTGCAGAGTCCCTTGAAGCTTAATGGTGCATGCCTCAAATAAACAAGCAAGTATGCTGCCTAGATGGTATAACACTGAAGGCTATTATTTTGCAAGGCTGAAAAAAACTACTCTAAATATTTTTTATCATTTCCAAGAATATTTACCAGTGACAGTTTGGAATAACAAGGTGGGGAGGTAGGAGGAATCAAGTGTTTAAGATTTAGTTTTTATTTCTCATTATTTGACTCCTAATAATTCTTAATACACTAAATTACTTTTTTCTGAGTAAAGTCTGTTTTCTTTGTTACTTGTTCTTGGTATTTGGGGGATGATCTCTCCCTGTCCTTATCTCAGCTCACAAGCTTTTTGTTATATCTTCTCTCCCCTGCCCAGGTGAGGAGTAGGGTAATAGAGTGGCTTTGGTAGGCCCCTGACATCCATTCAAGGTCAACCCACCACACAGGATTTGTACGTGCCACATGATGGTGTGCCCCCGTCTCAGCAGAAACAAAGGCAGCACACTGTGGTAGTGACTTCTCCCGTGCTTTTTAAAATAATCCTAGCTTCTTCTAACTTTTCTCTACTTTGTCTTTCCCTCTTTCACTATTAAATAAAAATAGATCTTTTTTTTGGCATCAACATTTTATCTCATTTGGTTTTTTTCTGATTTTTGGGAATATTTTGTCTCTTCAATCTTTCCATTTTATTCACAGAGACTTGGTTTTCTTTGATCTGTGTTTAAACTGGCTCGTAACAGATGGCTGCCACATTTGTTGACCTTCCGTCAACTGGGACCTCCCCAGTTAGACAGGACTGCTGGCAAATTTTTGAAAGTGGCTCACTGAGCACCTCTGCCAGCTCTCTCAGTACACCTGGGTGAATTTCATTCAGCCCCACAGCCTTGTGTGTGTCTAAGGAGTGCAGCAGATCAGTGACCATTTCCCACTGGATTAGGGGGGCTTCATTCTGTTCTCCATCTCTATCTTCCAGGTTAGAAGGCCAGGTACTCTAAGAATAGCAGGTCTTACCATAAGATACTGAGTCAAAGATGACATCAAATACTTCAGCATTTTCCTCCGCTTGTGTCACTGTGTTTCCCTGCACATCTAATAAAGGATAGAAATTCTCCTTAGCTCTCTTTTTGTTGTTAATCTGGGGGTTTTTTTTAATTTTGCAAGAATGGTCAGATTAAATTCTAATTCTTTCACTTTTCTAATTTACTCCCTGCATAATTGTATGACATCTTTCAATTCCTGCCCAGTTGCCTTTCCTTGGGTTCTTCCCAGGAAATGGCCAAACAAAGTAGATGGCAACTAAAATGCCTTTAGCCCTTAATTTACTCTCTTTTCCTTACCACATTGCTCCACTTTTTCAAGGTGGAAAGAGAGGGGCACATTTACAGAGGAAGTAACTTAAAATGGCATGACAGGGGAGACAACTACTGCCTTGTCATATTAATAATGAAGTGTGAATGAGAAAGAATGAACAGAGCTCATCTAATCCAGTATAAAAGATGTTTCCTCATTTCTAGTAAACAAACTATGTGACTGCACTCAGCAACCTTTTCCCTGACTTCTTCTCTACCTGAATGCCCTATCATTCCCCTGTGACTTCTACAGAAACATAAAAAAAAATAGTTGGAAGGATCATTTGGAAGTCACCAAGACTAACTCATATAAACTAGGGCCAGTTAAACCAAGTGGATTAAACCAAGTGGATTATGGATGTGTCCAGCTGATTTCTGAATTATCTCCAGAGATGGATGAAGATTCTACAACCTCTGTGGGAAGCCTTTAAGTGTACTTGACCACCCCTGTATTAAAAATATTGCCCAAATAAATGGATTTTTTAATAAAAAATCACTATATTTGTAGTGGATGAGGGAAGAGTATAGATGTAATTTATCTTAACTTTAGTAAGTCTTTTAAGTGTCTCAAAATATTCCTGTATCTAAGTTAAGACATTATAGTTTGAATGGGTGGATACCTACATGGATTAAAAAAAAATTGTTTGGGAGGTCAGAATCAAAGAAGACTGTTTACCCTAACCAAGGGGTCTGGTGGTGTTCCTCATATGTCCATTCAGGAACCTGTCCTGTTCAATATCCATACCAGTGATCCAGAGGAGCTGACAGACTGAATTCTGCAAATTTGCATTTGCAAATATGCAAATGACATTGTGTGATTGAAAGAACAGCCAATACTGCTGAGGGCAATGCTGCCATCCAAAAGGACCGGATACACAATTACAGGAACTTTATGAAATTCATCAAGAACAAAAAGGATACCTTGCACCTGAAAAAGGCATTTCTCTGGCTACAGGACAAGCTGGAGCTAGCAGCAGGGGAAGAAAGTTCTCCTGAAAGACCTCTGGGAGTTGCAGCAAGCATCAAGCTGATTATGAGCAATCAGTGTGCTCCACAGGGGAGGGCCAAAGGAATCCTGGCCAGAGTTAATAGTAGTACAGGCAGTAGAATGAGGGGTTTCCTTTTTACTCAACATCTATTAGACATCACCTAAAATGCTGCAGCCTGTTTAGAGACTTCCAAGGTAAGAAAGATGTTGATAAATTGGCTTGGGCACCAAGAAGTTTGGGGGCTGCAAAATTTGCTGTGAGGATTGAGAGACTTGAGTACATTTAGCCTAAAGAAAGAAAACTTTGCAGGGAGGACCTAATGACAGTCATCCGAACACCTGCAAAAATGGCCTCAAGAAGACAGAGTCAAATTTTTTTCAGCAATAAATGTCAGGAAAACAAGAAACAGCCAGAATTCATGAGCAACTCCACATTTACAGACAAAGAAACTTTTCCCCAATGAGGAGAGTTAGGAAGTAAAAGAGGTTAAAAGAAAAGTTGTGCAGTTTCCATTCATTGATGGAATGGATGGTTATCCATTGATAACTGGATTGTTACCAGAGAAACTTTAGATAAAGCTTCTGGGGTTCCTTCCAACCCCAATTACTCTATAATAAATATATATGATGTGATTCTATGATGGAGAATTAACTATTTCAATAGTCTGATTTTTTTTCCTACCCTATTGTAATATTCCTGGCTATGATAAATACAGTTTTCCATTATTGCACAATAGTTAAGAAAAGTGTTAACATGAAGTTTTAAAAATCGACTAGAAAGAAATAGAGTTTTATATGTATATTTTAGTTCAGAGAACTTACAACTGTGTTTCTATATCTAACATGAGTTATATTGACTCATCTTCTCAAGAGAGACCATTTTCACAAAGCCTCTTTCTTCACCTCAGAGTTTGTTGCTCTGTACAAACATAAATATTTTACAAAGGCATTTTAAATGTCAGCGCAATGCTGCCAGAAACCTGTTAGCTTTATTTAGTACTTAGAGAGTTCAGCACCCAGACTCTAGAAGTCAAGGTCTGGACAGCAAGCATTCTCAGGAGAGTAGTACACAGATTGTGATTCTAGCTGGACACATATCTCCTCTTAAACTCTTAAAAAGCCTCTGAAATTTCAAAACCTGTCACAGAATGGAATTGTTTTCTTACTGACTGTCACGGACCTTTTCATGACTAGGAAGCAGACGGACAATCTGCTCTCCTTTATGATCCACACTGCTGTATGGCTTACAACTGCTATATGGACATCCTAGAATTCTTTCATACTGCTCACATTGCACAACAGCATTGAATCATACAATCATTTAGGTTGGAAAGACACTTAAGTTCATCAAGTCCAAGAGCAGATGAATTATCTGTTCACTCTCTAATGTTTCAGCTAGGGAAAGGTTTGGCTGGTAGTGTTCCTTTTTTAATCTTTCTTGTTGGTTTTTCACCTTTTGTGCTTACTAAGAAAGCAGCAGCTAAAAGCACTGGAAAGAAGAAAATGCTTTATCATTAAGTACTATATTCTGCCAATTTCATATATGGAAAATAAGAGAATTTTGTTTTGTTTTCTTATAACCTAGCCCTGATATGTTAAAAAGTGGAAAAAATAAATAAAAGAAGGCACATTGCTTTCTGTTGCATCATATTTCTGCACTGCATAAGAGTAGGGTTCATATCTCTTGTACCTTTCTAAAATCTAAGTTTAATTGGGAAAATAAAGCTAGCTGTGCCAGGGTCATGACATCCCACATAGGCAGGCATCCAGCTCTTACCCTTAGAGGTAACAAGAACTATGAGAAAGGATACAGTGCCATGTAGCTGGATATTCTTATTGTGGTCTAATGAAACTATTAACATTTTTAGAATGGAAGAATAGAGTTAAAGCATGAAGACTAGAATTATGCTACTCCACTAAAAGGATCATTAGAAGTTTTTAAGATTATTTTTAAAATATGAGGCTACTAATTATTCAGATTTCTGTAGATGTCTATTAATGTTATGGCATTTGTTACAGTACCTTTTTTCTGTTGTTTTAACATGAAATGTGTTACTTCAGACACTGGATACTCTTATCACTGTTACGGATCAATGCATGGCAAATATACTATAATTTGAAGCAATAAATGTTTTATGAGGATCCTCCACTTGTAAAATTCATTTAACCACGTAACTAAAAATAATATAAGTATGTTTAAAATTTACATATTGTACATATATGCATTAGGCTATATGCAATATATGACCTACATATTGCATATGCTTCCTATGCTGTGTAGAGTAGTTTACTAGTTATAAGTGATATATTTATATAGTATAATTCTATATTGTATCTATTTTGGCTTTTCCTTAAAAAGAATAAAGAAAATCTTACCACAGCTGGCTTGATTTTAAATTAGATGTGTGCATGGATATATCTGGTTTATTATTTATTATATAGTATCTATATACTATCTGTACACACAAATATACATCCAGCATATATAAATATATAATCATCAGTGTCTTCTGGATCCTTAGGAATGATATGAGACATTTACCCTAAATGGCTCCTCAGCTACCAGCTCTTTATTTCCTTAATTGCTTTGTCACTTTACATGATTTTCTGGAGCCCATGGCTGTGGTGAGGACAGTTGCCTGTTCCCATGAATTTTACTTGTGCTATTTAATCTCTTTCTCAGAGAGAAATTGACAATTTATCTTAGCTCATTCACATTAGGTATCAATTTCTTTATTGACTGGAAATCTCTGTACACCAGGTCAATTATATTAGTTTTGCTTTTTACTAATGACAAAATCCACCATCATTTTATTTTAAATTATAGGCACGACTGAGGCGGCTCAACTAGCCTTTTTAAAATATGATCTAAGCTTTTAGAGATAATCCATATCACATTGACATGGCTTCAGCATACAGAGAAGATATATAATTCTATACTTAGAAATGTGAACATACAGCTAGAGCATAAAATTCTGGACACTAGTTAATGTGGTTTTTACTTTAAAATGCATGTATAGTTCCTTTGTTAGAAGTTACCTTCTCTTCAGCCTGTTTTGCTGCTAGGGCATTTTCTACAAGTGTGTTCTCAATATACTTTAGACAAAATGTCTTTTGACCTGATCAACTTAATCTGGCTGCTTTAGCATGAATTTGTATGCAACAAAGTATGAAACACTGACAAATATTCATATTTGATAATTGATAATTACTGTGATATATCTCTTAAACAACAATTTTTCATAAAAGGATGGCACCTACATTTCAGAACTATTACTACTACACTTAGTTCTAGTTCAACAAATTAGGATGTTATTTTGTCTTAGTTTCAGAAACAAGAAGATAATCAATGGGAATACAGCTACTTCACTGAAATATTTTTTCTGCAATCAAACATTAATTTTATATAGGTTCTGCATAATATACGACATTAAAATTATTCAAAATTATCATCCTGAGCTATTAGTTATTGCATTTATTTTACTACATAAAGAAACCAAGAGATGAATCATTTTTGATTGTCCTAACTATCACTTAGGACATCAGTACATAGTAGATGATGAAGAAAATGATCAGGCAGTGGGAAACAGTCTGAAACTAAGTGCAGAAATGTCAGGGCTTCATTTGTTTAAAATCTGAGATCACAAAAACATTTTGGAAAATAAATATACAGAACAGGAATCTTAAAACCTAATTACATTCCTAAATATTGTATCATGATTGCCTCATATGAACACTTTCTTGTTTAAGAATAAATTATTTCATAAGGAAAGATAGAAAAGGAGGTGAATATGTTTATTTGTTAACCAGTAATACAGATTACTGGAAAATCAACCTATTGCATCTTCCTCCATCATGTTTGACTGAACTTTTGGCAACCAAATCAGAATTAAATCACAGAAACATACAGAAATGAAAGGCACGTGGGGTATTTTGAGAGATGCTATGTAGATTTTCTGATGTACCATGAAAGCTAGTAAGACAACAAGCAACACATGTAAGAGGAGCCCTGGAACTTGGTGGCTGAATTTACCATTGCTTAAGTAGTCCAGGCTCTTCATGTACTTATATCAATTCTCACTGCAAATCTGAAATGATAAAATAGTTTCATAAATTAATCTAACAAAGACTTTGGGGCTTTAATATAACAAATTATATAAAGCATATTTTTCTCCGACTCTGATCATCCTATAAATAAAGATGTTGCAACACATATATAATTAATAGCCTAATGACTTGACTACAGGCTCACTTTACTTCCCACTAGCTCTCCATAGGAAGCTATAAGATTTGTAGCCATTAAATCATTTCCTTGACAAGAGCAGCTTATCCTACTTTTGTCAAAGATTTCCTCCAGATTACAATGTCTTCAAATCAATGGTAGTTCTGTTTCCCAAACCAAAGAAAATATGAGAATTTATGCTCAATTTTATGATGCTTCTGAGAAGTTCTACTAGAACTGCTATTTTGGTGAATGTAGTTGAAACTGTGTGGTTTCCAGATTCCTGTAACAAACCAGATCCTGGTGTGGTCTAATGGCATGTACTGGAAAAGATGGGTCTTGACATGAGAATAATGTAGAAATAAAAGGGCTCAATGTTATAGAATCTTAAAGAAAATTTTAAAACTCAGTCCATAATATTGCACAAGCTGTATTAATCTTGAAAAGACTCAGAGTTGCATGACAATTTCTATTCATGCACCATTTCTCTGTGTACTGTTTACTTGAATAATGTAGGCGAAGTGGTATCTTTTATTCAGCTACCTTCCCAAGAAAAACAAAAGACAGTGAGTAGACTGTGCCAACAACCTCCAATGAAGCAATCAAAACTTGAAATTCCATTTGCCACACTGAAAATTGATCACTCTCCTATTAGAAAATGAAACAGTTCACACATAATTTATAAGTCAAATGTCAGGAACTACAGTAAAAAAATAAACAACAAACAACAACCTCCCTCCCCCTCAAAGAAAAACCCACAAACAAACAAATCCAACAAACATTCAAACATACAAACAAAGCAAACAAAGTAACCAAACCCCAAATTCATTCTATTATGAATAGGGCATTTACTATAACAATGAAGTCAGTATAATTCTTGAAAAGTGCAAACTGGGCATATTAGCTAAGCTAATTAACATAATTGTGGAATTAGCTAAGGTAATTTGATGTTTTATTTACTTATATATTTTGAAACATATAATGCATAAACAAAAATCGAAGAGCTTAACTTTATAAACTAGTCTGGCTGTGTGAAATAGGATTTTTTTGGTTTTGTGGAGTGAACCAATTTGCTCTAGAACACCAGGTCCTCCCCCTGAAAAACGTAATCCTCATTCTTTTTACACTGAATCCATGCTTCTTTCTCTAATGTATTTAACAACACAATTTTCAGCAATTTCAACATGGACCTGAATTGGCATTTTTAATTTATATAGAGCACCAAATTCACAAATGAATTTTAGACTATTCCCCCATGCCCAGTTATTCTATGACTAGCATTGCAGATCAGGATTTGCCATCCACTTTCCATGCTTGTAAGTGAAAGGAGTCATTAAATTATAGTTTCAGTATTATAGTAATATAATTAACATCCCCCCTTCCAGTTCAATGTCATTAAAAAGAATCACTGGGGGGTTTTAATACCAGAAAAATATTATATGCGCTGATACTACCTGCTAATATGTCCTCCACATTTCTGACAAAAGATAGCAAAATAATATACAAAGGCTATCTACAATCTTGAGGAATGCTAAAATTTTCTACATTACTTTTTAATTTTTTTTTCCTATGCTTCCACTGGATTGACAATGGTAGGCCTATATTTCTGTAAAACTGTTTCCTCAAGTAAAACTGAAAATTAATTTTAGAAAATAAACAGCTTTAAATATTGTGCTCATCAATTATTTTTGAAAGTAGTCTACATCTTACAACTTCACCTACAATTTGCATATAGATTCAGTAAAATTTACATTATTTTAATACCCACAAGAATACCAAATTTGAATTCCTAATTTGGTTATTTTCTCATCTTCTCAGCTTGCATAGATTTAAAGCTCATCTTCCAAAGAAGAGACGTGGTTAAAAAAAGCAATTGTCCGGTTTTATTTTGTTTACATTGCACTGAAAATTTACATCATACTTTTACAAATCCTTTTTCATAAAAATATACTTCTTTACAAAAGTGTATGCATTAATATAAGAGGAGTAGCCAGTTGCAGAAGAAACATTTTAAACAATCTCAAATGTATTAACCTTAACATTAATGAATGAATAATAGTTATTGCAGTCATTTGAATAAACAAGAATAAATAACAACCAATGGTATAAAATATAAAACAGCATCCTTTTAGTAGAATACAGTTTGACAGAGTTGTATGAATATTCAAAACAAAGTGTTGTAAAATGATTTATAAGAAATTCATCAAACATTATAGAAATCCAAGCAGCAATCCTGGGTACAATGATTTTTGGTAGGCACTCTCTATTACGGTAATAAAAAGGTTATTTTCACAGAATTATTAATGTCTGAAAGGGACAATAACATATAATTCACACTGGCTAACACACAGCATTTGTGAGTCATGCTATGAATGGAAGACAATGACCTACACCAAATAAATTACTGAGTTCCTGCTAAATAAATCTGATATGAAATAAGTGTAAAACTAAAAATTGTATTTCCTTAAAAGTGATTCTGGAATGTCTAAAACTTGTATTTGAGGGCTGTGGAATCTGAATTGTCCCTAAAATGAATGGATTGTCCCTAATAAAATCATGGCTTTATATATATATATATATATTGACTTTTTTTCTCATTGCACTATGGTAATATATTCAATTTTAAATGAGCTGTAAGGATTTGTTTCCATAGAGTACTGGAATATATAGATATAATAGATGTGGAAACACATTATATTTCCAAATTACAACTTCCTGTTGCCTTGTAGATCTGATCCAAAGTTCATTGAAGTCTCTTAGAATCCATCAGTTTCAATGGGATTGCATCATGCTTTGTGCATGCATTTTGTCAAAATGCTGAAGGAACAAACAGGTGAGATATGGCCTAGTTTTAAGTAACAGGGACTGAAAAATGGACTCCTATTTTTGATATAGGGATTTTGTTACTAATATTACTGTAAACTTCAGTTTTTAACAGGAAATAATAAATTATGTTTTAACTTTTGAAACAAATGTAAGATGGTCATACCTGAATGTTCTTCAACATTAAAGGAACATAGTCACATACAAAGCTCAATTCATATTAGATTCTTCATTGTAAAATTTGTCTAGCTATATGATTGACAAAAGAAATATATAAACATTACAATTTGTGGATATTGTTAATAGAAACAGAGAAAACAAGCTTGACTTGGAACAAGGAAATGAAGCAAGATGTAAAGCAGGGAAGAAAATTCACTTTATAAGGACATGAAATTTTAATTTTTTTTTTTTTCTGTTATACGAAAAGAGTAAGTTATACTTGCTGATTTCGAAATACTACATCCTGGATGCAGAAATTCAACTATTCTGAGAAAAATAAAATACTTAACGGGCTGAAAAAGGAAAAAAAGATACAAACTCATGAGAAAGATGTAGCATATGACTGTTAAAGAGATATCAGTGACCTATTGTCTCCTGTAAGTATAGCTCTTATTTTCTACCTATATCTTTTATTTTTTAAACCCAGTCCCTCTATTATAGTTTTTATAAAGCACAGAATACTGATAGTGGATGCTCCTCCAATATATGCAAATATGTTTTATGTTTTAGAATAACCTCCTTTTTAAAAAAAGCAAATAAACTGTGAGTAGCACTCATGGAGTGCAGCAAAATTTTTTAAAACTCTCTGTGACATACACAAAGAAGACTTCTGATCCAGTTTATGAAAAACAAAATAAAAACAAAATAACTACAATCCAGACTTGCCTATCATCCTCAGGAAAAGGTGACCCACTAGATCCTGAAAAGTGTGCTTTATTTTTTTTTAATTTCTTTTTTTTTTTTTTTTAATCAGTGAACCG
Organism: Mixornis gularis; assembly: GCA_003546035.1. Lineage (NCBI taxonomy): Eukaryota > Metazoa > Chordata > Aves > Passeriformes > Timaliidae > Mixornis > Mixornis gularis. The sequence goes on along the minus strand of QVAJ01000369.1, from coordinate 605,295 downwards.
TGTGTGCACTGTATTGTGTGTCAATTTCCAGACTTTGAAGACAAATCATTACCACATTATACCATTGTGCAAACAGTGTTCAAGTTGGGGTCAAATCGTACTGCTTTCCCTTCCACTGACTTTGCATTTGTGTCATACATGGGGTTTTCAAAAGCAGCTTGTCCATTATTATTTTCATGTACAGAGCATCCTGTGTACTGTGTTTTAGGTGCAGTCCTGTAAAAGAAAGACAGAAAACTTTTAACTGCAGTTTTCCTCACTGACTTAATATGGTTTAAGAATCAGAACAGAGTTTAGCTAGCTCCCAATTCCAATTATAGGAGCTAAATATGACATCTTGACTTTTTTTACAATATTTATGCTAAGAATTAGTACTGTCTTTATTAAAGTTTAAGGGCTTTTATGATTCCTTGAAAATGGTGTTCACTTGGAAACTTAGTTAACAACCTTAGAAGAGGGTATCTGTTGTTATTGTATCTATTATCCATTATCCAAGTTGTTATCCATTCCACTTGGATAATAAGATAATAAAAAGTACAACAAAATTTTGTAAAGACACAATAACTCCCCAGTCAGATGACTGAGGTTTTCTTTTTCCCTTTAGAGACTCAGTAATTTTACCAAGAATAAGTTTATAGCTGAAATACCCTTTTTTTTTCACTAAATAACTCAAAATATCAGAGTTCAAACTCTTAAAAGCTTTTTATCTATATTTCTATACAAAATGTATACTATATTGTAAGTTATCAATATGGAAAGCCAAGCCAAGTGCTTACAGCATACAGCTAATAGCAAATACATGAAAAATTACATGGGAATTTTTTTTTATATGCTAGAGAGTTGAAAACAAGCAGTACTAATTAAAAATGATGGTATATTTTAAACTACTATTTTCCTGTAATATATATTATTAGTATTATTGTCAGACTATCAGATGTAAATCACCATTTTGGCAGTTACTATGCAATGAAGTGTCTTGATATTAAAGTGATTAAGGTTTCTTTAGTCATCAAATGCTTCAAGGGTACAGGAGAAGCTTACTGTATCCAAAGAATTAATACTGGTTTCAGTAGCATGAAAAAAAAAATTTAACTTAGACTGATAAAATTGAAAAGACTGGAGGCTATTTAACGTAACTGCATATGAACTAATAATTTCAGATGCAGAAACAGTTTCACAATGAAATCTCTTGATGACATAATGTTTGCATATACTTGTATGCAAATAAACTGGTCAGGCATTTAGACAAATTACTCAGGATATGACTCAATTCTGTCACATGAAGAATAGAATAAAGGCAATCTATTATAAATACACACAAAATCTACCAATTATGTTATTCAGCATAAGCCAATAGTTTACAGCATCTGTTTGATCATGAAGAGATAAATTTGTAACATCTTAAATAGGTAGGAATGGAAGTACACTGTCGTATAATAAACTCATCTCTTAGTTATTATACCAGATCTTAATAGATGTCTACATGCATATTTTACAAAGCCTTTGTTCTTTTACAGAAAACTTCATTTACACTAGCAAAAACTGAAGACAAAAAAAGTCACCAACACTTAAGGAATAGAGGAATTCTGTATATGTAATTTGTACTTACCTTTGTTTATAAAGATAAAAGCCAAAACCAGCAAATATAAGGGCAAAGAAAGGCACAAGGATAGCAATGGCCACTGAACTACTATTTGTACCATGTGGTTGATTAGAAGAATTTGAACCCTCAGACGTGTTAAGACCTAAAAAAACAATAAGAATAAACAAGTAATGTCGTATACGTGTCTATTATCATCAGCACATACTACTCCATAATCTTTGGAATTCAATAACACCTTGTCACTGGGTCATCCTCATCTGTTCTGTTTCATACATACAACTGTATGCTGAGGCCACCTGGAATTTTAATATATACCATATTCTGATCAATATGTGGATGACACACATTGGCAGAACAGTGCACCTGCTCTGGGTACAGTAAATATCTTACAGCTTAATTCTGCATGGAATTCAACTTTTGTATGTAATGAAGACACACTACTGTAGTGCGATACAAAGAGTCAAATTTATAATAATACATATGTTAGCTTGATGATATTGTTTTATTTGTATATTTCAGTAATTAATAAATACTACATTTATTAAACCAAATCATACTATCAAGGAAAAGGTAAAACACCTGAAAAGGCAAATTGAAAGCTCATTACTTCCTCAGGTGTTGCTATTGATACACAGAGTGAAAGAGATAGGAACAATTTTCAATAGCTAAAGCCAGATATTGATGAAAAAATAGAAATATGACCCACTGCATGGTTGAAGAACACATTATCTACATTATCTACACAGACAAGTTCTACCATTTTTAAATGTGAATAAAGGTTATAACAATGACACAGATATCATAAAAAAAGTTCTTTACAGAAAGAGTGGGCATTGGAACGGGCTGCCCAAGGAAGTGGTGGAGTAACCAACCGTGGAGGTGTTTAAAGGAAGATGGGATGTGGCACTCAGTGCCACGGCTTAGTTGGTAAGGTGATGTTAGATCATAGGTTGGACTTGATGATCTCCTAGGTCTTTTCCAAACTAGTTGATTCTGTGATTCTCTAATGCATCTTCAGGTTAATTTTCAAGATTTTAACTGGATCTTTTATGAATTGCTTATGTCATAATGTTTTCTTACTTTCTTGACTGTATAAGACAATACACAAATAAAAGGAACATATAAGACCCAAAAAAACCATCCATGGTTGAGATCCCAAGAAAACAACCATGTGAGGAAAATTGTGTGGGAACAATAATCAAAACATTTTATTTCAGAGAAGCTAATTTTGAGGTTATGTTCATGAAATAATGAAGTGGTAAGCACACTAAACAAAACCTGTTCAAAGACTGTGAATCTCTTTATAGCAATATTATTGACTATATTAGCTACAATTAAATCTTGTATAGAATTTGACTCTGAATCATTCTTTCCCTTGAAGTTATACACCAATAAAATTTACCTTCAATATATTAGAGAAAAGAATCTTAAACATATCATCCAAAAATCAAATTAAGAAATATAATTTGAGTAATAATCTATCAAAACAATTTGCCAAGGAAGTTTTGCGTTTTAATTTTTCTTAGATGACTTTCAAATATTTTTAAGAAGTCAATAAAAGGAAATAACTTCTTATATTCATTTAAAGAAAACATTTCTTGATAAAGATATTTCTAAAAATTCTTGCAAAGTAATTTGCATATGAAATTACAGTGAAAAACAAGATCAGTATATTTTACTGTGACTTAGAACTGTAAAAAGAGAAAAAAATTGACTTTACATTCCTTCTTTCTAGCACATTCAAGAATTAAAGAATTTCCTGATTTTACTGAAAAAATTAAGAATGGACAACTCTTTCTGGATGGAAGAACATAATTTTCTATCCACATATAGGAATTTTACCTGAAGGTAAGAACTCTATCTAAATAGCCAATATATCAGCAAAAAATAAGTCCTTTTCCAAGGCATTCCCAACACTATTTTATCATTTAAAAGTCAGCATAAACTAAATTCAAATTCTTATGGGAGGAGAAATATCACAGTTCTTAAGACAACATTAGAAAGGAAAATGAAATTTTTTCTTAAATAGCACAACAGAATGTTGTCACCAGAGGTCTGTTACCAGCGCTCTCTTAGTATAGAAACAAGAAGTTCATTTTAGGAAATAAACACTTATCAAGTAAGACTTTGTTCTTCTTAAAAGTAATGTAAGTATTTACCTGCAAATATTTAGCAGTTTCCCTCTTCTAACAAATGTTTAGGTGAAATGGTGTTTCAGCACCATAAGCAAGAAATCAGTTTATCAAAGCATTCTCCAACATGGGTTTTCTAGATAGCTATTAAGATATCAAACTAAATGCATTTTACACATAATTGGATAAAAAAATTGCTCAAAATATAACAAATGAATATGTATACTAAGCAGTAAATTGCAAGTCATCTATAGCTCCTTATAACTTATTCATAACTACTAAAGTAACAGTTTAAAGAAATTAGTATCTCAAGATTCGATTAAATGTCAATTCTGTTAACATCCTGCAGATACCCTCATACAGGTAATAAAACTGAATGTGGAAAAACAAACTACCAAAAAATTAGAATTTGTTGAATACCTATTCTTTGAAGCCCAAATTGTCCATAATCTTTACCCTGGATGAATCCTTGAAAAACATATGTTGCTCCATCAGGTTCAGCAGAAACCTGTAAAGAAAAAGTAATTTTAATTAAATGGGGGAAACTGTGTTGTAAGTGACATGTATATATTTGAATGGGAACTATTCTATTCTATATCCTAATATGCTTGACTGGTAGCTGTTATTCCCCCATTATAAACACTCTTATTTTCTAGGATATTTATATATAAAGGTCAAAAGAAATAACAGGACAGTTGTAGGCACAACTTTGATATGGTGGTTTATGGTCACATATGACAACTTATACTACCTTTAACTGTATTTTTTAAAAAACTATTAAGACTACTAAAGTTCAAATGTCAGTATTTCTAAGCTCTTATATACTTCATAATTTTCTGTTTTGTTTAGGAAGTAGATTGAAAACGTTATGTTGCATATAATCCTAAGGATGCAAGTATTGAGGTTTCAAAAGCTAGTTCTAAACTAAATTTATAAAGACCTCAAATTAATTGAAATTGATTTTTCTCAGTGCCTATCCCAATAAGCACTTAATTATACAGCCATGGATCAGAAGAATAGTGAATAAGGCTTTGTTACAAGGGCAAAACATGCTAGTATAAACTAAAAGGATTGTGAGAGGGAGGGCATGGTTGTGATCCTATGATTATCTCTCCTATTACAGTAAGTACAGTCTAAAGTAGTGTACTGTATACAGCTTGACAGATACTTGTTTCTAAGAATAGTTACTATTCAAATTCAGTGTTTTCTAGGTAGATTCCTTCAAGCTTTTCCCTTAAGCTTCCCTTTCTGAAGACACGCTATATCTTCAGCAGTGACCTGAAGCTATGTTTTCACTGAAGACCGGGTGCCTTTCCTTGGTGAATTTTTTACTTTGGGCTAAAGCAGCCTCTTTGTGCCGTTCTAAGACTCAAAGACCAAAAAGGTCAAGTAAGAACAGTATGTAAATAGCATATAGAATGTAGGGAGTATGTTGTCTACTTTTATATATTTAGAAATCCGAAAGTAAATTCTTTGCTTTGCTGCTTCAGGAGCATGTTCGTGAAGCCTAAAGTTTGTACAAGCCAAGACAGTTAAACTAAACTCATCAAGCAATAAATGTACTAGTAAAAAGGCTTAAGGTTTTCACTCTGCACCTTTAAAAAAATCTTTGTTCAACCAGTGTCACTTGTTATAAAAATATAAATTTGTGTGTACAATTCAATGTAGACATGGCATGTGCACACATAGTGGCGTCCCTGTAATGCTTGACCAATAGGTGAAACAGAAGAAAACAGACAAATTCCTTAAAAAATCAGACAGTGTAGTAAGGATGTATGAGTGTTTATCCTCATCCAAATAATTTTAGGCTCTTTGTTTTCTAAACAATCAACTTTTTTCTCTATTTATTCTTGGAAGGCATTTTCTTTTCATGGTTTAATCACATCCCAGAAACCTGGGCTATTTAACCGTCTCCTTTACCTCTCCTCCTCTCAGTTATGTGTTCTCTTCCTCTCTGTTTTAAAGAATAAACTCAGACCCAGAACCCCAAGGGGCCTAATCTTAAATTGGAGTAATCTATTTTGGTTTCCACACACATGTGACAGTTCATCCTTCTCAAGGTATTTCTAAAAAATCACCAAAAAAGTAGAACATGTATGCTAATATTACGATGAAAATTGTTATTGTATTAATTGAATACAATATTATAATAAAATGGTTTTATGTTTAATTATGATAAAATTTATAAATATATTGGAATAAACAGACCTACGAGAAAGGCTTCTCTACTAACACGCATTATAATTTTGCCTACACTCTATGTCTGTTCCCATATTTTCCCTTGGACTGATCTTCATTTTACAAGAAAATTTTCATGTAATTTCATGACTCAGTCTTGCTAAAAAGATACCATTTGATATATCTCAGGATTTTTTGAATGTAAAAACCAGCATAATTTCAATCATATAAAAAAAAAATCCCTCTCTTTTGTAGCAGAAATATACTCACAAAACCATCCATAGCCCATTTTTCCTCTTTCAGCTTGCTTGCAGATGTATGGGAGGGTGCTTTAATGAGATATATGTGGAGCATTAGCCGAGCTTCCTGGCTTTTATACACTCCTGTAGAATATAGTTTTAAAAATTCATTTTTGTGTTGACTAGAAAAATAATGTAATCTTTGAGAATAAACACATCATCTCTTGTCTTAAAGAAAAAAAGCAGGAAGAATAGATAGCAATTGTCAACATTGTTTGTTTAGAAAGATGCACTCTATTTTGAAATTATTTCAATAACCATAAGATTTCAATAGAAACAGTTTTTAGCTTAGCCTGTAGAGAGTAGAGAAGGGAAATCCCATACACACAGCTGTTACTTCAAGCCTTAGGCAGAACATTGACAGCAATCTGATTTTAAATGGAAAATATTGCTCTGAATCAGGAAGAGGGTATTTAAACCTCGCATCCCTACTTTCAATGTATATAATTTAGTCATTACATAGAAAACGTGATAATAGGAACATCCACACATAATTTCTATTCCAAAAGTTGCTGCTAAATTTAAAAAAAAAAAAGAACATATTTTTTACTGTTGGATTGTTCTTCATCAGTTAGTACAGTCACTTACAAAACAGTTTCTTCCATGTAACGAGAAGACTTGTATGCAACCTTATTTACTTTGTAGACATAATTATTGACTCATTCTTATTCATATTCAGAATAATTATTTAGAACCCAAATATCATTATTTGTTAATTTGGAAATGAAAATAAAGTACTACAATATGTTTAGTGAATATCATCTTCCATGGGCAATGATTCCTAATCCATGTTTCTTGTGATCATGCCCAAATTGAAAAAAACAAAAGTCTTCTCCACATTAAGGATTGGTGACTGCCCTATAGGAGATATCATTACATATAAATAATCTCTGAGCTAATGAGAAGGCTTATTTCTGTGTTAACACTGCACTGAGCTCCAATGAATGGGCCTTGGCAAGACGGCTTTATTCTATGCATAATTACAGCAAGCACAGGTGTCAAAATAAAGATAAGTAAAAATAGCTGCATCAAATGATGGAATGCAAAATAGTAAATTATGCAGGAGGAGGGAACTACTTTTCATTTGAGAAAACTACAAACTGAGTGTAGGTGAATTCAACTTTCTAGCATGTAGATGTATTTTTTGATCCATCCCTACTTCCCTGGCCCTAAGACAGCCTTTCACTATACAAGATCTCAATGTTCTATGTGTAGAACAGGGAAATTAAAAAAAAAAAATAATAATTACCTGATGACATGTGTAATGCCTGTATGTAGAGAGGAAAAGTGCATTTGGAATCACATTTGTGTTTAGCTGAAGGAACCTTTTATTTGGAGGAGGAGTGTTTTGAGTGAGAAAACACAAAGGTTTACTTCTAAAAATACAAAATACTACATCTGTCGTTCATAATTTCATCACAAAAACTACATGGATAAAAGTAATACAATAGAAAAAATTCACACACAACCAAGACAAGCATGGTTATCAGTCAGAAAACATTCAGTCCACTCTCAAGCATGATTCTTCAAAGGACACCTACAAAATAATTTAACAGACAAACCTAGTGATAAAAATTCACCAGTCTACTCAATACTGGGAAAGATCTCAGCAGAAACACAGATTTTGTGGCTCGTTACACCCTTCCTGTAGACCATCCCTCTCAGAAACCAGGAGATCAGGTCCAGCCAAAAAGGCAAATCTGAAAGGCAGATTTTGTTTGGCTCTCTGGGCTCCTTCTATAAGGTGACTCAGTGGATGAAAGAAAGGCTGTGGATGTTGTCTCACTGAACTTTAGTAAAGCCTTTGACACTATTTCCAACAGAATCCTCCTGGAGAAACTGACTGTTCATGGGTTGGACAGGTGGACTCTTCACTGAGTAAAAAGCTGACAGGCTGGATGAGCTCAGGGATTTGTGTTGATTAGTGTTACATTCAGTTGGTGGCCAGTCACAACTGGTGTTCCCCAGAGCTCAATGCTGTGGCCAGTCCTGTTTAATATCTTTATCAACAATCTGGATAAGGCACTCTCAGTCAGTTTGCAGATGACACCATGTTGGGCAGGAGTGTTGATGTGCTGGAGGGTAGGGAAGGCTCTGCAGAAGGACCTGGACAGTTTGGATCATTAGGCCTGCACTTGGGTCACAAGAACCCCAGGCCACTCTACAGGCTTGGGAGGCCCTGGGGGTGCTGGTCATGGCTCAACATGATCCTTCAGTGAGCTCAGGTGGCCAAGAAGGCCAATGGCATTATGGCTTCTATAATAAATAGGGTGGTCAGCAGCACCAGGGCAGTCATCACCCCCCCATATTTGGCAATGGTGAGGCCACACCTTAAATCCTGCATTCAGTTTTGGGCCCCTCATTACAAGAGGGACATGGAAGTGCTGGAGCATGTCCAGAGAAGGGCAGTGGAGCTGGAGAAGGGTGGGGAGCGCAGGCCTTATGAGGAGAGTCTGAGGAAACTTGGGTTGATAAGTCTGGAAAAAAAGGAGACTGAAGGGAGATTACATCCTCTCTTCAACTACCTGAAAAGAAGCTGAAGCAAGGTGTCTTTTGCTGCTTTTCTCAAGCAGCAAGTGATTGGATGAAAGGAAATGGCTTCAAGTTGTGCCAGAAGTTGTTTAGATTGGATCTCATGAAAAACTCATCACTGAAAGGGTTGCCTGGCACTGGAACAGGCTGTCCAGGGAAGTGGTGGAGTCACCATTCCTGGAGGTATTTGAAAGATGTGCACATGTGGCACTTCCAGAGACATGCTTCAGTGGTGGATTTGGCAGTATTAGGTTAACTTGGTTATCTTAGATACGTTTTTAGACTTAAACAATTCTATGATTCTAACTTTTTTTTTTCTTACTTAGAAAACCTAACAAGTGTCAGCTCTAGTTTCTTTCCATGTTCATTAGGTATTCTAGGTCAACATATGGCTACTGTGGGGAAATTTTATAATTAAGAATTAGGAAAATCTCAGGAACAGTACTTGAAGTTTATTTAAAATGTATTAAAGAGAAACATGATAACTAATATGATTCTTCCACTCTTTATTGACTATTAACTATAAATATAATAACAACCTGGAAAAATAAAACAAACAAAAAAAAAGGGAACAAGGGGAAGGAAAAAGTGGAAAAAAAACCTACATTTGAAAAGGAACTGAAATGCAATGAAATTTTTTTTTGATAAGATAATAAAATTTAAGTTATGCAGTAAGTTACAGGAAACCAATGTATGTAAGAAAGAAAAATGAAAAAAAAAAGGAGATTTGTTTTCCTTAACCCATACCTGATAGCAGCAATTCCATATTGCTGTTTGTAAGTGTTGCATTTACTCTTCCTGAAGTTGCATTGAAACTGGTGACTATCAAAGTCATGGGTTGCTTCTTGCTTTTGTAATTGTAAGATCCTTTCCATATATAATTTTGGGCAAATACATCATCAGGAACTATACGAACAAAAACATGTTTCAATACATTTTGCAATGTGTAGTACTTAAAAAGTCAAATAACCAACAAAATGTATGATAAATATTAGCATTTTTCTTTCTTTTACCCTTTATAAATATACTGGGCATAATTTTCAGATATAAACTATAGAATCCTGGCATGAACTTTTATGAAAGAAATGTGTTTGCACTGAAGAACACAACCAAAACTACGCTTTCATTTGCTTTTTTCCTAAAATATGGACCTGTCCCAGAGTTAGCCAGTTTCACAAATTCTAAAAGCTTTAACCAGAAGATAATATTTCACTCACCGTGGAAGCTTTTCTATGCCAAGATAGACAGCTAGGGACATATGGCTAGCATTGAATTTTGCAGAAATTAGTATCTATTTAGATATCAAAATTTTCATAAGAATTTTCTTTAAATGACATGAAATATCATCATAAGCATTTTCTTTGTAAACTAGTCAATTTTTCTAATGAAAAAACATATAAGAAGTTTTGTCTTCTCTTCAAACACTTAAAAACATTATGAGCTTCACCATGAAAAAAAAAAATAATTCCCTAATTAAAAATTTAAAACAGATCATAATCTGCTGGGGAATAAATACTCTAGATTTATACCCTAACATTTAATACTTATTAGCAAACTGAAAAATTATTAATTTAAGTAATCTTATGTCAGCAACCAAAAAACCTCATCAAAACAAAAACCTACCTACGACGTAAAATCTGACACATGCAAAACTTTAAAATGTTAACATGAGATACCTTTCAAACAATTAAATTAAAATTGATTTAGGATGGGCTAACTACACTTTCCAAAGTAACATATCAGAGTTATCCCTATAAGAATCATTATTTAAAATCTGCACTTTCACATTATTTGAAGTAATTCACACTAAACTTAAAGCTCTGTGTCTACGTGTGCATTGGCATCTCACGTCAGATTAGAGAGAAGAATGTTTGCCCTTGTCTCACCCAGGATACCCCTAAATCCAGGACTGGGGCACACTGGAATACCCACAGTTTTCCTTCATCATTTATTTTATGCAACACAAAGACAGGTCTTCTCCATGTAGGGTAACAGAGCTTTCCTAGTTTTTCTGCCTCTGTACATGCATGTATATTTGTATATGTTTCTTAAAAGAACACGTAGGTACTGGACCTGCAAACAAGGAAATCGCATGGTGGAAATGCTCTGATGCTGTTTATTTGTAGTCTGCCTGAAATATATTTTCCTACTTTTAGGAAAAAATCTATCTTTATTGGCAGTTAATTGGGATTGCACAAAATGAATGAAAATTTTCTGAATTAAAAACTTGATGTCTACCGTTCAGCAGCACAGCACTGAAAAACACTGTTTTGAATTAGTACACAAAATGTTCAAAAAAAACCCCCCAAATCTCCATATGCTAAAATACTACTTTTAAATCTTACTCATTATCAGTAGAAATTCAATAGCTTTTTTTATAACCAAAGGTTAATATTAGTGAAGGAGACTGCTCTTTTCAAAAAATCTCTTCAGGGGACAGAGAGCTTCCCTTGTCAGGACATCCAAATATGGTCTTCAGCAGATCTGTTAAAACTGGAGTATTCATCCAGAATTGGAGAGATTACCTTGTCTCAGCTAAAATTAGCTTTTTTTCCTAAAGGCTAAGTTCAAGGCTAATATTAAATATTTAGGTAAAGCAATTTAACTTAGCAATATGCAAAAAAAGTGCAGGACTGAACAAAACTACAAAACATCCTTAAAATATTTCAAGGTAGTTCAGTTTCTAAATATGTAAATTGCATAGAATCTTACACAGAACACAGTGATTTCAGTGAAACCAATAAAACTCTCATTACATAACAGAAATTATATATAGATACAAATTACACCATAGGGTAGATGGACTTCAAAATTAGGGAATGATTTAATTATCTTTTCCCCCTTGTTAATCTAGTGCCTAATCTAATATCCTTTGCATGTTCTAAACCACTCAGTGCAATCTCACTAAACTGACCCTCATTGTTTTTTCTACAGAAATGGTTTATAACTATATAAATCTTGGAGTACTTACCACTTAGTTTGGGACTTGGTGTTCCCAGCGCTGGTCTGGGATCCTTCACTAATATTTTAGAACCAGCTGTTAAAAAAGAATAGATTATATAAAGATAAATCAGTAGCAAAACGTTACTCAGAAACAAAGAAAATAATTTCCATCACAGAATTTATTTGTTAAAAAGCATATAGAATGATGTTTAAAACTGAAATACAAATGAGATTTCAGTTGGCATCAAACCTTAGTATCACAGGAGCACTTGCACACAAATTTACTTTGTTGCCCCACATCCTCCTAAGTCAGGCCCCTGGGTGCTATTAAGACATTTTCAGCAGTCAAACAGTGCAGGGTTTCACATCAGAATCCATGTTTCAGAATTTACAGTCCTGAACCATGCACCCAACATGTGAGATGGCTTCTAATATAGCATCTAATCCTGGTTATGACACTTGGGTTAGGAACAGCAAACAGTGCATTGACTGTAACGTAAGACCAGAAAGTGAAGACACACACAACAAAGGGAGCTTGAAATCGTTTCTCTCCAGGACTTAACTATCTTCAACAGCACTGAGTGAGACATCTTGTGTTCAAGACTGAAAACCCATAGGTGCTGTCTGAATCTCTTAATATTGAAGGAGAAGGTCCCTGATTTTTTAAAAAGGAAAGAAAAAAAGGAAAGAAAGGAAGAAAGAAAGGAAAGGAAGAAAGGAAGAAAAAGAGAAAGACAGAAGGAGACAGAGGGAAAGAGAGCAAGAAAGAGAGAGAGCAAGAGGGCAAGAAAAAAAGAAAGAAAAAGAAAAAGAAAAAGAAAGAAAAAGAAAAAGAAAAAGAAAAAGAAAAAGAAAAAGAAAAAGAAAAAGAAAAAGAAAAAGAAAAAGA
>QVAJ01000369.1:567057-592714 GCA_003546035.1 Mixornis gularis | reverse complement strand
AAAGAAAAAGAAAAAGAAAAAGAAAAAGAAAAAGAAAAAGAAAAAGAAAAAGAAAAAGAAAAAGAAAAAGAAAAAGAAAAAGAAAAAGAAAAAGAGGCTGTCCACAGTATCTCCAACTGCTCAGGTGATATGAGAACTGGAATTTGGAGAATATCATTTCTTCTCTGCTTAGATCTGGAACCCTCCCCCCACTGAAGAGGATGGACTAAATGCACCAGGACTATTATTTCCTGGAGATTAAGCTTTTTATTTTGAAGAAACTAATTTGGATTCACTGGAACATAAAGAAGACAAATAATTCTGTCTCCTAATGTAAAATATTCTCATGTAGCACTAGACACAATTCCTTGCTCCAACTGGAATTTCAATGTTTTGTATTTTGGGTCTTGGCCTTGAACCCAGGCCTTTCCTCTCTAATCCATGTTCTAAAATACACCTGATCTGAGTATTTTTCTGCATAAAAAGCAAACTTTTGCAAAAAAGAGCTAAGAATAATTTTTTTGAGAATAAATGTTAGTTTTTTTCAAAAGGTCTTTTCTTGTCATGTATGTTAAAACTGTAAAGAAGCAAGGACGAGAGTTGAAATGCAACCTAAGATTCTCATGGACTGTTACTACTGATTGATTAACCTCTATTTCCTCTCTGTTTTGAAAGAAACTTACTGATTGTACATTGTTGACCTGGAGGGCATGGTTCAACAGCATGTGCTTTTTGAATATTTTAAGTTCAGGTTAGAAATATCTGGATCACACTTTCCAGTTGGACTTTAGCATAAAAAGATGAGTCAATCTGCCTTGTCAAATTGAATAAATTTCTAGTCAAGTACACAACTGAAATTTGAAACACAAAATAAAACTTAAATATGAATGTGAGATACAAATCCACAATTCAAACCAGTTAACTACGAAGTTTAAGTTTCTAGGTCCAGATATTTGAGTAGGAGTTTCAAGATTTTAGTTTTGTATTTAAAGGATCAAATTCTAGTTTAATTCCCTTACACATCCTTTTAGAGCTCTCAGCTCCAAACATTTTATTCCTTTTCATCTATTTCCAAGTTATTTTTGGGAAGTTTACAATAAGAGGTGAACAACTTCTTTCAACAGCCGCAGCAGAAAATTCTTGAATCAAAATGCAATCTATGAATCACATTTGGCCTGGCATAATACTTTCCAACCATTGAACAAGTCATAAGCTTCCTGGCTGCAAGCTTTCTAGCTTTTCCCAAAGCTCTGCTTTATTTTCCCACAGCACTTGCCTGGCATACAATTCCAGGACACCTGTTTTTTAGTAATACAAACTATTCATTTCCAATTTCCCTTCCAAGTAGCAGTGTTTGGCTACAAAGCCTTTGAATGCCTCTGTGAGAGCCCTGGGGATAACCACATCTGAAACATTAGGTAACAGTAATCTGAAAAGGCCTTTAATTATTCAGGAAATAAAATTACAAACAGTTCCTGCACTTGAGTATATTCCTTATCTCACATGAAAACCTCTTTTCTCACCATGACTTGGCTATGGTGTTTTTCATGTCCTACCGTGACAAAGCGGGTAGTAAAAATTAGAAACAAAATTAAAGGTTGGAACAGCAAGGAAAAAAGTAGATACATTTTGTTTTCTAGTAGTATACAGTTCCTTACATAAACATATAAAATAATAATAATAAACCCTATGAATAAATTTCACACAGTGACTCATCTTCTTGGACTTTATACATCTTTCTCAAATATTACTACAGAATCATTCAATCGTTTGGGTTGGAAAAGACCTCTACGATCTTACAGTCCAATAGCTAACCTAACACTACCAAGTCTTCCACTACATTATGGCTCTGAATGCCACATCTACACATCTGCCTCCACCACTTCCCTGGGCAGCCTGTTCCAATGCTTGACAACTCTTCCTTATTTTTCCTAAAAACTTTTCATAATGTCTAGTCTAAGCCTCGCCTAGCACAGCATTAGGCCATTTCCTCTCATCACTTGCTAATTTGAAGAAGAGACCAACATTCACCTTGCTACAGCCTGTTTTCAGGTAGTTATAGAGAGCAATAAGGTCTCCCTTCAGCGTCCTTTTCTCCAGGATAAAGACCCCCAGCTTCCTTAGCCTCTTCTCATAAGCCATGTGCTGCAAACCTTTCACTGGCTTCATTCCTCTTCTTTGGGAACAGTCCAGTACCTCAGTATCTTTCTTGGAGTGAAGAGTCCAAAACAGCACACACTATTCAAGGTGTGGTCTCACCAGAACCAAGTACCGAGTGACCACTGAATAGGTCACTTTGTTATTGAAGGAGATTTGGTTCATCAAGCAGGACCTGCTTTTCATAAAAACATGCTGCCTGGGCCCAATCAAATTGTTGGCCTGCATGTGCCAACTGCAGGTAAAGAAAAGCACTGAAATATGACAGACAGATGGCAAATGCAGCAGGAAACAGAAGAGCTTACCTTCACAAACAGGAACCTTCCCAGTCCATGTGCCATCAGACCTACAGGCTCTGTGCTCTGATCCTCCTGCCAAGAAGAAGCCTGGCTGACAAGTGTAAATCAATGTATAGCCAAGTGATGGAAGATCCATTCCTGCAACATTAGCATGACTTGGTGTTTCTGGTTGTTTACAGCTGTGAGCTACAAAGAAAAGACAAAATATCCTTCTGTCAAAATGGTGAAAGTATTTCTGAAAAGATAATATATGCCCATTCTGACAGTTAACTAACAAAGTAAAAAATCAATAGAAATTACATATTAGTATATTAAATTCACATTATAAATTACTATATAGTCTATAAAATATCATCACAAGTCTGTAAATACACTCTTAAACATGGACCTTTCAATTCCAAGGGATCAAGAACACACTTAAATGCACTTGCATGAACAAAATTAATTGTCTGCATATGAGAACAGAAACAGCACACATCATACCAGACTTAAAAGCAATCATGGCTTGTGACTTCAATCACTTATGATACCTATGTAGAATTGTATAACAGTAAGTAAATGGTCAGTCGGAAAACACTATGAAAGGTCAAGGAGCAATTGAAAGTAAGTTGTAAATATCAGAAAAATTAAGTTACCATTTCTAATGTCATATGAAGAGTCTTGTATATGTAACAATCATCAGAATATAGGATTTATCTGTTATCTCGAAGACAGCATACCCCCAAGAGTGGAGTTCACCTTTCAACACATTAAATTACTGATTTACTGTTTGCTTAAGATTCATGCTAGCACCAGCTGAAATAATAGTAATGCTGTTTCCTTCTGTGGATATGTTCTCCATTCACTGAAGTGATTCTATAGGGTCAGACCTTACAAGGTAAGACTGTTTCCAGAAAAATACAGCTAGTAAGATTAACCATGATCTTATATCCCCAGTGAATTACCATTTGCTGAAATATAAAAGATCTATGAAATGAAGTGCTGCTGTCTATACTTTAAAAAGACTCTCTCTATTTCAGATTCAAAAATTTCCAACTGAAAACATTTTTTCCCCATCTTAAAATACTGTGACTCCTTGGCTGGGAAAAAGTTCTAACTCTTTACTAGAACTGATTTTAATGATATGCCTTCCTGAATATTTTAGAATAGGGCCTTCTGATATGTCCTATTCTCACCACCTCCTCTCTGAGTTGGAAGGGTTGCACCCTCTTAAGTGGAAACTGACTTTGGATGAACATCTGCCAATTTTCTCTCTCTTTTTTTTTTTCCTATTGTTTATTGCACAAAAATTCACTCAGAATCCTATTTCTGGATGCTGTAATCTAGTAATGTAAATTTCTGTTAACTTTCAGTTAATAAAGTCATATAGATTCACTTCACGACAAAATTACTGCAGCTAAATAATGTAGATTTAAAAAATTTGAGAAAAGGAAAAAAATATCATTTCTTACGTATACATTCTGGCTGGATTCCACTCCATGTAAGATCAGGAAGGCAAGTTCGTGTAGTCGAACCATGGAGCAGGTGTCCTTTTTTACACTGAAATTGGACAACATTTCCCACCTGTTGAAAAGTAGAAAACACAGTAACATTGTTATGAGCAACTATCAGCTGGGATATTTTTTTCCTAAATTTGATCACTCCTTCACATAATACAGACTTGATAAGTTGTGATTCTCTTTCTCTGGAAAGTAAATTAATTTCACAGAACAATTTGATATGAAATAAAAAACTGCTTCGTTCTCAGTAGAATTACTCTCTGTCCAAAATTAGATCCTCCATGGAAGAAAATCAAATCCTCATCTTCTGTGGTCTCTCTAGTGTGTTGCTTTGGTCCTGGAACAGTTGATGAACTGTGAGTTTGGAAACAAAGTTTATGGCGACTTTCTCATTCCAGACCAAAGGAGGGACAATTGGGCAAAATTGCCACAAACAAGGCAAGTCACAGAATTGAAATGGATATTAGATTCTGCTGGACTTTAGTTGAACTAGATCCCCCTTTGGGGAATGCTGGATATTCATAGGTTATAATGAGAAATATTTGATTAGAATAGACAGAGATGGTCAACAACACTGTCTCATGCTTCAGAATGTTCCTATGACATTTTAATTTTGTTTTTTGATGAGAGGAGGTAAAGAATAACAGCTCTTTGTACCACTGATAATAGAAACTGGTGCACAAGTACATAATTTACAAGAGCAATTCATCTGAGATTAGCTTTTAATTATTATCCTTATTAAGGGTATGTGTTGCATAAAAAGAAAAAATAGAATTCTTACAGTTTCTGCAAAAACATGAAGCAGAATAACTTGTTCAGCATGTCCAGTCATGGTGAAATTGATGAAAATGCAAATAATTCTTAGTTTCCATCAAAAGCGAGGAAATTAGATTAGAAGCACATCATTCAGAGAGTATTGTATTACCTACTGTGGGTGGTTAACTCAAATATTAAGGTGCATAGATCGTATCTACTCTTCTGCAGTGACCTGTATTAATATATTTATCAACTCATGTTTAAACAAGAAGTTGAAAACTTTAAACTATCTGTGACAGCACATTTAGAGTTCTGGTTTGGGTTTGATTTTTAATTATTTTGTTTAAATGCAAAACACTTGATTCAGACTGATGCTCAAAGGTAAAATATGGATTCTTTCCCAATAGCTTAGTATTGGGAAACAGCATTTCACTCCTACAAGTATTCATTAGAAACTTTACAGAACTATTCCATTTCAGCTCAAGTTTCTCATCAGGATGAAATTTAATAATAACCCATGAACTACAGATAGTAGCTCATCAACACAGGATGCGATTTAAAATTAATCTCCCTTTATTTTGCTCTTTTCTGTGCTCACTAGACTATGTAATTACTTTCAAAAGATTTTGAAGGAAATACACTAAATCACTTACATGGTTGAGCACAAAGTAGTAAAATACTACAAATGTTAGAAATTGCTCCAAGTAGCTATAGAAGCTTTTTTTCTCTGTGTGTAGTAAAGATCTAGTTAAAGTAATCAACATCAATATATTGCTTTAAAAAAGTACTAGCCCTAAGAAAGGTGTGTTCATATGACTACATCAGTGGACATGGAGCACTACAGATACCATTTTTCTGGACTTCTGTTAAGCCTTTCAAAAGAGTCCCCCACAACATCCTTCTCTCTAAATTAGACAAAGATGGATTCGACCAGTGGACTGTTAGATGGATAAGAAACTGATTGGACAGTCACATCCAGAGGGTAGTGGTCAATGTCGCAGAATCCCAGTGGACATCAATGACACAGGATGTCCCTCAGGGTTCAGGTATTGGAACCAGTGTTATTTAATATCTTCCTTAATAACACAGGTRAAGGGATTGAGTGCACCCTCAGCAAATTCGCAGATGACACCAAGCTATGTGGTATGGGTGACACATCTCAAGGAAGGGATCCATCCAGAGGGACCTGGGAAATCTTGACAAATGGTCCATGAGAACATCCTGAGGTTTAGTAGGATCAAGTTCAAGGTGCTGAACTATGCCTTACAGTAGGGATGGGCTGTGATATGAACAGATCCAGAGCAGCCCTGCTGAGAAGGAGTTGGGGATGCTGGTGGATGAAAGGCTGGACATGACCCAGAAGTGTGCACTTGCAGCCCAATTGTATCCAGGGATACATCAAAAGTGTGGGGCAGCAGGTCAAGGGAAGAGATTCTGTCCTTCTCTGTTTTGGTGACAGCTCATCCAGAGTCCTCTGTCCCATTTTGGTGTCTCAGCACAAGAAAACCACAGACATGGAGGAAATCCAGAGGAGGGCCACCAAAATGTTCTGAGGGATTCTCTTATGAGGAAAAGTTGAGAAATCTGTTTATTAAGCCTGGAAAAAGAAGGCTTCATTCAGACCTAATTGTGGCCTTCAAGTAACTGAAGGGAGCCTACAACAAACATGGAGAGGGACTGTTTACAGGCACATGCAATGATAGGACAAGGGGGAATAGATTCAAAATACAGTAGGTTTAGACTAGATACTAGAAGGACATTCTTTGTTGTGAGGGTGGTGAGAGACTAGGATATGCTTCCCAGAGAAGCTGTTGATGCCTCATACCTGTCTGTGTTCAAGGCCAGGTTGGATAGGGCTCTAATCAACCTGGTCTACCATAAGGCAGATCAGGCAGGGGGGCTGAAACTATATCATCTTGAAGGTCCCTTTCAACCTAAAGCATTCCATGATTTTATGGTTTCACAAGAAACACAACCTTTGTATATGTAAGCACCAAAGCACCATCAAAAATGCAACAGTTGCCCAAGGGATACAGATATTTAAGAAGTGCTGCCATGCTGTCCAAGATTACAAATAAAGGAAAAATATACTACAAGGAATATGTAATACAATATATTATATTAATTATATAGGATATGTATAGTAATTTTTAAACAAATAAATTAATTTTAGAAAGTTTTGTGGTCTAGTTTGCAATAGTCCTGTGTCAGAGGCACCAGGTGGCGCCACAATACAGTATTCGATGCTCAAAATATTTCCCAGTCCTGAGATGTTCAGATTTGTCCTAATTTTTATTCTACTGCTCAAGTAGAAGCATTAGTACTCTGGGCAACAGTGTTTTCATCCAATAAATAAAAGAAAAATAGTGCTTGATCATGTCTGTTCTATAGCTGCCTTTTTTATTGTGTCAGTTATAGCTTGGATATTCCCAAAATTAACATCATAATTAACTTTTTTCTTTTTCGTTTGTTTTGCTAAACCCCAAAGAGTGTACATTTGTTATTCTCTAAGAGGAGAAATACCAATCTGAGAAGAAAATGCATAAATATCAACATGCATTTATTTATAAAGTACTCCAGATAATTTTTTCACCAGATAAGATGATAAGAATGTATAACAATTATCAAAATAATAAGCTATTATCCGTCTTATTTCTTATATTCTTTATAGGAATAGAAAATATTTATAACTCTCATGAGTTACTCTACAATAAGTTTTTTTCTTAGATTTCAGGTCACCAAAGAACATGAAGATATTTTGATGAATTTCTCTGTCCCCAGCAATTTGTGCCAAAGAACTGAGAAACTAAGGAAATGCCAGTTATTTATCTTCAGTAACTTTTAGCATCACATTTTAAGTGAATGAAAACATACTCCTGAAGTCTTCACTATATCTGTAGTTTGGCAGCCCACTAATACATTATTGCCCTTATAACAGGGTTTTGAGCTTGCAAGACCACTGGGCAGAAGGTTGACAGGCTTCCTTTGTCTGAAAGAGTCTTGAGCTGCCTGGAAATCTGTGTTTGTTTCAGTTTTGTTTTGCTTTGTTTCGAAATTTGCTTTAACCGTAAAATTTAAATTTCCTGTGATCGGTAGCTATGACCAGGTTTTATGCCTTTCTTTATCTTTCTATGGTACAACCACAGATTTATATCCATAGCAAAAAAAAAAGAAAATAAGAATCTAGTATGTGCAGCACTAATGTGAGGCAGTACAGAGAAATATAGGCCTGGCGCTGGAACGACAACAAAGCCCTTGAGAAATGCAGACAACAGGATGCTGTGAAGAAGACTACAGTGTGACTATGATAAAACACAGTCTTAGCACTGGAGATCCTGTTGCTACAAACAACTCACCCTTAAGGACATATGGGCCTGGACAGAATCATCTTTCAGAGGTAAAAAAGAACAACCATGTAACATAGGTGAAATGTACCTTAGAGTATAAATTGAAACATAACATGTATAATAATGAGCTGTGGTGTCAGTGGCTGTGAAAGTGTGTTAGAAACATTACAAATAATTCCAGGTGAAACATAAATGGAAAAAAAAAAAAAAGAAAAATCATATTACTGCCAGTGAAGCCCTCCAGATTGTGACACTAACACACTGACACCAGAGACCTCAGGACAATGAGAAGCAGGAAAATACATGGTGTCTGATACAGCCTAAATTACATTTTCATTGATGCAGTAGTGGTGCCAACTGTGCTAATGGAGACAGCTATATGGTGGTAGTAAAGCACTTCTCTTGGAACTTCATCCTACAATTCAATCAACACTGAAGTTTTTATAAGCATTACATTCACAGAAGGACATTATTTGCAAGGCTGCTCAACATCTGCAGATCAAGTTTCATATAGAATTTCATAAGATAGAACCCACGAGCTAGCAGAGGGCTACCACTGCTGCACTGTGCTTATTTTCGTTTTTAAATTAAGACTGCTCTTTGACTCAATTTAGGCCTCAATATAAGGGAAGATAGCTGAATTTCTACAAGACTTGTTGGAAAAGTATGAGAAGTAATAAATCTGATATATATGACTGACTGGTTTGAGCAGTTCTAAACTGTTTCTTCAATTCAGTAGTACCTTGTGTTACAATAGCTTATGGTGAAAGTGCTATAAGCACTTTTTTATGTTTCTAGCAATACAGCTGAAGAAGTATTTCAAACCCCACAGTTTCTTTCAAAGGAGTGATTTATTTTCCAGATTACAGATGAAGTCAGTATTCACTAAGTTCTAAAGTTATTTTGTCTCTATTGTAACACACTGCTAAAGTAGATCTGTCAAATAAAAATGGCTCAGATGAAAGGTAAACATCCTAGAAGTATGTAATCATAACAATTAAAGCAGATAATGCTACTCGTTTCCATGCCATGGCAGATATCCAAGTAGCACTAAACTGGTGTTACGATGTTATTTGAACACAAAAGAAACTGATCTGCTTCTGCCTGAAAAACTCAATACTGAACAATAACGTCCATGCAAAATTCTGTCTCCTCTTTTTCTACAAAGTTCTTACTTAATAGTTGAAACATCATTCAAACGTGACGTGGTGATATTTGTTAGTGTAGGTTCCAGGAGGTCAGGTTTAAATACACCTTTCAGTCAAGCCTAGAATTACCTTGTGTTTGCCTGAACTTTCAGTGCAATCAATGAGATAGGAAAACAGGTAATCAAGAGTAGGGGAAAAAAACAGGAACAAAACAATGGTGCTGTGGAAGCTCATAACTTGACATCAATATGAAAAGCAAGTGTCAGTCAGTGATTTTTGTCACATAAAAGAGGAATTAGTGCTATTTGATGGAAAGTACGTAAAACAGGATTCCACTTCTGAAGACTTGAATTTTAAGTGTAAGGCTACAGCTTGGGTTTTTTTTATGAGACAGAGAAATAAATTGAAATCTTGACAATTAAGACAATTAAGTTACCCTATTAATATTAGTTTAAATATGAAGTATTTAAGAGACTTAAAACAAAACAAAAAAAAAAAAACCCAAACAAAACAAAACATAACACCCCACATCTGTATTTTGGAACAATTTAGAATTATTCTTAATCTTCCTGCTAGGGATAGAAATAAAAATCAGTATTATCTCACTCACACAGGAAGTTAATTAGAGCATAATATACATTAATTTACAATATTTTTGTGTTTTTAAAGGATTCATAACATTTTAAAATATATGATAATGCAATATTTCTTTCTGGGATCTACAGACAATAACTGGTCTATAACCAATCATTTTCACAATTGTTTCCACCCAGTCAAGAGTTAAGCTCAGCTTCATCTGTATGACTGATACTTCTACACTATTATGTATCAACTAAGCAATCAGAGTAACCAGAAATTGCCCATCAATCAAATCATATTCAGTGTGTGAACATGAGAATAAGTTGCTGTTGCTGCCTGGGTAAGGAGACTACAGCACACACATCTTCAACACTGGGCACTAATCTTATATTTGTTCAGTTTTTTGTGGGGTTTTTTTTGTTGGTTTTTGTTTGTTTGTTTGTTTGTTTTTTTAAGAATTTATATGGTTGTAAACTCTGCCAGCCAGCACTTAGCTTATTTTACAAATTATTTGTCAATTGACATTTTGCTTGATATTTTTACAGTTCCATGCTAGCTGTGAGTGATATTTTACACACAACTACAGCATAAATGAGATACTCCATTAGCTTCTTCTATTAAAATTCATTAATATCTGAGAGAAACTGTGACAATAAAATTATAGAAAATGCTTAATAAATTATTTATTTGATATGTAGTTGAATAAAGTATTCTCCTCTAGCATAATAATGTATTATAACCAAACAAAGTTAGCCTAAGGTCTGCCCCGGTCATCCTATCTTGACACAAAGCAGCACTTACAGTCCCTAGAGAAAACTTAGACAATTTTATTATCACTTGCATATGATTGTGATCTAACACAATCTGAAAACACAAATATTGCTAAAAACCAAGCCTGAGTAATAATGTATAAAGACCATCAAAAGGATAAACCAAAAAAATTTTTGGCCATGAAACTTTGAAAAGTCTTTAGCTACGACTTGCATTTAAAAACTAATTTAATTTTGTAAATTTGTTCAAATTTCACTCAGCCCTTTCTTGCATTTCCAGCAAAGTGCAGTTTTTGTTCTCTTGCTACTAGACAGAGACCTCATACAGCTGTGGAGGTGCTAGGTACTCTTCTGTTCGTTCCTCTTCATGTGCCTGGAGCTTTCAGCCCTGGCATCAAACACGGATGTCACAGGATAGATCAGGCTCTCTCTTTGTTCACAAGATTCCTAGCAAATTATAAAGTACATTTTTGCATCTCTAAACTATTCACTCACGAAAACATCTCACTGACATCAGTGTTTTGTGTGAATCAGAAAATCAGTAGTTCAAAATAATTTTCAGTTTCACAATTCTTTTTCCAACAAAAACATATGCAAGCACCATTTGCCACTACACAGCCTTGTATAAAATGTGGGCAACAGTCTCCTGGGAGGCATCAGGCAGAGCATTGAAAACAGGTCAAGGGAGGTGCTTCTTACCCTCTGCTAGCCCCAGTGAGTCATAAGTGAGTGCTGGCTCCAGGGCTGGGCTTGCCAGTGCAAGAGACACAAGGGCAATACTATATTGAGTCCAGTGATGGGCCAACAAATTGGTTAAGGGACTATAGCAACTGAAATACAAGGAGTAGCTGAAAGACTTGGGGTTACCCAGTCTGCAAAAAAAACCCCAAACCTTGGGGTAGGACAAGCAACAAAAGCAGACTTTTCTTCCGTGGTGCCCAGAGACACAACAAGAAGAAAGAGGTGAAAATTGAAACATAGGAAATTCTCGTTAAAACCAAGAAAAAAAGTGTTCATTTTCACTGAAGGGGTGATCAACTTGGAACAGGATGCCAAAAGGCACTGTTGAGTCTCCATCCCTGCAAATATTCAAAACCACCTGGAGACAGCCCTCATAAACCTGCTCTAGCTGACCCTGTTTTGAGAAGGCGAAGTAGACTAGAAGTTCTCCTAACAGGTCTGTGACTTCATAATTCATTTATGGTTCCAAACAGATTTTCTCTCAGGAAAAAAAAAAAGTCCTTTTTTTTAGAGTATGTCTACACTAGCATTTTAGCACACAGTATACACATTTTTGAGGAGAAAAAGACTATTTAATGAATTGCAAAGAGCACTTATATATTGGCAGGAGACACTGAAAGCCTTCAAGGTGTAATCAAGTGGAACTTGATCACAAGGTTTTCATGTAGTGCATTGCTGAGAGCGACACAAAGTTAGTGTAATACTACAGGTAGAAATAAGGAAACACAGCAACACAGCAGCAAACAACTCTTACAATAGCAGTCTTTGAACCTCTAATTAGATGTTTCTAGACTTTGAGGTGGTATAAAATATTTAAATATGCAAGTTAATTAAAAAAATATACTCTACCTGGTAGTCAAATGTGTTATTTTGTGACCCATGCCTTGGGACTCCTGGATTTTCACATGCTGTGCGAGTAGGTTCTAAAAAAAATTGCAATATATTAAAAACAAAATAAATTGCAGTATTTTAATTAAATACATAAATGTATGACAAAATTAAGCTTGTTCAGCAACATGCAAAAAGCCAATCACAAACACAAAAATAAAGTGATTTGATTCTTACAGAGTATGGGATAACACCAAGATAATTCAAAATAACTGAAAAAGCCTTAGATTGACTTAGCAAGAAGAGGAATAATAAGCTTTGAAAGAAATTTCAATACATGGGCATAATCATACCTATGCATCGAGGAGAAGAACCACTCCATGTTCCATCTGCTTGGCAAAGCCTGGTGCTAGAGCCAACCAAAATGAAAGGAGGGTTGCAGCTGAAAGAGACTTCTGACTGATAGATGAAGCTTTTGCCTTCTCTTTTCCCTTGAGCAGGTACTCCAGGGTCACCACAAAACTTTGCTGTGAAAAAAGATATGATAGAAATGGAATGTGGCATTAAAAAAAAAAAAAAAAGCGCTGAACTAAGTGAAGAAATTACTCCAAATTTTGTATTTCTTTTATTAAACATAGATCAAACATGGAAACATTTAATAGGAATTCAGTGAGACTAGATATATAATATTTAGTCTGCATGATTGCAGTAGTTCTGGTAGTTGTTCAAAATGACTACATAGTGTGCTTTGTCAGTACCTGAGACTTAATAAATCAAATTGACAACTTATTTTATTAAAATCCAAATATCTACAATTCGCCCTTGCCTCAAACCACATTAATCTGCAAATCTTTAGAGTGCAATCAAAGAGTGTATCAAACTTTCCTGTCAATCTTCCCTCCTCTCCTGCTTTCTTGCCACCTACACAGTGCTCAACATTTTTGTATGATTAAAGGATTTAGTGGATAGATTTTAGGAGTCATAAAGTCCTGCTTTCTCATCCTTCACTGAATGGTAAGATTTGGTATGTATGGAAGTACAAACTTGAAAGTTATAACAGTTAACAATAAAGAAACACCAAAAAACCCCCAAAACATAATAAAGAAACTTCTGTAGCAATTAAACAGTCAGATACTAATAAATTGTATTAGACAGGATAAATTTCACTCATAAAATCTGTTCTTAAATGGATATTTTTACCTTATTCCTATCACCTAAAGATTCCTTGTGTCCATAGCATGTCATAATTGAGTAAATGCATTGCTAGCAAATTTACCATCCTTCTTCTGCAGTATGAAGTACTGAATATTGTCAAAAGCTGGATTTTGAATAATTGACCCAGGAAATTAAATCAGCTATGGCAAACCCTGTGTCATCAGACTCTATTATTCCTTGACACACCATGAATTCCAATATTGTGTACTCTAATTTCAAATCAGACAGAAAAGGGTGTAATAATAATAATAATAATAATAAAAACCCTAACCTGTGCATATTCAATAATGTTTCTAAATAAACATGCTGTACAGACAGTGGAATTTTGTGCTCTATCTTTCTCATCTAAAACATAATTTAAATTACATCTCTCAAACAACAGTCTTAAAAATGCATTTGTAATGTGTCCATCTTTGTTACCCATGTTTTAAGCTTTCCAAAGGACCTGCTCTCATGAAATGTTCCTGGTCTCTGCTTCCTTCTACAGACACTGACTGTATGGGAAATCCATGCACATCCACACTGGTGAAGAAAAAGAGCTTAATCGGTAACATACCAGAATTGTATGCAATTTTATCACTTTAGGTGGCAGTGGACTGTGCAGAATTATGGACCAAATTTTGAAAAGATCGATGGATTGGGGATAGTGCCACAAAGTGTACACACAGTACTTCATTTGTGAATGACAGATTATGGTTGTTATGCTTCCACTGGAAAATTCTGTCTTAATTTGAGAATACATGAAACGCTTACAAATTTTTAACACAGGGACTTGAAATTGTCTCCTAACAGTTCTTTGCACCAACAAAGTAACAACTCTGAAGGGAAAAAACTCTCACATTCGAAAATGAGGTTTTGGTAAATTTATTCACTTTCTCTAAAACTACGTAAACTCCACCACTTAGTTGTCAGTCAAGCTGACATAGTCATATCTACTGAGTATCTTCCCCTTATATCAGTAAGTGTGGAAACCAGACATCATGGTAAGACACAGCAGTTTCCCTCTGATGCTGGAACAGGTGACTACAGAACAAACTAAAATTGCAGTGAACTGGAAGTTTTAAGAGTGTTTCCATTCTCAATGGAAATGTTTCCCTAAGGACTCTGAGAGCCTTTAACAGAGCAGGACCATGGAGTTCTGGCACTGAGACTGTGAGGCCAGCTTCATTCTTAGAAGAAATTTAACTGGTTAACAGCACATTTCTTGTCAATGTCTGACAGCAGCAGTGGGCACACCTGTCCAAGATGTGCCCAGGTAGAGGAGATGCTCAGCCTGGTGAATGAGCTTCTTGAGGAGGCATTCGGGCGTAAGAGCATCAGACAACAAGGAGACTGACTTGTGGCATCATATTCTCCCATCCCTGAGATGAATATATCAGCCAACCATGACACAAGAAACAAAGAATCCCCTACTCTCTCACCACCAGGCAGAAGGAGGGGATCTAAGAGAGGAGGGGAAATGGAAGTAGGTTATTAGTTGTGGGGACAGGCAAATCCCTTCCCAGCCTACCTCATCTCCTCAGGTGCCCTAATACAATGAGTATGAGGCCTGAAACTAGATGGACTGACAACTTAAGATGCAGATGAAGGTCTTTCTGGAATTGCAGGGCAAAATAAC
Organism: Mixornis gularis; assembly: GCA_003546035.1. NCBI lineage: Eukaryota > Metazoa > Chordata > Aves > Passeriformes > Timaliidae > Mixornis > Mixornis gularis. The sequence continues at coordinate 577,778 of QVAJ01000369.1, read as the reverse complement.
CTACCCCCTGCATCATGGCCACCTCTGTCATATAAAAAGAATGGTGGTTTTCATAGGTGAATCCCTCTAAGGGAATCTGAGAACCCAATATGCCAACCGTACTACTTTTACTCATAGAAAAGCCTGCTGCCTCTCTGGAGCCTGGGACATTACTAGAAAACTCTCTAGTCTGGTACAACTCTCTGATTATTATCTGCTGCTCTTTATGTCCACAGCAACGAGGTAGCAAAGAGAAGTTCAAGGGTAACCAAAAGAGATTTCAGGCCTTCATGCAATTGTTTGAAGGATCAGGAGGACAGCTAGTGTTTTATTTGGTCCTTTCAGTATCAGGGAATAATACTGAAAAGAACAGGCAGACCTAACTGATCAACACATGGCTCTGACGATGGCATCATCGGAGGAACTTTGGGGTTTTTGATCATATTATGGTCTATACAACACCAGATCAACTGCTATTCAGTGGCAGTCAGAAGACTGTCTCTTCTCAGAAGAGAAAAATTATTCTTGTTCAAGAGTTAGAAGGGCTGACCAGTAGAGTTTTAAACTACACTGGAAGAAGGAAAGGGATAAAAACAGGTTCATCTGTGATAAGCAATGGGAAGGCATGCCAGAGTTTGTGTACTAGTGAGATCCTTCAGTCTTCTCCATTGTTGGAAACCAGATAGAAATTTCCCAGGACCCTGTGTACACTGGCTTAGAGGCAGAAAGGAATGCAGGGGTTGGTTTGAAACCCTTGGAGAAACTGAGATACATAAAGTCACACAGACATGAAGTGGAAATGTAAGTTTTCGTTTTAGGTAAATAAAAATGTGCCTTAAGCGAATAAAGAGATTGTATTAGTTAATAGAAAAGTCCTAAAGTCCAGTTTAAAGTTCAGTAGCATTACCTTTTACAAAGTTAACTAAGTCCTAGACATAACATAGATGTAATATAGCATTGCTAACATTGCTAGATGGAATAGATAGCCTATATGCGTAGGTCTTGTGTGAGAAATGACGACCATTGTCACACAACTGCGTTAGACCAGGATAGGTGAAAAAAGACAGTAATAGCATCGTGTCTGCATCTGATTGGATGATTTATGAATATAACACATTGTACCAGGACTGCTGCTGCTGCTGTTTGTGCCTGGGACAAAGGCTTTTGCATGGTGGCACAGACTGTAACACTCTACCTTCATGAGACTGATCTAGCCATGAAATAAACTGCTCTACACCAAGCAGCAGCCTCTCTTGTTACTCAGTTGGCCCATCAAACCTGACACTCCATGAGGACCTAGAAGCCTCAACTTGGCCCATAAAATACGACATCCTTGGCACAACCAAAAGCTGGTGGTATCAGTCCTGTGACTGGTGTGCCAGTATGGAGGGTTACACACTCTTCAGGAGGGATCAGTAGGGTAAGTGAGGTGGGGGACAAGAGAGAGGGGTGGCAGAGCTTGCTGTTTGTTATGTGTCCTGGTTTAGGAATAATACCGCCAAATTTAGGGCCCCCCACTGAGATTCCCCTAAAAGCCCTCTGCTGCTCTCTTTCATTCCTCTTGGTTTTCCCCTACTCCTACTCACTGGTTCAGGCTGGGGTTGAGAATTACAGGCACAAAAGGCAGAGATCACGGGTTAAGATCAGAATGATTTACCAGCAACAGCAATGAGATAAGAAAACAAACAGTAACAGCAACAATATTAATTACAAAAGTGTGCAAAAGAGAGGGTGATTTACTTGCAAGGTGTTTACTGCAGAGCCCAACCTGATCTGACCATAATCATGTTTTTCTGACTGAAAGGAATGCCTTTCTCCTCAGAAGCCAAAGTCCTTTCCTCCACCCATGGCAGTGATGTGAGGTGTTAAAGATTAACACCTGGGACTTAGCCCTGCCCTCTCCCAGCTACCGCAAAAAATTAACCCTGTCCTGGCCAAACCCAGGACATTACAGCATGTTAAGAGCCTTTGGTTAAGGATTAAGGGACACACAAAGTGGATGTTTTTATGGGAGTCTACTATAGGACACACAGTAAGGATGTTGACATTGGCAAATTATTCTTCAATGAACTAAGGGAGACCTCTGAATCAATTTCTGCTGTCTTTTTGGGGGACTTGAGTGTGCCAGATTCTAACTGTGACTATGACACAGCTGGTACAAACAGGTGCAGAAGATTCCTAAAATACTTGGCCTCAAAGGCAAACTAAGTAGCTTTGCTGATGATACTAAATTGGGAGAACCTGTTGACTCACTTAAGGCATCTGTGCCCTCCAAAAAGACCCAGACAGATCAGAGGACTGAGCAATCACCCATGACATGAAGTTTAACAAGAGCACCTGCGATGGGACAACCTTGGATGTACATCCAGAATGGGAAAACACTGCTAGAGAGCAGCACTGCAGGAAGGGACCTGGAGGTCCTTGTTGATGGCAAATTGAACATGAGTCAGCAGTGCCCTGGCAGCCAGGAGGGCCAACCCTGTCCTGGAGGGCATCAGGCTCAGCATCGCCAGCTGGGCAAGGGAGGAGATCATCCTGCTCTGCTCTGCACTGGGGCAGCCACACCTTGAATGTTGCATGCAGCTTTGAGTGCCACAATATAAGGATACAAAGCTATTACAGAGCATGCAAAAGAAGGTAACAAAGAGGGTGAAGGGCCTTGAGAGGAAGTCGCATGAGGAGTGTCTGAGGTCACTTGATTTGTTCAGCCTAGAGGAGAAGCAACTGTGGCAAGATCGCATTGTGGTGTTCAGCTTCTTCATGAGGTGAAGCAGAACAACAGGCACTGATCTCTTCTGTGTGGTAACCAGCAACAGGACCCAAGGAAATGATATGAAGATGCGTCAGGGAGGTTTAGGCTGTAGATCAAGAAAAGGTTTTTCACCCAGAGACTGGTTRGGCAGTGGAAGTGACCACAGGGAATTAGTCACAACACCAAGTCTGACAGGGTTTGAGAAACCTTTGGACGATGCTCTCAGGTACATGGATACAACTCCTTGGGTTGTCCTGTGCTGGGTCAGCAGTTGGACCTTGATGATCTTTATAGGTCTCTTGCAATTCATTATATTCTATAAATTTATGATTCTAATATCTGTAGTTAGGAATTTTCTGGCATAAGTCTACCTTTTTGCCATCTACTGCCAGGCTTATAAAACCAGCAGTCCTGTACTGAAATTACTGCATGAGTAATTAGGCAAACAAATTTACTGAGTCATAGATGACAAATACTGAACCAAGGACATGGTCATATGCAATTCTAAATAATTATCCTATGTCATAACTATACCTTGCATATCTTCAGCTACAGGCTCTGTGGAACCAAGCTAGGAACTAAATTTCTGATGTTAAGAACTGCTTAAAGATTGCTTATTGAGAGTGACCTTCACCAGCTCCCTCATTTCTGCCAGATGGCAGCTAGCTTAAGCTTTTTGACAAGCACTAGCTGCCAATTGTTTTCTCTTGCAAGCCAATGGGTTGCAAGAGAAAACCACTGCACATCAACAACATTCAGGTAATGTAATCTGCATGAAATAGCCTTTAATTCCTAGGCAGATGCATTCTGTGCTAAATATACCTTTTAAAAAGTTTATAGGTAGACCCACTTTTTCAGAGTACACTGCAATATTGAATATTTCAACTTTAAAAATCATAATTAGCTTGTGGTATCAAAAAATGAAGGACACCATTTTTCAATCAAGAACAATCATGAAAATAATTTCTCATAGTCCCTGATATTCACAGTATAGAGGACCCTAGAAGAGCTCTACATAGAGAATTTAAGCAACAAATAGTAGTCTTGTTCTTTTTCTTCCAGAAAAATGCCTTTCATCATGTTCCACCTCTAGCACATAGAGTTTCAGCAGCAGTCAGAAACTATTGATGCTATGAGAATATAATTGGGAAAAAAAAAAAGGAAAAAAAAAGATGATCTATATGATATGCTTTCATAGTACTGGGATAAAGCCAAAACAGAGAAAAATTTTGACAGGGAGAGATGAGAAATGAAAAAAAAAAAAGTAAAATAACAGAGAAGTGCATTTTGCAACCTTTAGCGAGCTACCTGGCAAGCACAGCTACTTGGCAAGTTCAAATTAAATTTCAGAGACTGTAAAGCCATGAATAAGATATTACCCTCTTCCAGTTGGACTCCTTTTTGAAGACCATTACAGAGTGGTATAATTATTCCACAAATAACTACAAAATCTCCTTTTTCAGTGCAGTCAATTTAATATCTTTCCGAAGAATAACAATCACTTTAAAAATATTACATAGTGAATGAACTTGGATACTGTAATGAAATTTGTAGCAATATAAAAATCCATCAATGATATTTATAACTTTCAGATTAGTAAAATTTACTGCATAAAATATATAGGTTAATTTACTGCAGGGTGAAAAATAGATAACTGTCACCAAATCACCCAGGACCTAATCAACATTACAGCCAGAAAGATTTCTTTGTGACATCACAGGAAGTTTAAGATGAGTAATGAGGAAATAAAAGAGATTATAATGAAAGTTAACCAATCACATATGTAGCTGGATCTGAAAAAAAGACAGCACCTTTAATCTTGAATCTCCTTGGATTATGTTGTACACATTGCCTGTAATATTTTTGCATCTGTGTCCAAGGACTCTTATATGCTCAAATAGGGTTTACATGACCTTCTCAATCTACTGGTAACATTAAAATTTTGGAAAATTTTAGAAATTTTTAGAAGGATTATAATTGTTTCAGGCTTGAAATTAATTGAGCCATGGGGAAAGAGGGAAAAAAGAAAAAAGTGAAATCTTTAAAGAGGAAAAAACCATTATAGTCGGGCAACAAAATACAGACTATGACGTGAATACATACGTAAGCACTGAGGTACTTCACCACTCCATGTTCCATTCCCAACACAAGTCAAAACAGCAGGAAAAGAGAGTTCATATCCTGGAGAGCAGACATAGCTAATGCTGAATCCCCAGTCCAAGTTTGTTCCTTCCAACCTTCCATTAGAGATCTGCGGAGGAGTTGGGCAGGTAACAGCTGCAATAATATTCAAAGTAATTAGGCCCAGCTGCTGTAAATATCCCAGATGTACACAATTACTAGAAGAACCATATGGGCTAATTTCACCTTTTTTTAGAGGACAATACAGTCAGGGCATGCTTTCTCACTGTATTCTTGTCACATTTCCTGAAGTTAGTATGTCTGGTTTCCTTCATTTAGGAGGCAGTGGATGATTGATGAAGTATCTTAAATAAACCAGGATGCCACATCAAATGGAATGACTACCTAAAAATCCTTATGGAAACTATGACGTGTGTGAAATTTAAGATATGTCTGGTAATCTACTACATTTTTTTTTTTTTTGTCTGTTAAGACAACATAAAATACAACCATATTTTATTAGTTTGGCAATAATAAAATATATTCTTCCTGTTGACCAGCTTACACATTTGCTATATTTAATGCATAGGGATGAAATCCCAAGACAACTGTTCCAAAATATTACTTGAAAGCCTGTTTCTAAGTGGCACATATTAGTTACTATTTGCTTTGTGAGTAGTTCCTCACCAAAAAGCATCCAGTTGCTAGCAAGTGGGAGAAAATGTAAGCATTTGTAATTCCTTGAAACTGTTAGTATTTCTACCTCTAAGAAGGCCAACAAGAAGTATTTCAGTATATTTTCTAATTGCTAGGCCTCCTAGGAAAAAATAGAAACATCTTCTATTCAGTTCTCTCCAGGAAAGAGGACAGAAAAGCAGTATGGGAGGGCAGTATGGGAAATAGAGAGATACAACTGTTGTGATGAAGATGGAAGTGTTATTCACTGGAGAGTGGTGTAGTAACAGACAATTGCTAATTGAAAGCTTAAGGGGAAAAGGTATTAAAGAAATTAAAGAAAACCTGAACCAAAAAGACGAAAATTTATACCAAGTTGATGGAATGAATGAGATAGACAAAAAAGTAAACTGTGGTAGCAAAAGAGAAAGAAAGCAAATAAACTAATACAATTTAATCTGGTAAAGCCAGTTGGGATAAATGAGAAGATATGGTGATTAAAAATCGAGCCGAGAACACACAGGTCACAAAAATGGAGGAAGTTAAATGCTGCACCCATAAGCTTTGAACTAATGTTTAGAACAGCTTTCACCTTACAGCCTTAAAAGAATTGAGAGGCACTAGGTGACAAATAATATGTATTTGAATGCAACCTGCAGGGAGTTCACTATGTACCATTTCTCCATTCTTAATATTCTCTTCAGTGGGCGAATCTCAGTTATGTAGACCATAAAGATACTTTGAAACATCATTCATTGTTGTTTGAGAATACTAGTATCAAATAATCCTTTGCCAGCCAGTAAACCAAATCTAGATTTTGGGGGCTTGGTTTTGCTCCAGAAAAGGACATGATAGCTTTTTCCACACTTCTATGATGTTTTAATAAAAGTAATTCAAAATAAATGGTCTATGCAACAGCATTCTGTCTCCATTCTCCAAAAGCTTCACAAATAGTCCTTTTAAAAGAGTCTGTATATTTTAACTTCTGAGCTGACTAATAAGGGAGGGAATACTGGTGAATAACTGGGAAAGAGAGAAGAAGAAAATAGATGTAACATCAGAATTTTCGGGTGAGAAAGCAAAACAAAGCAACATCCAGCAACAAGCCAGAATGCTTCTCTATTTTGGTCAGAGAGTTAGGCATAAATATGTACCACAACATTCTCAGTTTAAGAACTACAAGCATATTACAAATGCAAGTCTGAAAAAAAGACAATGCTAGAATATTTGAATATTTAGTTGCAGAGGAACATGCATCCTTTTCCAACTTGGCATAGCAGAGCAGTATTTATATCTTCCCTTTCAATGGCACAGTGACAATTATTCATGTGTTTTCTGCCCAGTTCATTTTCCAATTATTTTAACTAAATTGTACCAAAGGACTCTGGCACATCAATCTGACAGTTAAAACAAATTGTTATACATTTTACACTACTTCATATTATATGTTATTTTACTAACACTATTCAATTGTTTAGTGAACTTACACAAACTAACTAAAGTAGAATAAAATTCTGAGAACACTAGAGATTCTTCATAGGATTATTTATTAGCATTTATACAAGTCTTAAATATGTATGACCCAAAACCAGAAAGACTCAAAACCTCAAAGTTAGAATTGACAGTAAAATTCTTTGTTTGTATGATTCTGCTTGAATCAAATCAGAGTTAGATCTCCTGGTCCCAGTAAGGTGTCCTGCAGACCATAAGAATTTGAGGCTGAGATGCTTTATTGCAAATACTTGTTCTGTGTTATGATCTTCTAGCTGCTGACTTACAGCCACTCTTGGAGACAGAGAGAGTGTTGGTCAATATGACCACTATGTCCATTCTTCAGCTCTCAAAATCATTTTTTAACTGAAACAGAGGCAATCTATAGGCACAATGCAAATAGAAAAAAAGAAGTGAAATGTCAAGAGGGTTTCAACATTTGACATCCTTAAGAATGTGTCAGAAAAAATAACTTAAAAGCTGACATTGTCAAAGGTGAATTAGAATTAAACTGAATTTGGTAAGATATTGGGGAAACTGTGTTCAGCAAGAAAAGTAATTGCAAATACGGTGATTTGAAATTAATTTGATCTTGTTTGACAAATGAATTAATGGGAGGAAAACGAGTGCTGCTTGTATGCAGGTATGTTACTTTGCTTCCTTAAAATGAAACAGCAGGAAGATGGGTAAGAAAAAAGTAAGGACAAAGGTAGCTAAGTTTTGAAAAAATAGAGATCAGACATACTTAGTGTGAAGCCAGAAAGAAAACACCAAATGGTAATGCTGTTTTTCTACATATGTAGTATAAGGAAGAGAGAAAAATTACTCCAGAGAGAAGTTGTTTTAGGGTTTAGCAAGTGAGTTTCTCAGAGAAAATATTTTTGATGAGACAGTTTGTCTTTCAGTTATGCTCAGGTTTTTTTCTGTTAAAATTTTCACAGGGTACATTAAAAAACTCCAAACCCAACAACAATTAAAAAACCCTAAAAATCAGGTTTGCAATTTGAAGAACAGGAAGAAGCAATATCTTGAGATTAATCCATTCAGTTTCCACAGTAGAGAAAACAGCATGAAGCAGAAAAATCTTTACTGGGAAATTTGCAAGAACAATTTAGCCTTTTTGTAGCAAGGTGATGCTTACAAGGGCCCATCTAATAAAGGAGGGATCTGGAAAAAATCTTTTATAGACAGAGTAATTCAGATGAATTTATCTTTAACAAAGTTCAGTTTGTATATATTTAGATCTTTTACATGTTTAAGTGCTCTGTTTGTAAAAACAGGGACATATATATGGTTACTTTCTTATGACATGCTAAATGCAATTAACAAATCTAAGCCATCTTTCATATTGGGTAGTTCAATTTAGCAGCAAAATAATAAAGTATTCTACAGAACTATAAAAAATTGTTTAATATACTGTGTTTGTAGGAATATAAAAGGGAAAAGAAGCAAAAGATGAAATCATTGTTTCTGCAGCCAAAGAAATCAATTCAATGTATACATACTAAGAGTAAGTTTTGATTTCTGTGGAAATGCACAATAAATTAACAGTTTACAGTAAACGGTGTAGGCAAATATCATAGAAGAAATAGCTAACAAGCAAAATAAATGTTGCACCTTTGCATGTTGGCATTACTCCACTCCACGTGCCGTTGCTTGTACAAGTGCGAATTAAGGAGCTGTTTGCTTCCATTGTATAGCCAGGTTGGCACATATAAGTAACATTTTGTCCAACAACATAATCATCACCATACCGCATGCCATTGGCTGGGACTCCTGGATCTCCACAACTGATAACTGCAAGTGAATAGTTAAGGAACATATTTTAAAATCTAAGTGGGATTTATCTATATGTGAGGGGAAAAAAAAAGACAAAATTAGGCATTGACTGGGGAAAAAAGGAGAAGGAAAAAATATTATAAACATTATCTCCACCAAGAGAAGATAAAGATATGCCATCCTAATTAGTTGCCAAACATAAGCGAGGCTATAAACCAGTTATATTTGGAGAACATAAATACTTTCGTTCAACAGTAGTAGTAAGGGACTGTACAATTTTGATTGACAAAATTTCATGATTACAAAATGAAAAAAACAAAAGAAGTCAAGAAATAATCCATTTGCCACTACCACCCTTTGATATGCTAATTTTTTATCAATTCAGTTTCATTACTAATAAAGTAGATGCCTATTACTTACTTTACTTTTCTATGGTATTCTGAAAGGAAACAAAATCTGGAAAATTTAAAATATATGCTTGCCAAACCTCCCACTTTATAACTGCTCACGTAGTTGTTATGTAGATAAACAAGTGAGAATATTCAGGTGACCCCCAAACATGAGCTATGGCTTCCATAAAACCTAGGTCTATAGTACTTTAATATGTGAGACTGGTTGTAAAATCTTTTATGATTTCTCATGTCAGGAGATAATTTAATTTCCTAATGAAATATAATACTCATAAGGAGTTAATAAAAAGTTTTATATCATTGTAATCTGAGAATAATGTTAAAAACAGGTAAGTTTCCCACAGATCAGGTCAACTGGATCTATTAATTTCTGGAACAGTTTTTAGACTAAAGAAATCTAGAGAACACTAGTGGCAATGCTAAAAAATGGTTGTTTACAGGAAAAAAAAGGGGAAAAATTTAGTTCATACAAAATATAGCATCCCCTGTGTTTTATGGTTTATTGTCTATTAAACTTGAAAATCACTCTACAGCATTGCTATTTCTTCAGGAAAAGTGTGAGAAACAGTTTCCTGGGAAGAGTACAGATCCTGGCCACTTCTAACTCAATGCCAAAGCATGGCTAACGTGAAGGTCACCCTTTCTGGATCCGGATCTCCAAAACCACAAAAATCTGTGACTACATATTTATGGTGTCGCTCCCTTGACCTAATAACTCAGGACCTGAGAATCCAAGATATATATAGTATACCTTCTCTACAGTTTACCATGGTCTGAGTTAGCAGATACTAATTACACAGCATATATCAAATCTTAAAGTGTCTCAGGTAATCACTGTATCGATACAGAGGAGACTAGAAAACATACCACAGGATTGTCTGGGTTAGTGTAAAGGTAGCAAATGTACTGATAAAGAAAACTGGAGATCAGCCTATTTTAGTTTACCTAGTAACGCAATAATTTCAAATTAATTAAAAACTAAAAAGCCATAGATTTTTCTTTGTCATATTTCAAATAACATAGAATTGGGAAAGACAGAACTGTTTCTCTTATTTACACAAGAACTTTCAAATACTCTGAAGCGTTCTTTATTTGAAATATTCCATTTACTATCCTTAATGTGTAAATTTTACTAAAATAATCCACAATATTTTTACAGATATACTATTGTTTTGACTGCATTAAAATATAAAGCTAATGCCTTTATTCCTTTTTTCCTCTAATCTTTGTTTCATCTCAGTTGGACCACCTTCACTCAAGTCACTCTTTTAGGCAAGAACATTTTAAATTGTTGCAGTGATGCTGACCAGAGGAGCATTTCCTGTTGACAAGCCAGTGAATCCCAATAGAGTGAACCTGGGGAGCCCCAGGCCTGTGCCACACAGCCAGGTTGGCCTTCAGTGACCTGAGCTGTGCCTCACAGCCAGGGTGGCCTTCAGTGATCTGGGCAGTGCCACACAGCCAGGGTGGCCTTCAGTGATCTGGGCAGTGCCACACAGCCAGGGTGGCCTTCA
>QVAJ01000369.1:541462-566717 GCA_003546035.1 Mixornis gularis | reverse complement strand
ACCTGGCCTGTGCCACACAGCCAGGGTGGCCTTCAGGGACCTGGGCTGTGCCACACAGCCAGGGTGGCCCTCAGACCTGGGCTGTGCCACACAGATCTCTTGGGCACAGCCTCAGCCATCTCACGGCAACAGAGGTGCTGCAGGCAGCCCCCACTCAGTGCTTACACCTTGCTGACTGCACAGCCTTGTTTTTTATTTTAGCAGTGGGACAAGAAGCTCTCATGAGAACATTGCTTCTGTTTGACTGCAGAAATGGTAGTGTTGTTTCTTTCTAAGAAAATCCTATAATAGCTTGCTAATGTCTAGGTTTTCATGATGTTGCACATGGGTCAGTCCTGTTTCATGGTACGCTGCCCAGGGCTCCCAGCCTGTAAAGGAGCATGGAATTATCTACACTATGCTCTTCTTACAGAGTCAGTTCTAAACACCAGCACTTTCAATGAAGAAAGAAGGAGCTGTAAATAAGTATGGACTGGATGTAAATTTTGATAACACCTTGACTACACAAAAGTGGGATATCCTGAATCTCCCTGTCTTTGTTTTACTATGATACTTTCTCTGATAACATATTTCAAGTTAAAATCTCATGTTTCAACTTGAGTATATGTGTCTTGAGAAGACTGTTTTGTCATGTATTTCCATAAAATGTTATTCTAAACCACAAGAAAAAAATAAAGATGCAGCTGACATCACAAAACACCTTTACCTTTGGTACAATTAATCTGATTCTCATTCTAATTTGTAAAATAATAAACACTGGGCCCTTTCTAAGGCTTTATGACTGCAAAAAAAATCCATTAAAGATGGATTTAAAAACACATGAAGTTTTATCATCTAGCTTTTGGCTTCTGTTTGGGTTGGTGGAAGTGTGTTCAAAATTTAAAAAACAGTTTGCTATACCTCTGCTGAGGATATGTTTCTTCAAAATGACAGGCAGTCGCATGCATCACATAAATGTAAAATTTTCATAATTGCTACTAAAAGATGAACTAGGACATGTAATAAAGAAGGAACAGATGGGCTTGAAAATAAAGTGTTGCAAAATGCTCATTATGAATGTTAGAGATGCTGGAATAGCTTCTGTTAGCTGGGTAGCCAAAGGAGTTTTAAGGTTAACGAAGAGGCCAAACAGAAGACGATATGTCAAAATGGGACAACAGTTTTGACCTTGGAGTCACTACGAGAAGAATACTCAAGCGTTCATTACACGGTTTTATTTCCTACTCTCTGGAAAAACAGAATATTATACTGCTAGTTTTTCAAGATTAAATAAAGCAATTAAAATGAAAATGTCTAGTATATCGTATCACAAAATATAAACAAGATTGAATATATATACTAGTAAAGAATTCAAGTAGGAAGTCATGTAACCATACAACTCCCTTAAAGTGAAACAGCAGTCTATACCTTTTACTACACTATGCCTTTAAAAAACATACTCTTCACATTTGCATAGCATTATATTTTTAAAAATATTTAGCATACAAAATTATGTACAAAGTAATGCAAGAAAAAGCTGAAAATTTATTGGCATGACACTTTTATATTTTACTTTATTTATTACTTTCAGAGAAGAGGAAAAACAAAGACTATTCATTTGAAATGTGCCTTACTTGTGCAGTTTGGCAAAGATCCAGACCATGTTCCATTGGCAGTGCATTGTCTTACAGATGACCCAGAAAGTATGTATCCTTCCATGCATGAATAAATTACTGAATTAGAGAATGTAGTTCCATCAATACGAAGTACTCTTCCGTTAGCAGTTGTTCCTGGATTACCACATTGCACAGCTATAAGGGAAAATGTGAAATATTTTCGTAACATAGAAAAGATGATTTCTGAAATACGAAAAATTGAAGCAGGAACAATACTTCTGCCACCAGTGTTATTTGGTAGAAACCCATTCTGTTGTCCTTAAAAATGTAAGTTTCACCACCTACTGATAAGGCACATTGTACAGTAAAAAACTGTGTGCATGAATTTCTATTTTTTTCCCCTTTGGTTTGTAGAGAAACAAAACCTACAAATTTAGCTTTATAATCTGCATTAGTGAAAAGCTAGTTTAGCTGCAAAAACAAACTTTCAATTACGAGAAAATACCTGATCTGCAATTATAATTGTAGATTTAATTTGAATCATGCATTTCGACAATCACCAAAATATTCTTCCTCATTCAAAGCACTGAATGGAGTCAACTACTATTTCCTAGGCAGGTGGAGCTCTGATGTTTCCCAGTTCTTTAATGTTCAGCTTGGGAATTTGAATGTGCCCTTCTTATATGATTACATACATACATACATACATATATATATATATAATTTATATGACCTAAACTAGAACATTATACCTGTTCATGCACTACCCACACCTACCTATATCTGTGAACTATATTTTTTTGCTAGAAAGAAATATCATCAAAACTATCTTAAAATGTGTAAGAGCTGATTTATTTCTGGGATAGATGAGGTCAAAGAAAATTAGCAGATAATACACATCGGCGAAGCGTATCCCTTTTGATACCAGCATGAAAACATACATACATATATATAAATATATATACACACACACAGATATATATACTATTTTTCTATGCAGTGTAAAGTTGACAATAATTCAGCAGAAAGGATATTACAAAACCAGTTTATGAAACCAGTTTTTAAAATGAAATTACTCTTTCATACAGGTAACACAGCCAACAGCAATAAAGTAGAAAATAAGAGTACATGTTTTCTAATTATTTTCTTTTCAAGACACTTTGTTTTGCAAAAGAATCTGTGGGGAATTATTTCCTATTCTGAAGCAAGGTAATTTAGGCAATAAATGATTTTTCAGACATACCCTGTTATAGCTTTTTTTATGATAATTCGTCTACCTTGAAATTTCAAAAATTATTTTTTACAAGTAAACTTGTTTCAGCATTTTGTTTTCTATTGAAAAATAATAGTGTCAACAGTATTATTAAATGAATTTTAAGTCAACCATTTATACATATATGTATAAATCTAAAGAAATCCTGACACATATTCGTAAAACTAGGGTCTTTTGTCTGAAATTTAGGTGTATAATGATTGTGATTAAAGGTCAGGTTATGCTGAGATTTTTAAGTGAAACAATATTCATCAAAAAATTGAGTTCTAGAGGCTTATCTATGTTTTTTTTTTTACAAAATCTGTAAACTTGCAGTTTTATGGGCGCCAGGAACTGGTTTCAAATTTGTCACCTGATGCCAAGCCATTTTTTATAGTGAAAAAACTTATTTGGAAAAATGTGTCAGTCCAAAATAGCTGCATCCCATTCACAACACAAAGCTGGCTATGCAAAATTGGTTTTCCGATCAACAGTATTAAAAAAAACCCAAACATTAAAACTGGAGTGGATCTTTGATTTACCTTTGCACTCAGGTTGTCTTCCTGTCCAGCTTCCATTTGCCAAACATGTTCTTTCTTCTGAACCGTGGAGGATATATCCAATATCACAGCTGAAATGTATCGTGCTTTTAATTTTAAAATTGTTTTCTTCCCTAGATCCATGGCCTGGGATACCTGGATCACCACAAGAACCAGCTGTATCACCTAGATTTTAGAGTACAAAGATTAGAATAAATGTGAAATGTTATTATGATTCTGCGTTTATAATGCATGTGTCTATGTATTTATAAATAAGTTTACATATATGTATCTCCATATAATCTTTTTTAATTCCCATATATATCAGTGGGTGTGAGTCCCTAGAATTGCAAAATTACTCAATCCTCCACTAATTTTTTGTACTTGTTTTATAGGAAGGCAGAAAAATAATTATAATTTTCTCAAATTCCCCTAATACCATGCTAAAATTTTGATAACAGAATTATCAAATAAAATAGGAGGGGAAAAAGACAAGCACAAAACCTTGGTAATTTTTTGTTTTAAAATACGGAATTCTGAGGAAAATCAAGGTCCTGATTGCAAAGATAATTTTATTGTTTTTGTATAATTAGTGTTCATAAAATATTTCTTAGTTTTATGATATCACTAGAGTTGGAACAATTTTACCATTGAATGAAAGTTCTAGTCAAGAATTATATGTGTACCAGGCATGAAGCATTTTCCTGAATTCTAGAAATGTTGAAACATCATTTCAAAACTGTCTGATAGCTAAAATCTCCCTTAGATATAAATGTTTCAGAAAATTCCAAGATGGAGGGTTAATGGTAAGTATGTTTATACTTATAAAAAAATAAATTAATAATATTAAATTATATCTGATGTATATAAGCGTTAGAATAATCAAAACAGTAATAACAATAACAATAAAAAGTAAGAATAATATCTAAGATTATACACCTAAATTTTCAACTATGGTAAGAACTTTTAGAAAGTTCCAAGTAACACTATATGAGCAGCAGCTCAATTGTTTACTTAGGATCACCTACTTAATTTTTTAGAGAACTTTAAGGTAGTTTTCTATGTAAAAAGAGATAAAGGTATATTATATTACTGAGTTTCAATACTGAAGACTTGAATTCTAGAAATCTTGGAGCTCCACTGTTCATGTTTTTCCCCATAGCCCATGTTTTCTTATAGCAACTTGCAAATAAAATTAAAGTTTTCTTGACAAAAAAAATATGTCAAACATTGATATTTTTGAGAGAATATCTACATTACTTTGTAGTTAGTTACACTATTTTAAATAAAGATGAAATATTTCAAGAATCAAGTAGATTATGTAAATAATGTTGTGCAGAACAGCCATACTTTTCTGGGGTTTGTCTAAGCTTAAACAGAAGTAATAAGAGCAATTATTTTCCAAATAATAGTAAAAAAATTTGCAAACTCTAAATATGAAAAAGACCAAAAGTGACAAATTCACTTCTGTGGGAAGTTAGGACCCTGGAGTCTTATATGCAGAGAAAAATAAGTATACTGCTGCCTTAATTGGCACTGTATATATCTAAAAAATGCTGTTGGGAATGAAGGGTTGGACAGAACTCTTTACTGACAAAAGTATGTACAGAACTGAAGAGTGAAGGAAGAAGAGTAGAACTAGCTTAATTTGCTTTGAAAACTAAGGTGCATGAGCAAATACTTGGCTTAGTCCTTTATGTCTAAGAAGTACACGGTGCTATGTATTTAAATGATTTCAGAAATAACAAATATACTCAAATAAGTAAAAGGGCTACTTGTCTGGTTCAAAATCACAGACTGAGAAGTTAGGCTACTGTCTGTTTACCCATTTCATTATGTGACACAGATCAGTAAAGCATATTGCCAGCCCTGCTTAAAAAGATATTGCAAATAGTTTCAAATTATAGCAAAAACATTCTATAAGCTTTCAAAATAATTTATGTCCAAGGTAATTAGGTCACTGAACAACCCTCTAGTTTGAAAAAAAAAAAACCTGCTTCATATTTTTGAAATATTTTTTTAAAAAATCCTAGATCAAAGGTGTTTTTTGTTGTTTTGGGAATCCATATCTTACATTTTCTAGTAGTATTTAGTTAGAGTATGACAAAATTGGAACAGGGCCTACTCATTATTCTATACTTGTAAAGTCTCCACAATAACAGCTCGTTTTTTGGCAAGTTACTTAACATTATGCCTAAAAAAATTCTATGACAAAAAAATGAAAATAGGTTATTTGCTATGCCAAAAAAGAAATCATGTATTCCTCTTCTAAGTGAAATCATGTGCTCTTTTCTAGTGCCTAATTATTACTGTGGATTATTAGACTTTTTATTTTAGAAAGGTTAACCATCAGCTCTTTTGATTGAAGGTTACACCAATAATTTTTCCGAATGACTAATTACATCAGATATGATGAAATCAATGAATCACAAAATAAGCTGGGTTGGAAGTGACCCACAAAGATCATCGATTCCAGCTCCCATCCCTGCACAGCACCATTCCCCAAGAGTCACACCATGTGCCCAAGAGCATTGTCCAAACTCTTCTTGAGCTCTGTCAGGTTGGTGCTGTGACCACTTCCCTGGGGATCTGTTCCAATGCCCAACCACCTGGGTTGGGAGGAACCTTTCTCTGATATCCAACCTAAACCTCCCTGACACAACTTCAGGCCATTCCCTTGGGTCCTGTCACTGCTCACCACAGAGGTCAGTGCCTGCCCCTCCTCTTCCTCTCATGAGGAAGTTGTAGACTGTGATGAAGTCTAAGAAAACATATTTTTATTACCTCATGCAGATTCAAGTAAATTATTTTTACAGTTAGTAATGAGCCATCCTACACTCACATGTGTAACAAAATCTCAGGTGACATTTATTCTTGATAAAATGGAGGATATTTAGACTATTTACAACCCTTGCTGCACATATGAGGAATTCTACATTGTAAAAAAATTCTGACTCCCATCTGATATGCATATGATGATTGAAAACTATTTCTGAATGCCAGTATATATCCATGGGACGTGACAATTCCTTCTAGTTCAATGTCATGTGACAAGAAACTGTCACAAGGATGATACAAAATTTAGTTCCCTTATGTTCACTAGCGTTTTCTTTTTAAATTCTTTTTCATATACTAAAAGGAAAAGCATGCTGTAGCTTTTCTCAGTTAAATATTCAGTTAAATATTCTATATTATACATTATGAATAATATCAATAAACATGCAAATGTTAAAGCTTTAATATACATTAAAATGAAGAAATCAATTTAAAGGCTAATAATGAAAGTTGATTTTACATATTTAGATGCAAAATATAGAAATTTTGTGTCATGAACTGCAAATTATTTTATAATGAGCAAGTATTTCAGATAAAAGCTTTGAAAACAAAATCTCAAAATTTTACTAAGAATTATAGTTTGGTACAGTACATTTAAAGAAAATAAGTTTGTATTCTGTACAATTTGATTTATTATGATTAACATTTAATTGTTCCCATGTCAAGGAATTTTTTCTTCCTGTATTAAAAATTAATTAGATATGATTACAGTTTCCTATGTGGAGGTAGAAAAACGATAATTCGGAAAAAAAAAAATCATGTACCTCACTCATAATATTCCACGATATTTCAACACTTAATTTAATAGGAGAAATTCTATAGAATAGTCCCATTTCCAGTAGGGCTGCTTTGATATTTTTATGTGCATTTTTGGGCTGTATTCCTTGATATTTTTGTCTATTTCTTAAATTATTTTTGCAATTCAAAATTCAGATTATTTTTTTCTTATTAACACTATGAAAATCTACAATAAGTAGCCTTAGATTTTATCTAAAGACTATTTTTCCCCAGACAAATATGGATTCATGCTAACTGTAAAAACCCTTTTTATTAAAATAGTTCAAATTTGCAAATACATGAATATATAATTATTTATTAAATAAGATTATTTTACATTCAAGTTTGATTTTTAGTGCATACCTTTCAAAATTACAGGTAAGAACTTTATCTTTGCTCTAGTTATGGCAAATTTCCTTCTGCTCTATTAATAGAAAGTTTAAGGTGTACATTTTTCTAGGTTTTGTCACATTCTAGTTTCCTGACAGTTTGTAGGAGAAGGTTCAGATACTGAAAAAATCTTCCAACATTTTAGAAATTAATGCAAAATTTTAATGCAATATTTTAACCAAGAAACTCTATTTTAATATTTCGTCTTAATTTCCAACTATTTCTGGGTCAAGGGCTGTAAAACTTTGTATTCTGAAACTGCAGCTGAGAATCAATTTATAACTGAATACACTGAAGAGATGAGGGTAGAAGAAAAAAAAAAAAGGTTTTGAATATGTGAGACCTCCACCTGGATACTACTGTATCCATTTCTGAGGTTTCCAATACAACAGGAACAAAGACCTGAAAGAGCAGGTCCAGAGGAAGTTAATAAATACGATCAGAGGGCTGGAACACCTCTGCTGTGCAAAAAGGCTGAGAGAATTTGGGATGTTTAACCTGAAGAAAGAAAGGCTTCAGGAAGACTTTATTTTGGCCTTTCAATACATAAATATAGAAGAAAGATGAAGGGTGGCTTTTTATCAAGGTCTGTAGTGAGAAGAGGGGACAATTTTAAACTGAAAGAGGCTAAATTTAAATTGGGCATAAAGCAGACATTTCTTATGAGGGGTGCAGTGAGTCACTGGAACAGGCTGACCAGAGAACTAGCGGATGCAAACCCCCTAGGAGTGTTCAAGGTCAGGTCGAATAGGACTGTGAGTAACCTGATCCAGTTGCATAGGTCCCTTCTCATTGCAGTAAGGGAGGGGCAGATGATCTTTGGAGGCCCCTTCCACCACAAACTATTCTATGACACTAGTGGAAGATGTCCCTACCTGTAACTAGCGGTTGGACTAGATGACTTGTAAAGGTCCTTCTGACTTCCACCATTCTACGATTATATTATTTACTAATAGTGTAAAGAACCTTGGATTTTTAATGTGAAACTAGTACAGCATAGCCAGTTTTCCATATCAGTTGTTTTTCACTTCTAGTTTTGGCACAGATCTAATCCAAGAAAAACATGTCACTTATTTTCTTCTTATTTTCTGCATGTCTAAGTTCTCTGAATTACATTGGTTTAAGTAAGATTCAAAACTCCTTTGATCTCTTCAATTAAATAATGAAACATAAGCAGGACAAGAAAGAACTTCCACCAGTATTTACTGAGAATTAAAACTGATAACCTGGTTAACCTTTATCACAGTATTTGTTTACATAGTCTGCAATAACAAAAGGAATTTAATAAAATCCCAAATTAGTGTGTGACTTGGATTTCTGTTTTTCACTTGATCACTGCACTGAAAGAGAATCAAACTGAAGTTGTGAAACACGGGAAACACAGTATGCCTAAGCAATAATTTTTCAGTCACATATCTTGACTTCAGTGAGGGCTAAACTATTATAAGAATTAGATGGTGTTCCCTCAAAAACTGAGCATCCTGTCTTGAAATTATGTGGAGCCCACCTGGCCTTATTATACAGATGGGTGTATTACACAATCAAGTTAAATCTGAGGTGTCATCAAGCCAGTAGACATTTTGCAAGTTAAGAGAAAAAAAAAATAAGAAAATTAACCCATCATCTTGAAGAGAAAATATTGCAAGATTTCACTGTGAAAATTAACACTCTTACCAGAAATCACATAAAAAATATTTTCAAAACAAACTGGTTTCATTAACAGTCAACTGGACATGAAATTTCTTGTTCATATTGAATGCCACCAAGAAGGTCTACTTCTTCCAGATTATTTTCTTGCTAATACTTTGTGCTTATTTTGGTTTTACTTTTTTTTTACTTCTACTGAGTAAAAAGTAAAAAGTTTACGTCTACTGAGATGGTAATTCAGTTTTATATATGATTTTACAGATTTTTAAATGGCTTTCTGAAAAAAAATCAAAATATATTTTAAATAACCTCAGGATATAATCATTGATTCCCATATATTACCTGAGCAGTGAGGAAGAGATCCACTCCAGTGTCCATTTAACTGACACGTGCGGGATGACTGCCCTAGCAGGGATCGTCTACCTGTGCAGGTATAATGAACAGTAGAACCAAAGGTGTATTTATCTCCAGACAGGACCGCGTTAGGAGGAACTCCAGGATGTCCACAGTCAATCACTACAATGCATAATTATTGGAGATAAAAGAAGGTTATTATCACTGATCAAACAATTCTTAGTTTACATTTTCATAACTGCACACGTAAATTTTGTGAAGGGATTAACCTTTTAGGGTTTGGGGAAGGGGGAAGAATCATGGGACTAGAATGAAAAATATACTTCTGACCAAAAGCTGTGAAAGAAACGTTTGGATTTGTCAAAAAAAGATATTTTAGATACATATATTGATGTTCAAAACCATTCATTCACTAGGTTGATCTTTATGGCACGAACGCATGCACACACCTTGTACCCTTCAGAGAAATATTACAGGAACACAGCATTTGCCAAAGTCACTGCTGTGGTAGAGAATATGCAGAATATCTCTCTTTTAATAATTCAGATCAAAGAGTTAATTTAAAAGGAAGCTAAATAAATCTAGTTTGGGAAATACACAGTTGAAATTTATAAACTGAATTCATTATGTACACAAACTGAATCTAGGCCTGATGTTTGATTTCTTCTTCTCTTAATCTGTCCAGGGTATGTAGATTATCTTGTTCAGAAATATTTGTATTTATATGCCAAGAAATCCACAAATTAGAGCTGCAAATATCAGTGTAGTATGACTGGTTGCTAAATCATACAACTGTAGTTTTTATCAAAACTTCATTGTATTAAGTACTATTTTCAGGAGGACATTTTTTATTAAAGAAAAATCCAGATCAGAAGCCTGGTCAGGGTTGAAGATGTGTTCAATTCCATGGCATTTCAGATCTGTGCAACACTACAATGATTGCACAATACAGCATAAAACCAAAGGCATATGTGACCATTTGTCTTTCTTAAATGATTATTTTGGTCTTAGAGCTTTAATTTATGTATATACTGATTTGCATTTAATGACACGTTCTCTCAAAGGTCCAACTTTCATGGTACAGAACCTTCCTGACAGGACCACAAAGGATTTAGGAATGTGGTAAGCTATTGACCGACTTTGATTCCTGCCTAGAATCACCAGCCCTGAGACCATTCTGCAGGCTTTGAGGACTTTGAGTAAAATGGCCAGAATAGACAAATTTACACAACAAGCACTTGTTGTCAGCATGTCATTTTTTTAATCAATTGCTTCTAGCTAAAATCTACTATCACTTATGGATGATTATTGAGAATGAAAACTTAGAACATTGTCAATAAAAAGGCATGTTGGTCATGCAGGCTTCAACAGAATGAGACCTTTTTTGTAAAGAACATTCACAATTTTTCAGAATATTTTATTATCTGTAGTGTTCTTGATTGATTCTTTTGCCCTATTCAGATGTCATACAGGACAGTGTTAATTTCATACTGGCACCTTACAGTTTCCACCTTTGGGCTTTTCTGTACACACTTTGATGTTTATATTTACGTCTAGAAGTCTTGGATACCTAATAATTGACTTAAAAAATTATAGCACTCTCAACATTACTCTTAATTTGATTATGCATTCTAAAAAAATTAATTTGATATTAATGTTTTCAGGCTGGGATTTCATGAAATATTGATTGAGTTTCTTTCTTTTTTTCTAGTACTAACTAATTTCTTCCTATTTTAACACCCTTGTTGAAAAAATAAAATCTTCTCTATATCTAATCTAAATGAGCTCTTAATTTAAACCATTACTCCCTGTACTATCAATACATGCCATTGTAAAAGTCCCATTCCAGCAATAATTTGTAAAACACTCCAGAAGCTCTTAAGAAAAGGCTCTTAAAAAGTTTTCGTAAGCTTACAATTAAAAAATATCAAGGATACCACTTAGGTAAAATTCATTGGCACCTCCATAAAAATGACACAAATAAAGCAGAAGATGCCCTTTCAACAGTATATTTATCACTTTTACTCCCAAAGCTCTTTTAAAAGAAGAAGAAAGGCTGTATTATTAAATTACTTGTGACAATACAGATAAAAATGACTAAGAGATCTAAGAGATTAAAATGAAAATGTAGAACGAAGAAATCTTTTCAACTTTACCTTTAAATTAATTTATCTTTGGAGATATTTTACTATTAAGCAATATTTCTTTTCTTGAAATGGTAATGTTGCCTTTAAATTTAACATGAAATCAATAGACGCTTTAACTGGGACTTGCAATCACGCTACTTTTCCATCAAAGAAAGGGACAAGTTCCATAAGTGAAATTTTTAGCAATATTAAGAAAAAAAGTTTTGTTTTTTTCTTATTTCTTGAGAGATAATAGTAGAACTAGTGAAGCCTCCTAAAAACAAACAGCTACAGTACTACAAATATCAGTCCATGATTCCTGAATAAGTAACCTTTAGCCTATTTACCTTTTAATCCCTAGAAAAGAAGCCTTTCTCAGTGAAAAATGTTGATCCTAAACTAAACCCTTTTCACAGACTAATAAAGAACCAGGTAAATCAACTGTCCCAGCCAATTAAAGGTCAATAACAAAAAAAAAAAAAATATATATATATATATATATATAACATCTCTGGCTATATCTGCATCATAGTTAGAAAGTTGTTCATGATAAACCAGAATAAAATAACCTACTTGTGTTGATCTGCTTGCCTTAGTGAATAGGTTGTGTATGAGTATGATGTTCAGGTACATCTATCAGTGTAGTAAACTGGGGACGTTGTCCAGATGACACCTTAGGTGTTCCACAGTGCTATTAGTGGTGAATTCCACGAACAGGTTTTGACACTGTATCCCTGCTATCAGGGATTATTATGCTGGAGCATTCAGAGATGTTTGTTTGGCTATTGCATTTCATAAGCATTCTATGTTATTTGCTACATACAAAAACAACATAACTGCTACTTCAGCAGCTACTGAGACTCTCCATCAGTACTGCACGCACACAAGTGTATATAAATATGATTATTGTAATTGCTGTCATGAGACTGATGAAAATGTTGTGCAAAATAATACCTTATCTAGTCCACATCCTTTGTAGAAGCAAACTCATTATCTACTTACTAATGCATTCAGGTAGAGGTTTGTCCCAGTGGCCATTTGGTTGACAAATTAAAACTGAAGAGCCAAATAAAAAATATCCAGGATTGCAGTCATAAAATACCACTGTGCCATACGTGAAATTTCCATGTTCAATTTTACTTTCTCTTATAGAATTTGCAGGAATTCCAGGATCAGAACAATTGACCACTAAAAGGAAAAAAAGAGCAGAGAATTGCGAGCCATACTTACACAGTCTCATAAAATGGTCTCATATTCTTTGTATAAGAAATATCCAATACGTTGCTATCCTGGTTTTATATACCCTAACTTTTTATATAATGGTAGTGAATTTGGAAGAAGAACTGAAACGATGAGACACTAAAGTCAGAAGATGTTAGACCCAGAGCAAATAAAAGGAAATGCCTCCGTACAGTGTGAGGATACTGTAAAATTATTGGCCACTAAAAGATATTGGACATACCAATAAAATGAATTTATATTCTTGTCTTGACATACACTATTTTCCACAAATAGAAACATATTTTGTGGCTAGATGTGACTTTGGTCTAACACACACATAAATGCTAGCACACTTATGTTCCTATACCAACATTTTGTTAACAGATCACATCTAAGACGGATGTTTTGAGCTATAGGGCACAAGGTCAGTTAGGTAAGACTCTGGTGAATCTGACAGAATAAGAACATATCTCAACAAGTGGAGAGGAGCTTTTAAAAATAGAGGTTAACTAGTGGCTAAGAATAATGATGAATTTTTTGAGTCCTTATGACTTTAAAATTTATATTTCTGAAAATTTCTGAATCTGGATTTTCCCCCCTTTTTGCATCTTACAGCTATCTGTGAGTTCAGTATAATACTTATTTTGGGGGTCACGAAGATTTTTTAACAGTTTTCATGTGGTTTCCTCTGGTCAAGGAAAACTCAAAGTTACTCTAGAAAACCAAAGTTCTTATAAAAATTACTATCCCTATAATTAATTGCATGTTTATATACATGCACTTGCATACACCTGTGTGCAAATCTATATACCTGCATGTGTATTCAGGTGGAATTTCCTGTGCATCAGTTCCCAACCACTGCCTCTCATCCTTTTACTTGGCAACACCATGAAGAGCCTGGCTCCATCCTCTTGACACCCTCCCTTCAGTTACTGAAGTCCCCTCTCAGTCACGTCTTCTCAAGACTGAACCAGCTCCCTCAGCCTGTAGGAGAAATGCTCCAGTCCCTTAACCACCTTTGTAGCCCTCCACTGGACACACTCCAGGTTCTCCAGATGTGCCTCACTAGGGCTGAGTAGAGCGGCACGATCACCTCCCTCGACCTGCTGGCATTGCCCTTCCTAATGCACCCCAGGACACCACTGGCCTTCATGGCCACACAGCCACACTGCTGGGCTCAGGGTCAGTTTGCTGTCCTCCAGGACACCCAGGTCCTTCTCTGCAGAGCTGCTTTCCAGCAGGTCACCCCAGCCCCTGTACCGGTCCATGAGGTTACTGGGGCTACTCTTCCCCAGGTACAGCACCCTGCATTCACATTAGTTGGATTTCAGAGGTAAATGTGCATGGATGCCTGTATATGAAATTATCAAAATATGCTGAAAAGCTCTGTAATCTGCAAAGGAAAAACAGTATTGCCAGATGTAATTCAAGATCATTTTTCCTACCTAAATCACCATAATGTAGGCATTTTATGACTCGTGTCCTCTCTAGAAGACACTATTCTAAATGCTGTAGTCTGCTTGTGTGCTTCTTTTAGCAGGTCTTAAATATTGGTACGAAAAGCCTAGAAAACATACCTTTTCCAAGGACAGAAATAGCTTTTTGATTGTATTTGACTTCTTTAACAGTAAAGGACAGAATGATTTGTTTGCTACATTGATGGTCAATATTGGACTTTATTTTTTTTCCTGGAGGAAAGCCTTAGCTACACTTCTGTCTTTTTTTCTTTTTTTTTTTTTCCCCCCCCACAAGGATCATTGAAGTCCAGCTCCTGACCCTGCACAGGACAGCCCAAAGAATCACACCACGTGTCTGAGAATGTTGTCCCTGTTCATGTTATTAAGCATATATTTAAAGTAATGAAAAGAATTTATTCATTATTCAGGAGTAGTGAGCACTTGAAATAAAATGCAAGGAACTTTGACCATTTTAATAGTTTTCCACAATTAATATGATTGGCTAAGAAACTAGATATTTAACAAAACTGTAAATAGTATAACAGCAGCAAGTGCTCTGCTGAATTTATATGAAGAAAACTATGGGACAAAAGCAAAGTCTTCACAACAGTGTTCAGCCTTTTCTATAATATTGCACTTCTGGTAGTTTACAAATATGCAAGGTAACAGTTGTTATTATTATTCTTTAACTTCTAAACAAATAAAACATAATCATATTCATTAGAAAGGATTTCACTGCACACTGCAGACATGATTAATGATGCCCAACAGAAGATTAGTTCTTTTTGTTTTTAAACTCTCTCTTAAAACCAATATACAAAATACAATTTCAGGACTGTGTAAAATTTCAAAGAGTAACCTCATCAACTTATTTACCAATCCCTACATGCCAATAAGTTGTCAGCACTTTGGCACATTACACTGCAAAACGAGAACACCAAGGTGACTGATAGCAACTCCATTAAAAATGAGATTAGGTAGGCACCCTAAACACACAGTACGTTTAGTATTGTAAATTTAGAAAATAATAGCTTCTCATTAACAAAAAGTTCCTTAGAAATTTAAGTTCTGTAAACTATTTGGCAGTATCTCTTAGGGGAAAGTGCTCAAATGAAAGTGGAGAACACCTACTGAAAAGAAAATACAGTCAATAAAACTGTAAAAACACATGATTTAGTTTATGCACAGCTAAAAATCCATGGAAGCTACAGAGAAGATGCTGAAGAACAATAATTAGAATTTCTGCATATGTACATGCTGGTTACAGCAAAAAGTACAATTTCCAAAATAAAATAAATATTTAAAAAGCTCATAAGAGACTTTAAAACTACAGGATTGACAAAACCTTCCTAAAACTGCTTATGAAAATTCAAACAGGACTAATTTCAAAGTATTATTTTTCTAAGTGAAAGAATTTTACATACAATATCTAGAAGCATTGAGAACCAACACATATGGACAATGTTAATGAATTAGAATAACAATTTTCAAAGTCAAGATGATCAGTGGAGCACCAATGGAAAGGTAAAAGGAAAAGAATAGGTTTTCTTGTGTCTGTTAGAACTATGTTGGCTAAAAATGCAGAGAAAATTATTTAAGCTCTTTATTACCTCTACATAATTTTGCTTAAGTAACTTGTAGAAACAATTTTTTAAAAAGCAATACAACCTACAGACACATAAAAAAGTTCTTACATAAACGGTTCTCTGCAACTGTTTATCCTGGCAACCTAAGTGAAAAACATGATAGAATCACAAAAAGCCTTTATTATGTTAATCAGTCTCTCTGTTGATGAGAGAGAAATCACTTTGTCTTGTGTTTCTTTACCCTCTGCTTATTTTTCAGCCTTAATTTCACAACATTTAGTTAGAAACCTGTAAATGCTGCATCCTTACCTTTGCATATTGGAGGTGAGTGGCTCCACTGCCTATTAGCTTGGCACTGAGCTTTGGTTGGTCCTTGCATGACATACCCAGTATTACATGAAAATGTCACAACATCATTGAAGTTGAAACCATTTCCACTTGTTCTTCCATAAATAGGACTACCAGGGTGACCACAGCTGACGGCTAGCATAGCACCAGTCAAAAAAAAAAAACAAAAAAACAAACACAAAATAGAGCAAGATGTTATCACTTTTCATTATTTATTATGCAATAGATAATAATTATATAATAGTATTTTCAAGTTTTGATATTATAAGGCACTGCATACTTTCCATGATGTATTCATGTTTAAGAACTTCCTTAAATTTTTAAATAAACTGAATAGAATTTGACATGCTGTAATGAAAGCAAATGAAGAAAATTCTTCTGAAGAAGCAGGAGAAAAGCAAGCACTAGTTTTCAAAATGTAAAGTCTGAAATTGAACAGAAGTGTTTCACTACTTCAGTTCCTCAGGTATTATTTCTTACAAATTTGTCTTAGTATAAACTCAATATTTTATCTTTGCGGCCTAAATACTTAATGAAGGTATAAATTTATGACTATTTTTTGAAAAAAAACCCCGAACTATTGGCACAGTGAAATTTTTCTTATGTTTATACAAAAACTGTCTACAGAAGGCAGAGTTTATTTACTGTTCCCACAAAAAAATGAATGAAAGAAAAGTAAGGAGAATTGGACAAAAATTAATATTCACAAAATGATCAAAACCACTTCGTAAACATTTTCTTCTATTTTGTAACAAACCGTTGGTAAAAAAAAAGTTAATCAGTAATTAAAAATAAAAATTAAAACATCACATAATAAATGAATTAATATTATGTTACATGACGTATTATTGAGAGAATTTCTGCTAAAAAATAGAGCTGTAGGATATTTGGAGGCCGATTAATACAGTTTCAATATACTAATATTACTGAACCTGAAAAAAAGTGGTAATTTTCTTTAAAATGCTTAGAGAAATCTCAGATTTTCCTTAATTAATTCCTGTTATTACTTAAAGGTCTTTTATGTGATGGCTTGACACACTTATCATGCAAAAGAAACCCTATTAACAAAGCACAATATTCACTCAAAAGATCCCCAAAACCACAAATCAAAGTAACAGCATCTCTGTGAGAAAGATGAAGAAACAAAAATATAATTTGGTAAAGAAAACATTTAAATCTACAATATTTACTTACCTAACTAAAAGAGTGAAAGTAAATATATATTAAATATTTCCAAAAGCCACTACAGGTCATAAAGCCATTTTCAAATTTGAATATTGGCATTCATAAGTCCTATCACTTTCTGAAAAATGTTCATATCCGTAACAGCAGGTATTCAGTAGCCACAACATGCAGTGGAAATTGTAGGTGCCAACACTTCACCTGATAGATGAATCATAGATTTTCTGCGACCCCATACTTTTGAGGATCATTCAATCCTCATCTTGTTTGCCACAGACATTCCTGTGGCACAAATCAGGATGTGTTTCCATGCTTACTTACGCACACAGGCTGGAAGCTGACCAGACCAGTTGTGATCCTGTTGACATATTCTTACAGAAGAGCCAATCAACCGAAAACCAGGACTGCACTGGTAAACAACTGTGTCTCTATAGCCATAATTTTCTCCTATTACTTGTCCATTGACTATAAGATCTGGGATACCACAGTGACCAGCTAGATTTATTTATAGTAAAGAAAAGAAAAAGAAAAAATATCAGTAAATACGCCATAGAAATTTTAAATAAGCCTCCTTAACTGAAACAAAGAAATGTTGAATATCTTTCCAGATTTTTTTTTATTGACCTAATTCAAATCTCTATTTTTATTAGCTTGGTGAAAACTTCAGTCATGCATTTGTATAGGTATGACCATACACATTTAAAAATTACAAAAAAATAATATAGCAAGCAAAGAGATTAAATGTCATATATATCATCAAATTTCCTTTAAAAACATGAATAATTCCTTTTTATTGTAACACGTAAAAAATATGTATTATTTACCTTAGTTTTATTTTGGTTATGATTAAATGAATAAGGTAACATTAAAGCATTATACTTTTAACAAAATAGAAAAATTCCACATAAATAAAAATAATACAAATATTATAGATATCAATCCATGTGGACATTATAAATATAGCTTTCTTTCATACAATATAAAAAATTAACATGAACAATTTATTGCTGGAATTTGACTCTGTGTAATGTTTTCAACTCTCTCCTTCCCAGTGGAATCCCGAAGAGATTAACACCCTTTGGTTGAAGGCAGTCAGCACAACGGCCACCAAATTTTTCAGCAACCAAACAGCAGCCAAAAATGTTTCTATGCCTGGGCCTAATATTTTACTCTGTTTTCTCAAAGTAGGAGAAATATTGTATTTTCACTATGAAAGTCATAAAGAGACATTTAGTCTACAGAGAGGCATGAAAAAAGACAAACTATGTTAGTTATTTTTTGTAAAGAATTCTGGAAAATGGGCACTATGATTCAGCAAAAAATGTGCTAACAGGAAACTTTCCTAAGAATGGTTAACTTCATGAAGACTGTGACATATGGTAGAGAATTCTCTGCAAAAGGAAGAGTAAGACAAGCAAAAAAACGAGCAGTGTTTCAGCTAGCACTTCTTGGGGAAAAAAAAATAAAAAAATACCAGCCACCCAAACTCCTCTGCTCGTTTGTTCTTCTAATTTTCCTCAAATAGCCCCCACAAACAAATCTTCAAAGAATGGGATTGCTAATTAGAAAAGACATTAACAACCAATATGGTTTGGACTGTTATTCCCTTTGAAATTTTAAATATTTCTAATACCCCAATGTATATTTCTGCATTTTGCCTCATTCATTTAAGGCTAGAAATTTCCTAAAAAAAGAATTTAAAAAAATTAAAATCTTACATTTTCTTACAACTTGAGCTTTGTATTGTATCTCATTGTATGAATCATGATAAAACTATCAGAATTTACAGTATTGGTAGCATATGAACCTCCACATATATTAGATTGATGACTGCAATTTGACTTCTGTGTAGTTAGCAGGAGTCCAAATCTGGTATAAAGCTATATTACCCCTTGTTTGTTCCCTCCCCGTTTCCCTCAATCTTATGTAAAAAACAGGCATACCTGAAAATTATGTTTGGTAGGATAACATAACACATTTAAAAAAAAATTGTCAGAGTATTTCTTTTCTTTACAAGAAATTCATAATCCATTCAGCATGTCATAGACTTTTTTGAACATGTTCCAGAGGAACTAATTTCCCTATGGTATTATATTTCTGGTTATAAACAGGACTAACCAGATGAGGAATAAAAACTGAGCAGTAAAAGATTAGTTTCTATCAAAAGTGCAACCAGACAGTCTGCAGTGATTGAGACCATGTTCAAGGAAATATTTTTCTAGTTCCATTTAATTAAAATATATGGCTTGGTTCTTAATTAAGGATTTAGTGTTGCTTTATGGCAGAGTGGAAGCAGAATACTTCACCAGAAAGGTCAATCTGTTTCCTGTGCAGAGAGAATAAAACTGAAGCAATTCAACATGTGAGGTAACTAAAAGCACAGTGCAGTTTCTGCAGCTGTGTGTGAACTTTACAAAACCCATACAACTCCAACAGGTGAAAATTCATTACAAATCATCTGTACGTCTTGTAGTAATGTCCCGGTCTCACTCCACAAAACTTAAAGTAATTTAAAAATACAATCCTCTTACCCTACTTCCTTTCATTGTCATAAACCTCTCAGACCTTCTTTTGACTTCTTTTGATTTTTTACTTCTTTTGACTTTTGAGGTTTTTTTTTACTTTCTTTTCTTCTTTCCTTTGACTTTCTTCAATATCTACTTATATACAAGGAGATGGGTAGTGGATGTTGCTTACCTGAAATTCAGCAAAGCATTGAACACCATTTCCCACAGCCTCTTCCTGCACAAAAGGGCAAGATAGAGACTGGGAGGGTGGTCTTCAAGATGGGTAGGGAATGGGTCAACAGGCTGCACCAAGAGGGTGGTGATCAATGGTTTTCACTCAGGCTGGAAGCCCATCACAACAAGATTCCCTAAGGATTACTAATGGGGCCCACGCAATTGAGTATCTTCATGAATTATCTGGATGATGGGATTGAAAGCAGCCTCACCAAGTTTGCTGATGACACCAGACTGGTGGTGAGGCACAAATGTGAGAAGAAAGAGACATCTGACAGAGAGACCTGGACAGGCCGAAGAGCAAGCGAGAAAGAACTGTATGAGGTTAATAAAAACACCTGCAAGGTTCTGGGATGACAGAACCAAAGAGCCCAGAACAAGCCACGATGTGTGTGGCTGGGGAGCAGTGTCACTGAAAGGCACCTGGGGGCCTTGGTGGACAAGAAGCTGACCGTGAGTCAGCAGTGTGTGGCTGCAACAGTGAAAGCAAAATGGATCCTGGGCTGCATCTGCAGAAACATTATTAGCAATAGTAGAACTGTGATCATCTCACTCTACTCAGTGCTTGCCAGGCTGCACATGAAAGATGCAGAAAGGTTCAGACAGACTGCAAAGGCAGGTCATGAAAATAACCAAAGGGATGAAAAATCTCTCCTATGAGGAAAGGCTGAAGGCATTAGTTCCTGAAGAAGAGAAGGCTCAGGTGGGGGGAGGGGGGCAGGACTCATCACAGTGTTCCAGCACTTAAGAGGGTGGCTACAATACAAAAATAATGGAGGTTCTCTCATCACATGGAGTCACATGAAGAGGACAAAGGGCAATGGATGCAAGCTGCACTGAGAAAGGTTTCATCATGACATAAGAAAGAATTCTTCTGACAGTAGGAACAATAATTCCCCAGAAAAATCTATCCAGGGATGTGATGGGAGTCTACATCACCGGATGTTTTCAAAATGTGACTAAACAGGTTGCTAGATAATCCCATCTCAGCTCCCTTTGCCATGAAATGTTGGATCAGATGATTTTTCAAATTCCCTTCCAACTTGGGCTGTTCTATGATTCTGTTACTTCAAATCCCTCTGTCTTGATTATTTCCTCCCCCTCTGTGTAACAGTTATCTCTTTGGAGAACTAACTATATTAAGAGACCAATTGTGAACATTCCATTACTAGTAATGAAGGATATTTTTGAAACAGTAGAGACTACTATGTAAGATTTCTAAACTGAAAAATAAAACTGAATTCATGAAGAATATTATAAAGCTACTATAAAACTGTAGTTCTGTCATAACAGAATTCTAAATCAATTAGTGACAGTGTTAATGAAGTAAACATCATTTTAAAACAGGATATACCAGACTTGTGACACATTTTTTATCTCAAATTTTAAAAAGAGATTAAACAAACAAACAAAACCTTGGGGGGGTTGCAAGAATTTTTGACAATTTTTATTCTGCTTTCCAGAAGAAGTTTAGTGTGATTGAGGGACATTAAAAAAAAAAAAACCGAAAAACATTAAAACCAATCAACCATCACCACAACAAAAAATAAAAATTAAAAAAAAAAAGGAGGGAAAAAAACCCCAACACAATCCAACACCCCAAAATGATCAGTGCAGCATTATTTGGGGGTTTTTTTCAAAGAAAATAATTGACAACTGTCAATTATTAGGTGCATATGGTAAACAGTTCACTATGTTTGTTACGAACAGTATATATAATGCTGTACATAGTTTCTCTTAAGGGAACATTGGAGAACTTTACTGAAATTTCCACTTATTCATGCAGATGAGTAAATTCCCTAACATCCAAAAAATTCAGAGACCATTAATATTTTCCAGAATTTTATTCTTTGTTTTATTTTCCCATTCTATTTTACATATTCATAGAGGTGTTCTCTGCCAGGGGAAATAAAGACCTCAACTTGTAATATCTATAACTTATTGCTATCATTGCTTCTCCAATATCAGGAGGAAAAAAAAGCATGGAGGAAGAAGAAACAAAACACCTGTCAAACCAACAAAAACATCTTTCACTATCAACATCTGTATTTGGAAGAGCAATTTTTACTTAATTTCTCTTCAATTCTGTTCTGGGTTTGTTACATTTCTTCTAAAAGTAAAGTGTTTATTTATTTTTCTCATGAATTTTAGTAGAATTCTTACTTTTGATATTTTTCTATTAAGCTGTCTAAGAAAATAATTCCAAAATGTTCATTATAGATTAAGGACATGCTCATATTTGTTGCTATATATTCTGGTATTTTTTAGGATCAATTCTGATGGTAATTGTTTCTCAGGACTTTCATTTAAATTCTTATTATAAGGGCTTTGTGGCAAATTAGTATATTCTAATATCCTAGTAGTAAATAGCTGACTTCACACTAAATTAGAATTCTAGACCACTTTAGGCTAAGATATTCTAGACTGTTTTAATGACATCTTTGTCCATTGTCAATATCTCTATTTTTATTCCATTTTTTCTATGACATGGATGTAAAAGACTTTTGTAGCTGTTCAGTGAATCCAGATAAGACCTGTGGATCTTAATGTAACCTATAACTGAATGAAAAGATACCACTTTTGCAAAGACAAGTGAAAATTACAGAAAAAAGCGACTAAATGTGAAGGTTTTACTGAGTAGAAGATTTGAGAGGAGAAATAAGTAATATAATAGTCTCAATTTCCAGTCCAGAAAAACTTGAGAAGAATAATTGCATGAAATATTATTAAAAAATGAAATTGGTCAAAGACTGGGAATGAAGGATATTAATAACCTGTGAGCACCAAATAAATTACCTAATTTGACATGAAATCCTGCTCTAGCAATGAAGAATGAGCATAATAACTTAGTGTCAGAACCTTAGAAACCATAGCTGTAAATGAGATTTCTTTTCTGCAGGTTGTTCTATGAGATGAAAAGAACAGGAATAAATGAATACAGAATCTTTACATTAAATGGCAAAAAACATACCTATGCATATTTTAGTTGTCAGTAGTGTCAAACATGAGCACAGTAGTGAAACAAATCTACATACCAATGTATTATTGAAAACAGAGGTTTATGTTATTTATTATTCAACAAAGTTAATTAACCTGTCAAGATGACCTCAGCTGAAAAGGGAAGAATTATTTCCTGGCATTTTTTTCTTCTTTACAGGGCTTGCATTCCATAAAAAGACATAAGAAGGCGCAGCCCTGGACAAAACAGGGCTTGGGGCATTTCTCTTGCTATTTTCAGAAGAGCCTCATTTTGACAGCTGTTCAGGCTGTACTAAAACTGTTGAAGATGAATGGTAAAGTTATTTTAAATCTTTTTTAATCCATGGCCCACAGAGGGAAGTTCTCTGCTGAATTCCTTGAAACAGCTGAATAATTTTTTAAAGATGAAACATCATATGTCTAATTTGAAAGTCTAGTTATTATTATACAGTAGTACAGAAGAACGAAGAGAAGCATATGGCTAACTCCAGATATATTAATTCAGTAACAATGGCGATACAGAATCCCCCTTAATTGAAATATCAAGAGTTTTGGAAAGATATTTAAAAACAGTGAAGATGAAGAAGTTAGTTGCTTATATATTTTTCTAGAAGTTTCAAGTATGAAAATAGTGGCAGAGAGGTTACATAGACTTCAGAGATTACATAGACACAAAAACCTTAATTGACTGAAAGCTTTTTGACAAAATATAAAAAATATCACTGATAGATTAATGCATTAACAATCTTTGCAGTTAGCCTACATGGTTGCTTTGCCCCAGGTGGTATGTCTGCTATTTTTTTAACTCCATTGACAGCATTGTTGTCTACAGAGCTGATGGATAATTGTTTTTGTTTTTTTTTTTTCTTGACGAGTAACAAGCTGCCAACAACGACTCATTAGCATTTTAAACCAGTATTTTTATATGAAAAAAGAGTAAAACTGGGATAAATATTCCCCAGCTAACACATCAAAGTTTGTGTTCACATTAGAATTTTGGTTCAGATCTTTCTTCTAACTCTTAAATGTGTGGAATGATTTTACTGTGAACAAATTAGCTCCTTTTCAGAGGAAGCACACTGAGAAGCTCAACTAGGTGCACAAAATGTGTTCCATCTCCTTTTGGAGAAAAAGTAGTCACAATCATTGACAGATCTTTTTGACAACTTAGAACCATATGAGTAGTGATGGCATTTAGCCCAGAGGACTAGACCAGATATAGTCCAAGGAAAATTCTCTGAACCATATATAATGCAAATGTAGGTGATTCAGAATCAATTATTTGTTTCATGATCTGCTCAGTCTGATGGATTATTTTTTAATTCAGAGAAAGACACAGTATGTGAAATGTAGCTTTTCTCTTAGGAGAAGAGATGAAAGGTATTCCTGATATTGTTTGGGAAGTGCAAATGCTGACATTTAATGTACACAGTAACCTAAACAGCTCTTTCCTTCTATCCACCTGCCTTTAGTGAAAGCTCCTCTATTATTAGCCATGTATGGGAACCACACTTCCTCATGCCTTATTAATCAAATAAACTTCATTCTTCATTTTTGCATTTTAATTCACAGGGACACTTTATAAAGGTGTTCTCCAAATGAACTGAAATAACATAATTTAATCATGGGACAATAAACAACAAAATATGAGATCTTGCAGACCTTTAAAAATTTAATCATATTTCACAGTTTATCTTTATTTGAGATTTAATACTGATATGCAGAATTGAACTAAACTATTGTTCCAGAGGTTGCTGAGTCTATCCTGTGTGAAATAACAGCAATTACTTTTGATAAATAAGGGAGACAATATCAACAGATCTGTTTTATCAGGATGTTTAGATGTCATGAGGAATTCAGAAAGAAGAAGGAATTAAGAAATAAGTGTTAGGTGTTGCACAGCTTTCATGAAGAGGATAGAGTCACAAGTTCAAGAAATGTGAAAACCTGGAGTCAGCTGACCAAAAAGAGAAGTGTGCATAAGATATCTTTCCTCTGAGTTTAAGTATTCGTTGAAAATCATATTTTGCTGTCTTTTCATGTAGTTTTCATTGATGAGATGTCTAAATAACTTTTAAAATTATTATCAGTCATGCAACTAGCATGAGAAATGCTCAGTTAGATATTCCCCAAAGAGAAGTGATTTTGACTAAGCTGTCTAAATTGTTAACCAAAATAATACATAAACCATTTTAAAAGGCAAAAAATGCCCTCAAAAATCCTTTA
>QVAJ01000369.1:378820-541410 GCA_003546035.1 Mixornis gularis | reverse complement strand
AAAAAAGAAAAAGAAAAAAAGAAAAAGAAAAAGAAAAAGAAAAAGAAAAAGAAAAAGAAAAAGAAAAAAAATAAAATAATAATAAAAAAAAAAAGTAGTCCTGGTCCTCAACCCATGATGTGTAAAAGTAATGTTCTGACAATGCTTCTCCTTTGACCTAATAAAAAAAATTTGAAAATAGTGCTAATGAGAAAAGGGGAAAAGAAGAAAGGAAGTCAGTGTTAGAGAAATCTTAGGAAATGTTTTTCACCATTCATATACTAGTTAATTCTAAAGTTTATCTGAAAGTACTATGGAGTTATTAAAGTAGACCTGATTTACTTCTACTCTAGGAAATGTCCAGTTTACTAAATATCTGATTCCAGACATTAAAATAAATACACTAAAAGAAAAATCACAAATTTTTGAAGTATGATATGTTTTTTATGGTCAATGTTATCACTGACATTAAATTAAAGCAAAATAATAAAAATATCATAAATACAGGAAATAATGCAAAATATAAAATGTAAATATGTAATCTATAAATACTGTAAATATACGAATTTTTCATGTAAACAGAAAAAAGAATAATCAATTTCTTTTTGAATATTTAAGTATTTTTTCCAAGAGGAAAATGTATAACAAAATCACAGATTTGTCAGTCTCTTCTTATAAGTAGGATATTCAGTAAAAATCTATTCCATGTTTGTGAATGTTTCTCAGGGTTTATTACATAGACAGTTTCAGTGTTACCAGTATATAAAAAGATCAAGCATAATA
Organism: Mixornis gularis; assembly: GCA_003546035.1. NCBI lineage: Eukaryota > Metazoa > Chordata > Aves > Passeriformes > Timaliidae > Mixornis > Mixornis gularis. The sequence goes on along the minus strand of QVAJ01000369.1, from coordinate 540,648 downwards.
AATTGTGAGAGACAGTTTGTAACCTAGGAGACACAACTGTCATGATTTTAGTCCTTGCTTGTTATTTTATTCTAAAATACTTAAGTGATTTTTTCACAATAAAATGTCCTGAAACATTTAGTTTTTTAAACTTTGACAACAGAATTACTTCAGCTCTATTTTTTTGTTTTGTTTTGTTTGTTTTTTTCAATTTGAACATTGTTTCTTCTCATCAGCAAAGGAGAATAAGGACAAAGAAGTCAATTTCCTACTATTATAATAATGTGATTACTCATGAAGTACTACTTTCTCATTTAGGTATTATTTAAAGGAGGAAAAAACAGTGAGATTGAGAAAAGAAGGCAGTTGTGTTAAGTGCTCTGGCTTTTGCCACAGATTCATTATCAACAAATTATCCATCTTTTAGTAAAAGAAGCCAGAATGATAAAAGAAAAGACAAAAAAGATCTGTGAAACCTATCATCATATTCTCACACTATTATGGCTGTCATCAAAATCATGTACTACTGTTCACAATGTCATGGAATAACGTAAGTTGGATTTTAGTCGATATTTTTGGTGATTTAAAGCTTACCTCAGTTAAAATTCTCATCTGTATCTGATTCGGTTCACCACAGATTAAAGGTCTACTGCAGATACTTAGATTCTTGTTCATTCCACCTTTCATAAATTTTCAAAATCACACATACCTGGTATTAAAAATCAGGCTATCTAACACAACAATTATATGTAATTATTTCAGTACCACTTTCAAAAAAAAGTAACTGCATTTTTAAACAAAATACTTGAAAAAGGTATTACATTATCCTGTAGGATTTCATATGTATCATCTAAGTGTACTCCTAAGGGCACCTTCAAAACTTAAAACAGAAATATATTGGTAATCACTTCAGTCCAAGAACAATTACATTTTTCAGAAAGTAAAAGTGGAAAGGTTTTAAGACAAATGATAAAAAATGTTTACAACTGAGAGCACAGAAACATCAGAAGTAGATAATGAAATTTACTGATAAGTTACACAAAAATTCATTTTTTGAACCGTTAAAATACCCACTCTGTAGGTCTTCCTGCTTTATTTGATCTGCTTTCTCCCACCTTCTAATGCTTCTTTAATTTCCTCCATTTCTTCTCCTTTCTGACAACAACCTTCTTAAAAATGTTTCTTATTTCTGATTTGTCATTAGCTGACCTCATTCCTCCATCTTAAGTCTCAAATTACTTATGGAAGAAGCAAGAACTGAACTGAGTTACTCTGAGTCTACAGGGGGCTCATTCCTGCACAGTGATGTAACACACCAGGCAGCATTGTTGCAAGAGAAATTATGGCAGCCTTTATTCTTTCCCTTTTATAAATTTGCTCTGTCACTAGCTTTTCTGGTTTTCTTTTCAGCAAGGTATACATTTTTTGCCTGCTATATGTGATGTATATTCTAATTTTTCTGAATAATACTTGTTTTCATGCCGTCTTCAACAATTTGCTGTAATAAACCTTTACAGATATGAATTAGATTTACTGCAGTGCTATAAGTCTGATAAAATGCATGTGTTTTAGATTACTGTGTTTTCTCCTCTAGTTATATAGTTGTTTTCTTAACTGTTTATTATTTCTGGACATTATAGTGTACGCACTAAATAATAATGAATCTCTTCTGAGAAGCAGGGGTCCTCTTTTAAGTCGCAAGTAAAGATTATGTAATCTGTTACTATTATTAAATTATATTACAATTTTATTTCTACAGGCAAATGTAGGTGAAATTCAATTCATTCTGTGCTGATCTTTACTTGGCATGAAGTTATTTTAGCAAAATTCTAAAATGCAAGTATTTTTCCAAGGTGCTATTCACAAATAGCATGCAATTTATCTGGTTTTAGATTAGTATTTCTCTGAAGAAAACTTACATTTCTCCAAACTTCGACAGCTGTAACTTCTGTAGAAAAATCAGTAAAAATAAAACCAAACAAACAGGCTAACAAGAAAAAAGCAGAACATTTTGATTATGCACATACTATGGTGCTTCAAAAATTTAGATTTAGAACATCTTGTAATTGCTGACAATTTAGAAGATGAAGAATATCGAACATGAAGATTTTTTTTCCTTCTCTTAAATTGTTTCCATTGTGAAAGTGAAACATAAAGCCTCTATCCCTCTCTTCTGTATGTCAGGGAACATTCCAGCTGCAGACTTGTGGCTTGATAAGCAACACTTTTGCTCATCCATGAGTCAGTCACTTAAGTGAACATTAGCAAATAATGCTGTTTTACAGAAAAAAAATTATTTGGGATGAAAAGTAGTTTAAAAAGGCAAATGGCAATCTCTACAAAGATATATTGCAACAAACCCCTATATTTAATGTATTTACTAGTTCAGTTTTCTGAAAATATCAGTTTATAGATATTCTATTATATATTCATGCCTCTACAAACAATAAGATATATTATGACATATAGTTCATCCTAAATAAGAATACTACCATACTTTTGATTTCAACTGAAATTAAATTTTTGGTTAAATTAGAGTTAAAACCTATGTCTCTGCAGTAAATAAAATAACCCAGCTCAAAGTACACATGATAAGAATCAGAAATAAGCCCTAAAATTGTTTCATGTGTTCATTTTATTCATATATAATTCAGGCAATGATGTCTGAGTGTATTAAATAAGAGGAGATGCCTAACCTTGTACAAGTAAAGGTTCCTAAATTCTGTAAAAAGTATCTGGATAGTGGCTTTCTCTCAGAAAGAAGGCTGCAGTGGTCCTGTCAAAGTTTCCACAAACTTTTTTTTCCCTCCCTCTGTAACTTTTCAAGAACATAGTTTAGTTCTATGACGCAACCACTTTGTTCAGATCTACTATGCAGATATTTTACTGAGGATATGTATTAGAGCTGACACATATGGAATCAGTCTTGCTGTCTATGTATATTTCTACTCTAAAGACATACAAAAATACAGTAACACAGATTTTGCAAGTTGTGAAGATATTCACTTTTTTGAAAATATAAGCATAAATCTAATTTGATGAGAAAAACAATGCAACCCAGCCACACACATGCGGAGTTCTCTTCAATGTATCTGCTAATAGAAAAAGACACTTTGCAGTGTCACTTTGCTTACTTTTGTCTCTTAGAGAGAAAGAAAATGGGGAAGTCATGACAGTAGTATCCATACCTAAACATCTGGTTTCAATTCCTCTCCAGAGTCCAGATGACAGACATTCCCTCACTGCAGAGCCAACTAGCATGTATCCTGAATCACAAGTAAATATGGCTGTAGATCCATATGTGATTTGAGTTCCAATCTTATTCCCATTTGGAGGTGTAGGAAGTTCTCCACAAGAAATAACTTCATGACAAAACAAAAACAATACATAAGTATACAGCTGAGAATCTCAGACACACATACAATAATGCCTATTAACCAAAAATATTTATCAATTTGTCAATCAGATAAATTAATTTCCCACCTTGAAGTATTTTGGAGAAATCTGTAGAAATCATAGATTAAAAACTTGCAAACAAAAACTATTCCTTTCCCAGAAATTACACTTAAGAGAGGGGAAAGAACAATTAAAGTAATTTCTGTACAGTTAAAAAAGCTACTCAGAACATTATTAAATGCTGTTTAATTACCTTGGTTTTAACAACTACTTTCTGCATATTGGAACATCACAATCACTATCAGATTTAGTTGTGCTTCTTTGGGAAGGGGCCATTTTGATCTTCTAGGTCATAATGAAATGCTTGCCCTAGCATTCACACGTTACATTTTTATGAAGAATGAATGATATTGATGGAATTTCTTGTTATTTATTTACAATTGAAAGCATCTTTTAAATCAAAATAATATTTTTCTTTGTCAATTTTCTTTTAATGACTAACAAAAAATAATTTATTAGTAGTAAATAAAAGGCAGAAATTAGGTAGTACACTTTATGCCTAGTACAAAATGTCACAATATTTCAAACAGAGCTTCTCAAAACATAGCTAAATGTATTTTCTTTTAAAGCAAAAAAGAGATACAAATACAAGTTTAGTACGTAGAATATATATAGACAGAGACATAGATACAGACATATACAAGTATTTTTTAACAGTAGCAGAGATGAAATATTGCAATCAACTTTTAAAAATTCTCTAAATTATATATCACATTTCCAGTTATAAAGAACTCAAAATTAAGGTTAGTTTCCAGTATAATTAATCTGGTTTTGAAATTGCATTTTTAAACCTCATTTTTTCATATATACTGTCAAGAAGTTATGAATGTATTTTAACCCACAGTCATCTGGCTTATCTACAAACTTTTTAGATTTTTTTAAAATTTATACATAAATATTACACACATTTTTGATACAGGAACCAAAAGCACAGTTGTGTCCCACTCTCTCAGAGGGTACATCACACCGTGTTCCATAAAAAGAAAGAGTTTTGAGGCTTCAAAGTGTAACCAAAACCCCATTTTGAAAAAGAGATGTCTAAATGTAAATTTATAAAGAAATGTGCTTTGCACAGCAGTAGGGAAGGAAAACACGATTATAGCTACATCTTTAGTTGGTTTAAATATCTATCAATTATTTATTTTTTTGAAAATTAACTATTGCAGTTTATTAGCATCCCAGCTAATGGTGGGAATGACGTGGATACGTGCAAGTGCACACTACATGGTAACTACCTGAAAGGAGAGATTATTTTATTTATCAAGTGTGCAGACAGGATACAAAGGTTTTGCATTTTTCAAGACTTTACAGCATTCCTGACTTAAAATAAACATATAAGAAAATATTCTCTTTGTACCTTAATAAATTTAGGGACCTTTAAGCTCCAGAAGTGTACCTACAGATATGTCCTTGTCACTAAATCTAACGTATCGTATTTCTAAATAATAACCTTTAGGGTGCCCAGGAATTCCATCCAAGAAACACATTCTAATTTACTGTTTTGAATACCAAATTAGTTAATTTCTAGTTCACCCAATAAAATATTTTTTCATGAAATCTGTGCAGCAGGTGCAGATACAACATGTACTCACTTTGGCAGTAAGGCCGCTCGTTTCTCCAACTCCAGGTGCCATTAGCAAGACATTCAATAGATGCTGGTCCCAAACCATAATACCCAGGATCACAGCTAAAAACTACTTTTGTTTTATACTCATAGTGTGACCCATTCACTATTCTCCATCTTCCATGTTCCAGGGTAAAAGAATTGATGCTCGGACATGTAACAACTTCCAAAATAACAAAAAAGACATAGTTATTGGTGGCTTAGTACAGGCAAATTGGAAAAATCTGTACCATTATTAATCAGAAAATGTATTTCAAACACAGTGACATAATCTCTGAAAACTAAAGCTGTGGTTAGCAGGTATGAGTTGTCTCATTTAATTAATAATCATCCAGAAAGAGAAGGGATTGAGTATGCAGAGTGATGCAATTGGTGTAAATAGGAGCTATACCATGGTTGAATTCACTATATGCAGACCTTCTGTGACATTTTACATCAGACACCAGAATCTTTACTAAAATTTTAAGTACATTTAAATGGAGAAATTTTTCTACCCAGGTAAACTCTATGAGATATGAAAGACTTCTCTGAGAGGCTGCACAGTGGTGACTAAAAAAATAATACCCATATCCAAGTTCTTTTTTCAACAGCTATATATTTTTGTCTCATTTCTTTATTCTAAGTGTTTTTTCCCTACAGAAATGGAACAAAAGCATTCTACAACACTAACAGAATAAAAAATAGTATAAGAGTATATGAATTGTGCAGCTCTTACTGAAGAGATTACTTTTGCAGAAAACCTCGGCAACCATTAACTTTGATTTAACTGTAAATTGATTATTAGTTTGATTCTATGAGCTTATTCTGCTTATGCTGTTAAGTTTCAGCATGTCTTAGTTACATGTACTTCATATATGTATTTCATAATAATTTAATACCAGCAATAATTCGTAGATTAAAGTAACCTGAAGATGAAAGTTTAAGTCATGCGAAGATTTGTGCCCTGGATAAATACACAAAATGTACAGACAGGTTTTTACTCACCAGAGACTTTTTCCATGTTACTCACCTACACAGCGAGGTGTTTTATTGTGATTGCTCCAGGTTCCATCCGGCTGGCAGACTGCAGTAGTAAGCTCTTTGGCTGATAGCCTATATCCATCATTGCAAAAATAAGTAACGCGGGTGCCAACTAAGTAATCTGTGGTTAATATCCCACCATTTAGCGGAGCTTTAGGAATTCCACAAGATATTGCTGAGTAGAGAGAAAGACAAAGTTTTTACGTCTTCAATATAAGTTTCCACTGACCTCAGAGAGCTTATGCATTGCAAAATCACTAGTCTTAAATTCATAAAAGAATAATTTTTTAACTCATTATTGTATGTCTTAAGCATGCAAATAAATTCTCTTAAAATTTTAGGGAATTGAATCCAATAAAGCTTTCGCCTTTTGATGGAGGAAGTAAAAAATAAAAACAATGGTTCATAACTCTGCAGCTAACAATTCAAAATGAAGATGATAATAAAGAAAAGGTAATAGAAAATATCTGGAAAAAAAAATATGACCAGCATGGTTGAATTAGTAAGGCACCAGTCTGAGAAACACAAATATAGTTTATGTTCAGATTTCTTCCATCAGTTGTACTTTGTGATCTCTGGCAAATCACTAAAATTACCTTTCAATATTCTATTTTTTCCACCTGGAAAGCAGGAAGAAAATACCCTTTTGAAAATATTGAATCATAGGATTATAAAATGGCCTGGGGTGAAAGGGGCCTTAAAGGTGTAGTTCCAATCCCTCTGCAATGGGCAGGAACATCCTTTACTATATCAGGTTGATAAAGCCCAGTCCAGCCTGGACTTGAACACTTCCAGGGATGGGGCATATACAGCTCCTCTGGGCAACATGTTCCAGCACCTCACCAGCTTCACAGTAAGGAACTTCCTCCTGATGTGTAATTTGAACTGACCCTCTCTCATTTTAAAGCCATTCCCATCTATCCTATCACTGCATACCCTTGTGAAAAGTCCCTCTCCAGGTTTCCTGTCTTTTAGCCCTCATCTTTGTCATCCATGACTTGTGAAGCAAGACTGAAGCACTTGTCAGCAAAGACTGATTCAAAACCACTGCTGAGTACCTCAGCTGTCTTCATGTCCCAGGTAAGCAGGTTTCCTGTATCCTTCTGGAGAGGGCCCACAATTTGCCTAGTCTTCCTTTTATCATCAATATATCTTTAAAAGCTGTTTTTGTTCCCCTTCACAACCATAGAAAGATTTATTTTATCAGGGTTCCAGCTTTCCTAACCTGATCCACAGTTGCTTGGACAATTCCTCTGTATTCCTCCCAGGATACCTGTTCTCACTTCCACCCTCTCTAGGCTTTGTCTTTGCAATTTGTTTTGTCCAGGAGCTCCTTGCTCACCCGGGCAGGTGTCCTGAAGTTTCCACCTGACTTTCTTTTTGACAACATTTCTGAGGATGAATCATTTCTGAGCTTGGAAGAAGTGATCCTTTGACTATTGACAAGTTTTCTTGGTTCTCTCTTAAATCCATGGCTTTTATTCCATGGTAGTCCACCAAGCAAATCCCTGAAGTGGCCAAATTCTGCTCTTCTGAAGTCAAGGCTAGCTAGCATCCACCCTTCTCACTGCTCTAAGGATTTTGTACTCTATAATTTTACAGTCACTGCACCCTTCAGCTTTACATTACTCATCAGTCCCTGCTTGTTGCTGAGAAAAAGATCCAGCATAGCACCTCTCCTTGCTGGCTCCCTTATCTCTTAGAGAAGAAACTTGAAAATTGCAAATAAAAGTATAAGCTAATATTTTATTTCTTTTCTTTAACAAAAATAATGTACCAAGAGAAGATCTGGTTCTAAATAATGCTCTGTCTATTTGGGGAAAAAAATAAAAACTAACCCTTTTCCACATTCTAAAACCATGTATCTAATGTAGGTCAGATTAAACAAAAAAAAAAAAAAAAAAAAAAAAAAAAGGGGGCTTAGACATTTAAGTCTGAAATACCTTACTTTGAAGTCAAATCTTGAGCCCTAAGAAAGTACCTATCATGCCCACACAGGAAGGTTAATCCTCTCAGACTATATATAAATACTCGGAGGAAAAAAAAGAGTGCAATCTATTTTTGCCCCTACTGGGAGCTGATCTGACATAAAACTGATTTGCTCCATAAGCAATATAACAACTGTGTGGCACAGTACTGAAGCTAATAATCACAGCTAAACACAGGTAAAGCACCAATCCTATAACAGCTTGCAGAACAGAGGTGTAAGAATCAATGTTAAAATATTCTTGCTTTGCCATAAAAAACCCCTTTGCATATGACATGGAAATTTAAGAAAAAGAAAACCCAAAACCCACCATACAGACACACTCTGCTGACAAGATCACAGAAAACTATTTCTAATTTGCTACCACCCTGTCTTGGCAACCATAAAAACATACACCTAATGACTATCACGGTATCTATTGGCAACCAGACACAAACACATATTAGAAGGAAATAAGAAAACTGTGATAAAGAAATTAAAGATCCCAAGAAACTTGAATTGAATTCAAAACTCTAGAGGGTATGACGACATGACCGCAGTGAGATAAAAAAGTGACAAGCTAATTAAATGAGGATGTCCATCTTCCACCTTTTACTGAACACCTGATAAAACTACTATTTCACTTGCCATCACCAAAGTAGGAAACAAATTCTATGACATTAAATGAAAACATGTGACCATATTTATTATTTCTTAAATTCCTCAATAGATTGGATTGCAGATTAGGCAAATCTGTCCATTCCAAGATGATAACTATATGCTTGTGTAACCAAGGTATAATCAAATAAGACTCTTTACTGATAACTGGCCTAGCTTAACCTCTTCTTTCAAAAGCACATTGTTGATAATAAGAACTTTAAGAGTTACAATTACAAGAGTTGCCTGAACAATGTCCACTGTGTTACATCAGGGGCAGCATTCAGCGGTGCATAAAATTATTATTCCCTTGCAAAATATTAGTAACATGTAAACAGCCTTGGTTACAATCCCAAGCACCAACAAATTCTACAATATTGCTTACTCATGTAATGCATATAATCCACATTCTTTTATCAATCAGTAAAATATATATCAGACACATTTTAGCTGCAACCTGAGATGTTCTGTATCTACCATTGAGATTAATTACTCCTTCAATATTCAAAAATCTCCACTAGTGACTTGACAAATTTTAAGTCATATTATCCATGTTAACAGTCAATTTTGTGCCACAAGAAAAATATATCCCTCTCTTAAACCTTAAATTTTTAAGAAACAAGACACAAAGCAGCAATGCTTGATAACAGACTTTTATATAAACAACAGCTCTCCCAAGGGTCACCCAATGACATTTTAGATTAGAGCAGTTTTGAAATGAATTTTATATTTTTGGAAACTTGCACAGGAAGGTTACCCAGAGAGGTTGTGGATGCCCCATTCCTGGAAGTGCTCAAGGTCAGGTTGGACTGGCTTTAAGCAACCTGGTTGAGTGAGCAGTGTTCCTGCCCATCCCAAAGGGATTGGAATTACATTTTTAAGGTCCCCTCCAAGCAAACCCTTGTATGATTCTATGAAAATTACCTTTTAGTTAGGGAAAAACATGAGAAAACATCAGTAAAAGTTATTGCTATATCAGATACTTGGCAGGAAAAAATGACAAATAGGAAATATCCAAAATTCCCTAAAAATAGATTTATCACAGAAATGTTTGGTCACTATATGTCAGCTTGGGCAATATTGTTAATTGAACTGAAATATTAAAATCTATTCCTTTTTCACAAACTTCAGAATATTATTCCAGTTCCAAAGATATACATAAAAAATATGCACAGTCCTTAGAAAACCTTAGTTATATTAGTTCTCATAACAACACCAGCATTCCAGAAATTATTATTAGACCAAAATGAAGTTCTTAAATATTCTTCACTAAATATTAAAGCACTGCTTCTTGTGTCAGTCTTATTAGCTCCTCTTGAAATATTCTTTCTTAAAACTACACTTGTTTTTATAAGGTTGAAAAATTTTTGGTTGAAAAATTTTGGCACAGAAGTATGACCACAGAATATTTCCCTGCTATTCACTTTAGGTCAGAAAAATGATGGCTTACAGTAGAAAAGGAAAGTTTCTTAGAGTATATATTTTTTTAAAAATAAAAGAATTCACCTTGACAGGCTGGGACTGGAACATCCCATGAATAATACCCGTCGGGAGACTTCCTGCACACGGCCGTGCTTTTCCCGATGAGGCGGAAGCCGCGGTCGCAGGCCCAGCGCACCACGCTGTTGAGCTGCCCGCCCGTCTGGCTGACGATGAAACCGTGCGGGGGCGACTCGGGCGTGCTGCAGTACAGAGCTTCAGACAGAAATACCACATCAATAAAGTATGGGGGTACAGTTCAGGTAACACTTCCGGAGAGATTCTTGTTTAACCCAGGGCACATCTGATCGGACGCTGAGAAACCATTACTAGAAGTTGTATTTTGTGTACTGATAATGCACGCATTGACCAATTTCACAAAATATAAAGGTGATAAAAATAGAGCTTTATATGCTCTTTACAAGATTCAGGTTTCAGTAGCCTCTAAAAAAAATAGATAGCTCACTTTCATGATTGGCTATAGCTTTGGAGTTTGGGCGTTTTTTGTTGTTTGTTTTTTTGTTGTTTTTTTTTTTACCATCTTCTTTTTAAAACAAATAAGCTACTGAACTTTAGTTTTATGATGAAATTTATTGCAATTGTACACATTTCAGTAGTATACAAATTTTTGAAAGAAGAAAACAACTAGTACATCCTGAACATAACTCTTTTTAAATAGTCCTTTCTTTCCGGTCTAAATAAGTTCTTTCATTTAAGTTCTGTGATACATTGAACTAACGGGAAGTGAAACATTTAAAATAGATTTTAATGATATTTATGACTATCACCATAAATCTGTGGCAAAAATACTGAATCTGCTTTTAGTTGTTGATTTATTTAGAACACATTAAGTCTTACAGAAGTCTTATCTAGAGACTATGTAAAAAATCATAACTCATTATGAGAGCAAAAAATATATCTAAGACTTACAATTTTTATACTTTGAAATTATTTATGTACTTAATGACTCTGACATTAAATACTGGTTACTTACTCTGTTTCCTTTATCTCCCTTGTTCATTGAGTACCAAGTAATTTAGGTTTGGCTATCTTATCATAGGAGTGGACCAGAAGGCTCTTATAACCTGGAAACCATTTTAAGATGACTTTTATTTGTGTAAAAGTTTAATTTGGTCTCTGATTAATTTAATTATTGGCTGCTAGCCATAAAGGCTGTTTTCCCTTTTTGTAGGAAAGAAAACTGTGCTGGAAGTTTGTTTCCAAGTGCTTCCTTTATGCTCTGAAGAAACGTTGATAACTTGATATTTATTTTTTTCAGGCAAATAGAGAACTTTTTCTTCAAACGCTCTTTAGACTTTTCCATGTCTCATGACCTACTTCAGGTCCAAGTTTTTCTCATGTGAAAGCTTCCTCTGATCAGAATGAAGTCATATGATTGTTTGTTTATAACCAATATTTATTAAACATTTTAAAGCAAAGAGCAGACTCAGAACTACTGCTTTATCTTTCAGACCACATACTATTAAAGTATTTTCTTCATTACACTAAATGTCTCCTGACTTATACTTTCTTGAAAGAACCAAAGATACAGAGACTTCTACCTTAGTGTGTAAGAAGACATACCAGTATTTTCTGTGTGAAACAGAAAATATTTCCTGTCTGCCACTCAACAGTTCTCTTACTGTCTGTAAGGAAAGACCTTGAAAAATTTTCTCTTCTTCCTCTTTTAATAGATCCAAAAAGGGACTACGGGAAATGAAAATCGGTACCATATATATTTTATCTCTAGTAAACAGGGAATTTTGCCTAATGAACAACAAACATTTTAAGTCTGAGGAAACTGTCCTCTCCTAAAGGGAAAGATGATACTGGTGTGGTTTCACAGTATATATGATCCTAATTATTTTTCTTCAATTGCGAAGTAACCAAAATTTAAGTGAGGAACACCAAAAGAAACACAGCAGAAAGAATTTTATAGTTATTCTTTAATTCTCTATCCACCTTGTGAAATGAAACAGCTTTAAGCCAATGACTTCTCTAATATACACAGATAATATCCCCAGGACTCTTCCCCGTGTATATTTCATATCTTTGGTCACCATAAAGACAATCAAAGATAGATTTTGTGCAATTTCTGTAAATTGCAACAAATCTACTTTAGCTAGACAATAATTAAAGTATTTTTCCAGTAAAATAAATGATACTATAATTTTGTAGAAGCAATTTTACTAAAATCCAACTTTGTCACATACCATTTCCATGCACTATTCATAAATATGTCGATTTGAATTAATAACACACAAAATACTGGCTTTTAGTGTTTACTGCTGCTGGATTTGTTGAACCTTAAACTAAAGAGTTCAGCCTTCAGGGGTTTTCCACTTTATAGGTGTTCACTCCTGCCTTGTTGCAATGACTTCCCCCGTCCCACAATAATTCTAAATCATGAATTGCATAAAGATCCAGTTAGAAAAACATCCCAGTATGAAGAGGCACACAAGTGCAAATAAATGGTAGAGAGAAGGAGGAAGTTGCTTCTTTTATCTTTAGTACTGGCTTATGCCATTTTAAAGCCCTGTCTTTGATTAATTCTCTACAGAGCACATGTGTGGGTTTTTTTCCTCACAAGATAAGGGTCATTAGGTTCATATATACAGAACAGATTGGATTTCCTTTCAGTTTGGTTAATTAAGGATACCAAACATAGCTTATATTACCCTTTTCACATAAACAAATGTTGCACAATGGAATTTTATGCACAATATAGAAAGTCACATTTGCATACCTATATATCTTATCCTGAAACCCTTTTTATTGGTGCCATGATCTGCTGACCACCGGAGAAATACTTCATGGCTATTGCTGGTTATATTTAGAGACGATGAATAGTCCCCGCTGAGAGATATGAGCAATGGGCTGTGACTATTTGGTCCTTGGTACAAAGGAAGGATAAAAAAGCAGGAAAAAGGAGTTACCAAGTTTAAAATAACATACAATAAACCATATGCACACAATTAATATACATGCAAAACATCCTCCAAGCAAACAGCAAATTAATTTGAATTAAAAAAGTGAAATATGTTATAACTGGAAGCTATATATTTGCTCAAAACAGAAATTATTTTTAAGTATAACATGAAGTACAATTTTTAAACAAAGTAATCCAGCAGTTCTTTTTATCATAACAAACCAAAATAATTGCTTAATTTTTTTTATACTGAAAAATAATGATAGGCATAAATAATAGTAATTAGACAGGAGCAATAGCAAAAACCAATTTTATAGATAAGGTATCATCCACAGTTATGCATCCTATAGTTACCATCAAAAACTTCAAGTATATCAAATTCCTTTTCTGTCTGGAAGAATTCAAAGAACATGCTGATATTATAACCCTTTTCCACAGTGATGGTCCACGCACACATCTGGAGATTTGGGTAGCTGTCAGGATAGCCAGGGCTCAGTATTACGCCTGTTGAATCCAGACGCATTTCATTGGCTGGACAGAGCACTGAAGAGACAGAAAAATTGGCAAAAAAATCCAAAGCCCATTATTTCTGTTTCATGTGATTGATGAGATTTTCCCGAGTTTAAAAGAACTGCATTACTCATTCTATTTCCTTAAATTGAGCAACATGGTGATTTAAAATATGATGAAGGGATTTAATTTTGAATTTATCTGGATTCACTAGGTCTACAAGAATAATAATCTCATTAAACAGAAATAGTTGACATTACCATGTTATTGGAAGTTTTTTCAAAAAATGTGTTTGCTTCACGATATATGAACAAATGCCTTCGGTATATTCAGAGCCTAACACTGCTGAACAGGAGCTTTGAAACATTTTTATATTGACAACTAACTCCTACATGAAAATGACTTAGTCCTGAGTTACATGAGAAAAATAATAGGATCTTAGTTTTCTCAAAAACACTGGAAATAATATTTTCTCATTAATTACAAAAATCAGGTTTTATGTTGAAAAAGTTATTGGACTATGAAGATAGATAAATAACACAGAAAAGCAGAGACAGGGAGAGAAAAAGAGTATTTATCTTCATAAAAAAACTTCTTAAGAATCACAGAATATTTGGGTTGAAAGTGATCTTTGAAGATCACCTAGGCCAACCCTCTGAAAATGCATCCAAACTGAACTTGAGAAACTGTATCTGCCCGTGTATTTTAAAAAATACTTGCATCTCAGCTGCAAATAAGCATCTAGTTGCTAAACTTCAGAAGTTGTTTTTTGTGTTCTATGTTTGTTCCAATTACTCAAAAAGAGATTGAATACAGCACCTCAACCCCACTTAATAAAACTCGTATGGCTGGAATCTGGCTGTCAAACTACAGCACTATGCCAGTTGTGACACATATCTCAAGAAAATGAACAAAGTAATCCTCTCAGCTCTATGTGTACATACAGACATATATTTACATAAAAATGTGTGGCAGGAAGAGTGTAACAGTAATCTGGCTGCACTCATTTATTTGCAGCTGGTTTTGCCTTGCAAACGGGCCTTAATTTCAGGATTTTCAGCTAAATATACCTCAGGAATTTTATACAGAATTTAAGACTTGTTTCTGTTAAACTGATTCCCTCAGGAATTGGGTAGTTAAGTTTTATGTGAATCAGAGAAAATGTATCTGATATATAGTTAAGCGTCACCATTAAAGAATTTACTCAGTGTCCCCTTATTCTGATGCCAAATTTAGTTTGAATCTTACTCTGAAATTTTCATTTTATCCTGAAAGTGGAAGCTAATTTAAAGGAAAATTAAGGGCATAGTTACATGCTTTGTTTGGACAATATTCTATTTTAACTAAATAAGATTATAGAAATTGGCTAAACTTGTGGAATTTAGTGACTATTTTCACAACCAAAAGGAAATCCACAAGAATCTTAAGAAATGCTCATCCATCTGACACACACCAGAGAAAAACAGAGAAAAAAAAAGTGACATTGTTTTAAATAGCACTAAATGTGATGTAAACTAACCTGTAATAATTAAAATTACCAAATAAATATTAAATATAGTTTGCTTCTTTTTTTTTTAGGTATTCCTCAATTGTCTCATGTATCTTTACTGCAATACATTAGATTCAAGACTAATATATTGTTACCTAAATTCCGCTCAGCAGCATTTTTCAGATTTACTTATGAATTAATTTTGAATTTACGTATCAATTTATTTCAAGTCAATAATTAAAGAAAACTTCAATCAAATGTCACTTTGGACTAGATAAAACATGTAACATAGGCACAAGGTTAAAGTATCAGGAATACCTGTATTAAGTTCAAAAACAAATATATGCTCTACCCAGTGAAAAGAACTAGTAAACTAATACTAATATGAACCAACAGAAGAACTGAAACTTTTCCTTGAAAGTGACTCTTTATGTAGTGTGTTTTACTCTGCCCAATGAAGTATGGTAGCTTATCCATAGACCAATGTGATATAGTAAAATGATGGAAGACAGAAATTTTTGGCATGTATTTTTGCCGCCTTTAGATTCCATAAAGCTCTTTATTCATGCTTCATTATTGAAATTTAACTTACCTACTGTGATTTTCAAACTTAGACATCATATAAGTAAATAAAAAAAAAAGAAAATATGCTGCTGTTTATTCTAGGCTGCCAGTAGGACTGGCCATTTTTAACACAATTCGACTAATTCCTTTGTAATTTTCTTTTTCATTTTCTGAATCTAACTCTGAAGACCATGTGAATTTCATTCTGCTTTAAACAGAAATTGTAAGAGCACTGATTTAATATTAAGCATTGGAACCAATGTTTAGCATTCATATCTGACAGATAAAAGATTAACTATGGTAACTGAAGTCATCATTCCTGAGTTTTTGTCTTGGGTCTTTCATCACATACAAATATGCTCTCAGCAACACACACTGAGAGAATGCCTCAGGACCAGCACATGTCTCTATTTGCTCTATCTAATATTGAATCATTTTAACAATTAAAGCAATGCCTGGAGGTTACTATGGTTTTCCACATATTAAATGCTATACGTCTGCCAAACTAGGACTTAAATTTAAATTGGGGTGTTGGAAGCTATTTCTATACACATTTGTATCTAACTAAATGCCTGGATTTTCAGAAATTATCAGTGTAAAAGTTCTTATGAAGCTCACATTTCAATTTGACTTTGCATTTTTAAGAACTAGACTACTGTGAATGATTTTGACTTCTGCATAGTTTTGTCCATAAAATCAGGGAAAAACAACTTATTCAGTTGTAAGAGCAGAGACATCCAGCTTTCCAGGAATAGAAGAAAAGAGTATATTTATACAAGAAGTTTTTTTTTTAGCTTTCAGCTGAAAGCTTATGTGAATATTATAGTAATAATAAAGTCCTAAAAATTAATATACTGATGTTTATCTTCTTAACATATATATTTTTCACCCTTTTATAACTTTAGAAATTGCTAAGAAACAGTAAAATATTAAAGTTTTACTTGTACATGTAGTAGATTTATTCACAATTAATTTACTAGTGCCAAATAAATCTGTCATCCTGAGCATTTTATGGGTATTATAATGAATTAAAATTACTGGAGAAGGACACACCAAAACATCAGATTGGAAGAAAAAACAGATGGCAGTTTTTCATATAATACAAATGTAAATCAAGTGCACTTTTTATTACTGATTTGGGAAAGTATTTTAATCCTGCTGTAGATATTAGAATATTAAGCTTAGGAGCAGATGGATCACAAAGGAATACCACAGAAACTAGCAGAATTCAAAAGGGCTTTTGCTTACATAACTTACACTCTTATGAGGCTCTGGTGTTTTGGTTTGGTATTTTTTTCTTGAAAGGGTTTTATCAGATATGCTTATAGGTAGGTCCTTATTTATCCTTCCAGATATAAATGGAAGAAATAGCAGGAAAACATAAACTCATGCCCATCACTGGAATGTCAAATAGATTCCATTTTTTTAATGAAGCATGTGCAAGGGCTATCTTCATTTGTTCCCTGATCAATTTGGTATGAAAGAAAAATCTCCCCTTTTTTTTTTCTTAATTATGGAAAAATTGTCTTCTAGCATAACAGCTTAATAAAGACTGGCTTAAAGTGGGATGTTAGCGGCTGGCAGGACTGTAATTGTTTTGACTTTAACAATGAAATGGCCTTACCTCTCTGTTCACAGTTCTCAATAAGAGAAAAAGTGAACAAACATGCACACACACACACATACAGAAAACCTATTTTTTAGAATACATTGAATAAAAAATGCAAGTACTTCAAACTGCACTGAAAAATTATTTTGTGAGCTTGTTGACCCAAATCCATGCTATGTTAATTTAGTGATTCTGAAAATTCCTGTACAAATTTTCATACTATTATGTTGTAGAGAAAATGAAAGTCTCATTATTTACTATTTATTATTTACTATTTATTATTTACTGAAAAAAAAAAAGGAATTGCAAAATTATTTTCACAAAGTAGAGTAGCATCCCTTTCAACTTGTGAAGTTCATTGAAAGATTACTAATTATTTTGCATTAATATCTGACATACATAAAAAAAAAAGAGTGATGTATTTGGATAAATCATCAAAAGTCTGAGATAGTTTCAGTATGCTGTCTTATGTAAAGAGATGTAGAAGTTATTTAAGGAATCACCAGTGAACTGGTCTGGCAAATAAGGAAAATAATGGAAAGGAAGGGAAATAAAAGGAAAATACAAAGGAAAAGAAACCTTGACAAGTAGGTGGTGCTCCATCCATCTGAAGTCTTTCCCCCAGCCGACATGTCAGAATCTCATTGCCGACCAGTGTGAAGCCCGGCTGACACTGGTACCTTATTATGTCTCCTGTTCAGAAAAACAACACAGGGCAAAACACAAGCAAACAAAAGAAACATTAAACAGCAATTAACTGGGACTTTTAGCTTTGAAAACATTATTGATTAATGAAGTTTCTTACCACTATATTATACAATGCGCTAAATGACCTCTGGCATAAACAACTTTGATTAGTCTAAGAAATATGGTAAATGAGCTTTGAGTTGCACACTGTGCTGCATCTATCACTTCTTTCCACCACATTATTTGTTAGATAGTTAGCTAAGATGTCTGGATTTGACCGATGCCGTGTGAACCAAATGTCCACAAAGCTTTAAACATTATAATTTATAGTATATCCATTATGGAACTAAATAAAGGTCTAAGATCAAGTCAATAATTAATACAATCCTGAGGGGGAAAAAATTAAATAGCAGATGGATTTGTTGATGCTATCTAGATTTGGCACTCTGAGAATAAGAAACTGTAAATTTTTCATTAAGAAACCAAAAATACATATAGTTTTATGTACCAATAAAAGTAAAAACTTGCATATCCCAGCAGTTCTCTTTGGCCCATATTACAGAAGAAAAGTAAAAAAAAAAAAAGAAAAAAAAAGAAAAAAAAAGTGATTTCTCTTTGTGTCCTATATATGAATCATATATTGGTGCATACACTAAAATATATATATTTTTTATTTTGCTCATCATGTGAGCAAAACTAGCTGACCAGACATCTGAAATCAGATCATATAAATCATATTTCTTTGAAATATATGTGGCTAAGTAATATTATTGACATCTCTCAGAAAGTCAAAATGTCATCTCCTTTTCTGATCCTCATAAGTTTTATGAATTTGATTTTACTTTTTAGGTCACTGAACCTTAATTCTGGTATAGAATATGCCACTATCTACATGTTTTCTTAGAAGTTTTGTTTCTTTGTTTCAGTGTAATACTATGTTTTACATTAAACAGTATAAAAAACATGTTTTAAAATTAAGTAAATTACAAAGAGTTATATAATAATTTATATGTAATCTCCGAAACATAGATGAGATTCAGGATGCATAAGGAAGAGAAAAGACTTCTTAAAAATGTATTATCAGATAAAAATCTAAAATATTGCAAATATGATTTCCATTTTGAAAAGCACCATGTGCACAGCAAATTTATTTCATAAACAAATTCTGCCTTTTTTTTTTTTAATATTACCTATTTCGAATTCATCATCCTCAGCGAGAATTTCAGCATTTGGTATATTTGCTGGAGGCTGGCAGACACGGAGCTGATAGGCTATAAACAGGAACAAAGCACAGTTGACATCCTCAAATATAGTTATCATAGCCATGCAATAACTAATTTAATATCCACATGAGCAGGATAAACAGAAAAATTCAATTTATTTTGAAATTTTCAAAAGAACCAAAAGAAAGGAAATGAAAAAATTGGAAGTTGTGTCTGCATTCTCAATTAGTTATTTCATTTTAGTGGCAAAACCCTTTTCAGAAATACCATAAGATGTTTAGAAGTGGTTGCCAATTTTCTCACTTGAGCAATCCCAGTTAAAAAGCAAATATTTTTGTATTTTTCAGTCATTGTCTTGGGGTGGTTGTTTGGTTTTTTGTTTGTTTGGTTGGTTTGGTTTGGTTTTTCTAATTATTTTTGTTTACTTGTTTGTTTGTGGGTTTTTTTTACAATACAATTTTGCTGTTGAACTCTTCCAGTTTTGAAACCTTGTAATAAATATATGTTTTGGAATCCCAAAGTTTCTACGCAGAGGTATCATAACCAATGGACAGAAGCATTTTGACTGCGAAATTCCCTAAATAAATAAACAGTTGTGGAGCACATATCATCTGCAGATAGTGTCAGAGAATAATCCTGCTTTCAAAATTCTCATTTGAAGTTTCACTCAAAATAATTTTCTGAGATTTAGCACATGATGCAACAGCCAGGCAAGATAACCACATGAAATAAATAGAAAGATAAGTAGGAAGTGTATGCAGAAGTGGTACAGACTGATTTTTTTCCCCCCAAAGATCCAATGAAGATGGGCCCATGTTTGGAGAGAGACAAAATACTATTTGATCTTAATAAAATTGGTACAGAAATCTGTCAAGTAAGATCACTTTGACACATATTTACCTACAGTGGAGTCTTCCCTGTCTTAAAGTGTATTTTCAGGATGAAGTATGTTTGGTTTTCATTAACATTACATTTTCATACAGCATTGGTTTAAATCATTTCTCTTTAGCACAAAATATCATCTACTTATGGCAGATGAGAGTTCAGCTTCAGTAATACACTTTTTTGGTTGCTTTGTGTGATTAGATCATTTAGTACTCTAATTGTTCAAAGTTTTGAAAATCACAAAACTTACACTGTAAGTAAGACCTTTTGTTACTAATGAGTCACCTTTTTTTATATCTTCCTATTGCACTCCTTTTCTTCAATCATGTAATGAAGATCTACTTAAATCAGTGAGTCAGAAAGCCTTAGAATAATGCAATTTAAAATAAAACACCAATTAAACACAAAACAACTGTGTTGTTTGCATCTTAAGAAAAATAATAGCAAAAATCATGAACATAATTAAAAATTGATTCAATAAAGAGGTCATACATTTATCTCAATCATACATATCATATAATTTATCTCAATCATACATATCATACAATTTATCTCAAATGTCTCTCATTTAGGGTAACAGGAATATCACTAATTTTAATCCCAAAGTTATTTATTTTAAATAAATTTGACTCCTTCCCTTTATTTGACTCCTTGACTGCCTTGCCTTTATTACTATAATCTTTGTTCATCTGATATGAAAGATCATAGACTCCAAGATACAGAGAGATTTATTTATCTTGACAACTTTAGTACAAAAATTGTATCATTTCTTTATCAGTAATCTTTGTGCTGCTCAGTTTGCATCTTTATTGCACATTAGGGCCCATACCTGTGGTATGACAATTTTCACAACTAAAGAAACGAGTAAAAGGAGATCTTCAGAGACACTTTAACACTAGCAAATTACTAGACCAAAAGAAATAGCCTCAAGTTACTCCACATAAGATACTAGTAAAAATGTGTTAACCAAAAGGGTTTCCAAGCATTGGAACATGCTGCCCAGGGAAGTGGTGGAGTCACCATCCCTGGAGGTTATTTACAAGACACGTAATGTGCTATTTATCAACATGGTTTAGTGGTAGAATTGGCAGTGTTTGGTTTATCGTTGGACTTGATGATCTAAAAGATCTTTTCCAACCTGAATAATTCTATGATTCCATAAGCATTTTAGCGTATGTTTGGTCATATACTGATATATTAGTAGATGTCAATACATATGGACTCATTAATGAATACAAAATGTCATTTTGTCCTTTGCAAGTTGATACATGCAATTTAGATGCCAAGATTTGGAATGCAAATTGCGATCCCTCTATGCCTAGCCCTGCTGGAGTCTCTACTCCATAGTCAATTGCTGGTGTATTTGTATTTTTCTGTTTTGTTTTGCTTAGCTTAAAATTCCTTTAATCCCATCAATTCTGCCTATCTGTACTTACCACTGTCTTTAATAAGTCAAAAAGAAAGTCTCCTAGTCACAAAATTTGACCAGGATCCAGAAAATAGGATGTAGTCTGTTCATGATTCCTAGGATGTTCAATCCAATGGGCATCCACAGAGCACCTAAACCCACCCTTACTTCTCAATCTGTTTCCTTGTAATTATAGAAATATAAAAGACTCTTGGCCACTGAGGGTCTAGATGACTACAAAAAGAGGTAGAATTTCGTCAATTAATTCAGACACATTTTCATTCAGTCAGCATTTAAATCAAGGGCATATTAATGTTGACTATGTAGTTCACTCTTATTGAACTATATGGGTCAATCATATTAATAACAGCAACTCTTCTTAGAAAAAGCAACTGATTTTTTTATGCCTTGTTTTCCTCCAGCGACCAGTATAAACAGTGAAAATATTTAATTTGTCACACTTACCATGATAACTAAGTACAAAGAAGCCACTGGTAGTAAAGTCACTGTGAAACTTTATCAGAATCTGATTGGAAGTGCTATAGACTGATTCTAATGCAGTGTTGCCACTAAATTGTCCAATTTGAGGGGAAGTTTGGTCTGGTCCATCCCTAAGAAAAATAAACAGAGATTTTTTTTTTTCTTTTTTATGGTCCAAAAAATTAATACATTTTTCTCCATATTTTAAGTAAATGCACTAGATTTTCTCTAGATTATACTACAAGGCATGAGACAACCGAGCAGCAAAAAATATAAAATAAGCACCTATTGTACACTGTAAGGTGTCATGAGACAACTAAAATAAGATAAAACAGACATCAAGGGCTGAAGACCTTTTCATGTCCTGTATGTGGACTGAATACTAATTCAACCACCTTTTGAAAGTCAAATTCTTATTTTCTCATAAAAATTTCAGCCAACTCAAAATTACTGAATTTGTGGTTGTACTTCATCTACTTGCCACATCTTCTGATCTCATTTGTGTATCTATACTTTCAAACGTGGCTATCAGAAAATAAATAAAGCTAATAATGTTCATGTCCCCCAGTCTTTTGAATCTGATAATTTCTAGGAAAATTAAGAGAGAAATAGTGTTCTTAGAATTAATTAACAGAATAATTTGAAAAAACAAGAATGAATATTGGCTTTAGCAAAAATAAACCCAAAATGCTTACAGACTACTGAATACAAGATTGCCCTTGAAAACTGCATGTTGACATTAATAAATGTACATTTTATTTGCACTGCTTATTCTGTTACTTTTAGATATGCTCGAATGTCAGCTCTAATGTCTAATTTTTAGCCTAGCTTTTCCTCCCATAATTAATTGTTTTAATGCTATCATTTATAGTTTACAGTATATATGGAAAGATAAGAATTGATTTAAAGTTTATTTTTATGAGTGATTCAGAGTTTTCTCAATCAATTTGTTGCTGTGATACGGATTTTATATAAATGGTTATGTCTTTTTTGACTCAGGTAAGTATTAATATAATTATTGGTAACTTTAACCAAAACTGAATGTGATATGCAGCTGATTAATTTCTTGAATCCTTCTTCATATGAATGTATTGATATTATTTTCTACTATTTATTATGATTTAGACAATACATGTACTGCTGGTAAGATCATTGCTACCTTATGGAAAAATGGAATACCCATTTCAATAGAAAAATTGAATCAAAGTTAGTACTAAACAACAGTGAAACTGTACAGAGGACAGCATCATGAAACAAGAGTATTAAATGCTCATCCTTGCTTCCTTCCAGATTAGAATTGTCAAATATTAAGCAATAGAAGTTTAAATTTAAAGTTATTTTTAATAGTTATTAGTATAATACATTTTAAAAGAAAATTATTGCAAAATAAAAATACAGACACTTTTATTTTGAAATTTTGTAGTAATGTGTTTGTCCAAATGACAACTTCTGACTCTTTCCCTTCTGTTTTAGCAGGGGAATTGTATGCTTTGAAGCATTTGAATTGTGAATAAAATGGGCTTTTTTTGCATTGGAAACTGCTATAAAATTTTTGATCTGTGTTATAAATAAACAGCATCCCAGAAGTGGTATAAGCTACATAATTAAATAGCCATCGTGTATATAATACAATTCTTACATATATGTACAAATGAGGACTAAAGCTATTAAATGTCCTCAAATATGTGGTGGAGGGATTACTGTGACAGGCTGCTGCTGAGGGTCATCATGCAGAGCCATGACAGACATGGATTCAAGCACACAGAGAATATAATTTCTTTACAGTTATTGTTAACTCTATTCTTTTTGTCTTAGCCAAGTACAAATAGAGCCTCTTGTTTTATGTACTCTAAAAGAAGCCAGCTTGGAAGAAGTGAATGAAGTGTTGCCCTACTTTAGCTTCTAGTACTCCTTTTCTAAAACACTGATACACATTCTGAAACTTCTTATCACTCCTTTCTTAAGTATTATTTCTCTTGATTGTTGAAG
Source organism: Mixornis gularis (assembly GCA_003546035.1). Classification (NCBI taxonomy): domain Eukaryota; kingdom Metazoa; phylum Chordata; class Aves; order Passeriformes; family Timaliidae; genus Mixornis; species Mixornis gularis. The sequence goes on along the minus strand of QVAJ01000369.1, from coordinate 516,694 downwards.
AGTAATCATAGCATACCTCTGTATGCTTTTTTTTTGTTGACAAACTGAGAAACACTATTATTGTTTCTGATTTCTTGCCCAATGTTATCTAGAGAGAATGGCCCACTGAAAAACATGGATTGGTGCAACTCAGTCATTTCTCCTAGAAGGAACACCAGTTTCAAGGGGAAAATCACAAATATATTCTTTGAAATTCATATTTGGTTACATAGTGTCACATGAAGATTAAATAAATGTCAAAAGTGTTTTCTTACCAGACAGTTATGAAATCATATATTGGCTCTGTTTGGAGAACTGTGAAATTGATGTAGATTCCATTCCCAGGTGGTACTCTTACAAGCCAGAAGCAGTCTTGAAAGTTTGGATACTCATCAGGGTATCCTGGAGAGTATATGGTGCCATTCATTGCAGTTATGTTTCCTCCACACAGAGCTATAAAAAAGACACTTTTTAAAAATAGACAGTAAATGCCTTTTGCATTCTATTTAGACTATATAAAAGCCCTAGTTTTGAACACATTTGGTACACTATAACTACATTGCATATGAATGTTCCTGTGCAAAGAAAACAGATTTTATTCAGCTTTGTGTAGAGTCAGAAGTCTATTTTTGACAGTATTGATCAAATATAAAAGTTAAAATAAATAAGAATTCCGATGTCACAAATACTATCAGAATTGGAATTAAAGAAATATATATACATATAGGCTGAAATTCCCTGCACAACTGAAAATTACTTTCTTAGGGCTTTGTGTAAATTCCAGCTACAATTTAGCAACAAATGACATTAATTGTTTTCATGTGTGGTCACAAGAAGATAGCCAACCAAAATTAACACATGAAAGAAGGCACATAAAAGGTTGATGGGTGGGTGAAGATTAGAGGGGAATTTCAAAACTAAAACATTGTGTCCAGCAGTATGAATAGTAATTTTGCATTCATGGATATAAATTCTGATAGATGAAGTAAGAGCCCACTCCGTAATTTATGCTGAAGAGTAATAATTTTAGATATCTTACAGTGAAAGAGTGACCATACAGATTCTGGACTTTCATAATTATGTATTTCTGGAAAACTATTACTCCAAATTAGATAATTTTCCCACAGATTTCAGATGTATGCTGAATGTAACACCACCTGGTTATTACAGAAAAGAAATGTTATACAAGCCTAGTTCTGGAAAAGTAAGCAAAGCTTAAAATTGTATAATAAGCTTTATTTTGCATACATTTATTTTGCCCACGCCACCCCACAAGGTGCATGGTATGGCAACACGGATTTTCTAAAATATGTTTAAAAATCTGTAACCAGAGCAGTTTTCACATACAGGTTTGACATACAGGAATCGTGCACTGTTTGTATTTAGCAAAAGCATGTGTCATGGTTTGTGTTTATACACTTTGATGTTGAGCTGTAGGGTGAGGAGTCCTCCATAGTGACACCTCAACCATTCAGACTCAACAGCTTGGGCACTGCCTTTCTTCAGCTTTAACATTAAAGGCTCAAGGGGGTTTGAGCAGTACAGACAGAAATGGTTTTTCAGCCAGGTCTTAGGGAAGTGAAGACATGGTCTGATGACTGTCAGGCAACAAGATTTCTTGGAAAAGGAGAGGGAAAATAATCCAAACAGATTAAAGCAAAGGAGATGAGTTAAGAAGGGTCAGAGAGTGTTAGATGATGCTGAGCACAGGTTAAAGGAATATTAGGTGCATGGGGATGCAAGAACAGAACAAAACTGTTCAAAACAGAAAGCAAGTTTAGTCATATTTAATTCAGATTGTCTGCTTCAAGAAATCTGAGGAATTAAACAAGCCTTGGTATATCTTGTCTTACAATAAAGACATTAAAGCAAATACAAATTTAAGACATGCCATGTATTTCTAGTACTAGGCGTACACAAAAAAGCCAACTTCATTTTAATGCTTTTGAACACAAAGCCTTTATCTCAAATCAAACTAAGTAGACAACTCATTATCTTTTTGCTGCAACAATAAGAAAAAAAATCTTAAAATATCTGTAGCATATAAAAATGTCACTAACCCTTTATTAAAAATACCACAGCAAGTATCTGCACAAAACCCCACGTAATTTAGAGAAATTTGTCTAGGAACTGACTAGAGTTGACAGTCTGTAATCATGCAGCAAACATGCATCTTAGATCTCTGTTATCAAGTTGGTGGATTTTTTTATCTTTATTTTTCATATCCAATTAGGTAGAAACAAAGAATATCCAACCGCTGTTCAGGAACTTCATCAAAATTGGTACTCAGAGAAACAACATGCTTTGGACATGTTAGAATTTACTAATTAAATTATTGGTTCCAGTAAGATATTTCAAAGAAACAGAAGCACTGCATTCAATAAATAGTTTTGATTCTGAGGCACAGAAAATACAGACAGAACTAACCAACAGGAAAAGCTAAGTGTTTAACAGTTAATAGCAGTTAAGACATGAACTATGAAGATATTACTGTTCTGTAGAATCCAGAAAATGAATGGTGATAGTCAATTATAATGAATTAACTCCTTCCCCTTTCAAAAACAAACAAACAAAGACAGTGTAGGTGTCATCTCTCTTTTATATGATAAGGCTTCCCCTTCTGAATTCAGTACCAGTTAGGTCCTAATTTACCTACCACGTCCCCCAGAAATTCCTGAGGCTCACTGACTCCAGAAGGAATTTTGAATAATGAGGCTTCTAATTTAAGTGCCTAAATTTGGGTATCAGGTGTAAAATATAATGAAAAAATCCAGAAAACAGGGGAGCTTTTTATTTTCTGTTTGGGTGGTTGTGTTTGGTTTTAGAGCTTTTTTGGAGGTGGGGTGTTGTTGTGTTGTTGTTGGGGGTTTTTACTGGGGCACTTCTCTCCTACACAATAGTGAGGATGCCATTCTCAATGCTGAGTTTTACCATTCAATACAGAGGGAAGCTAGACCTGTAAGTGGAGGACTGACCCTTCTTTGGCCTGCTGCTTAGAGACAGGCCAAAAGGCTTTCAGCATAGCTAGGGAAGAGATAAACACTTCTACAGAATTGTCACAGTCATTCTGTTGCCTTAAAATCAAAGCTGTGTGCAGGTCACAGTTCCTTGAACCCTCTTATTTGTTTCAAGCAGAAGTGAAAAAAACAAATATAAAATGTTAAAAGAATGTAATTTTAAAAAATCCCATTCAGAAAAAGCATATGTACAAACAATTTCACAGAGCACTGGCTGGAAGACAATTTCACTCTAGACCATCTTTAACATTTCTTTCTAACTGATAAGAAAAAACATAAGTGGCCAGAATTGGTAAATTCAATTTTGAAGCCTTTTATCTTAATTTAGTTCATAGTTTTTGCTCTATTACCTCACCTAGATTAAAACGATCATGGGTCCCCACCTTCCAGGCTTTAAGCCTAATCTTCCAAAATTAAACTTATTATCTCAGGTAAGTTTTCAGAGGTTTCATATTACAAAACATTTCATCTTCTCTGCTAAAATTTTAATGTGCAAAATTCAATACATCCTTTGCAAAGACCACAATGTAAAAATACAGGTCTCTGTAAATCAAAGAGCTGAAATGAGTTCAGTTAACAGTCTTAGGAAGACCTTCAAATGATGAAGGGCTCATAGGTCACATGGAACATACCTTCACATCTGGGGAGAGGATGATTCCAATTGCGGCTGATGCCATGAAGACAAGTCAGAGCTGAATTTCCAATCAACGTGTAGCCAGGAAAACACTCAAATGAAATAGTTTGTCCCACAGTAAAGTCATTTCCAATAACAAAACCATTACGAAATGGTCGAGGATCAGGACAGCTTTGTAGCTGATATGCTGAAATAAATAATAATAATGGTGGAAAAATTACTAAAATAAAAATTCTGATTTTCTCAAAAATAAGACCTTGTAATTAGAATAAAATTAAAAGTCATGGACAGCCAATAGCTGGGAACCAAATTTCCACGGTGGTGATGATCAAATCATTGATTTTACACCTGGAGAAGTACAGTGAAATCAGCTATGTTTCTGTGCTGCAAAATAACAGTTCTTTTTGCTGTTTGAAGATACTATACTGAGATAGATGAAATGTTTTTCTGATCCAATAGGACTTCTCAGGTTTTACATTCTTATGTTTAAGGAAAAGGAGAAATAAACACGTCTATACTTTTATTTGCTTTTCTCAGAAGAATTACAAGGCTCTATAATGAACTGGAATATCAAAGACTTTATAGTGAACAAGTAAAACTTGAAAACAAGCTTTTATCACACATCTTGGCAATTTTTTTTCCAAGAAGATTTGAAGCATTGTCTTCTTATTACCAGTGTGAGAACAAAAAAGCTGTGTACAGTCAGAAGTATAAGAACAACACGTTGTATATTGTTGGATCTAATCTCCAGTAACAGGATGGGGAAACTGAGAGGCATTCCACGAGTTTTTTATTCCATTCTGACATTTATTCCAGACTGACATTATCAGTCTCAGTGAAGGTGGAGACATAAAACATGGTAAAACTGACGCCATAACAACAGAAGCCCAAGTTCTCCTTGTTAGAAGGCCTTTTAAAAGTGTTTTAGCCAACAGGATAATGGTAAAAGTTTACAAGCATTTACTGAAGCCAATCGATAAACACTACATGTACACCTTACAGCATACAATAGTTGCTTGGTTTATATTTTTTGCAGCTCAGAAACTTTCTGTGCACCAAATATTTCAAGGCCTAAAGTTCAACTCCGTTTCAAACCTCTGTCAAGGTAAGCTTATTGAAGGCTGTGAAAACCCTCTGCTTTTTCAATTCTCACAATGTTCCCACAGTATATGTTTGAAAGAATCAGTTCTGTCTTTTGTGGTTAAAACACAGAAAAGAACTTTCCAGTGGCTTGACAAATGACAGCATTTCCAAAATGATTACTGTTACTGTTAATAGTGTATGGTCTTACATTTTTACTATCCTTAGCAGTTTAGGCCACAAATTGACTTTTTCTTTAAAAGCTAATTCTTTCTACAGTGGCTCACTTCCAGAATGTTACACAGAGTTCAAATCAATTTAGACTTGTTACTATTAAAAGAATAACAGGAGACTGCTCTGAAGTAAAAACTCTTTAAATCACTCTCAGGTGTTATTCATATAATGAAAACAGGTCTACTATAAAATACACATTTGACCTTTTTTCGTGAACAGTGGTGATCTAATCCCTTTTAAATGAAAATGCATTTCTATAAATAGAACTATGATCTTGTGATCTTTACCAGCTCAGCAGACCTATGGGTACAAAAGAACAAGAAGCTTCAGGGAAATGGTGAACTAGGAAATAAAATGGATTTGGAGACTTTTGGTTTGGCATTAATTTGCACAAGCCTGCATTGATCCAGTAATATTATTTAGATCTTTACCTTCCAGAACCCATTAAACAAATTTAACATTCCAGTATGCTTCCAACATTGAATAGAGATGTTTCTTTTGTTAAGGCATGCAATGCAAATTAATATGTCAATCAGCTTCAGATTGTTTGCTGACATTTGAACTGATTTTAAAGAAAATATGCAATTAATTTGCTTTTTCATCTTAACTTTCTTCATTCTTCTGTTTTATCTCAATGTTGAAAGCTTGGGACTGAAACACATAAAATCTTTTATATCTATTTTTAGGAATCCCCAAAACCCCATAAAATCTTTAACAGCCACCTTGTTCTCTCATAAGAATGTCCAAATCTCACCTTGATATACAATATGAAATCCTTGTTTGTTCTGTGAGTAATCACTGTGAAAGTATAAGCTGGTTTCATGAGTTGTGCTGAACAGAGAGGCTGGTAGCTGAGGGCCACTTAGTCTCCCAATAACAGTGCTAGTTTCTGTAGATCCACTCCTAACTTCTAAGTAATCGTGTATGGTCTCCGTTGAGAAATTCAAAAATTGCAAATGGACACCTGAAAAACATTGTCAGTAAATAAACACCACCGGTACCAAAACCAGGAGGGAAAATAAAGCATGTACATCTTACACTGATAATCGCAGAAATCAACTGGTAGAAATCCATGTGCTACCTGGCAAGTGTGTGTATATTTCCCAGTCCTGATGTGTGTGGGCCTGCACATCTATCATCTGCCAGAAAAATTTAAATTGGACTAGAGGGTGAGCAGAAATGCCTCGGGTCCAGCTCAGGGTATCAGGCAGGCAGAGCCTCTGCTGGTACACCAAGGACTTGTGAAAGCAGAGTACATGGGGAATACATGTGAGGGCTCCACACACACACTGTGGTCATGGTTTTGGTCATAGAAATTTCTGATTATTTGGTTCAGCAAGGAATAGGAAGGCAGCTTGCTATCCATTAGCAAGTTATCTCTCCTAACCAGGTGAAGTATTACAAAAATTATGTGTCATGAAAAGAAAATTCTATGCACTGAATAGTTATAGGGGTCTAAAACATTTTCCCTTTTTATACTTCTATATAAGTTACAACAAAGGAATATTTGTATTTTGTCTGGATATATTGCAACTATGGCATGATAATGCAGTAACACAGAATCACAGAATGACTAGGTTGTAAGGGACCTTCAAGATCATTGAGTCCAACCCATGCCCTTAACACCTCAACTAAACCATGGCAGCAAGTGCCACATTCAATCTTTTTTAAACACACCCAGGGATGGTGGCTCCACCATCTCCCCAGGCAGACCATTCCAGTACTTTATCACTCTTTCTGTAAAAAACCTTTTTCCTAATATCCAACCTCTGTTTCCCTTGGTGCCACATAAAACTGTGTACTCTCATTCTGTCAGTTGCTTTTAGGAGAAAGAGACCAACCCCCACCTGACTACAGCCACCTTTCAGGCAGTTGTAGAGAGGGATAAGGTCACCTCTGAGACTCCTTTTCTCCAGGCTAAACAACCCCAGCTCCCTCAGATGTTCTGCACAGGGTTTGTGTTCCAAGCCCCTGACCAGCTTCGTTGCCTCCTCTGCATGCCCTCAAGCGTCTCAACATCCTTCCTAACCTGAGGGGTCAGAACTGGACACAGCACTCGAGGTGTGGCCTCACCAATGCAGAGTACAGGGGAAGAATGACCTCCCTGCTCCTGCTGGCCACACCATTCCTGATACAGGCCAGGATGCCATTGGCCTTCTGGGCCACCTGGGCACACTGCTGGCTCATGTTCAGCCAGTTATCAACCAGTACCCCCAGGTCCCTTTTTGCCCAGGCACTGTCCAGACACACCATCCCCAGCCTATAGTGCTGCAAGGGTTTATTGTGGCCAAAATGTTATTAAACTTCATCTTATTGGACTCTGCTCATCCATCCAACCATTCCAGGTCTCTCTGCAGAGCCTTCCTACCTTCCAACAAATCGACACACGCCCCCAGCTCAGTGTCATCTGAAAATTTACTAATGAAAAATTCAATACCCTCATCCATGTCATCAGTAAAATTATTGAATAGAACTGGTCCCACCACAGATCCCTGAGGGACACCACTGGTGATTAGCCACCAGCTGGATGCAGCACCATTCCCCACAACACTCTGGGCCCAGCCATGCAGCCAGTTCCTAACCCAGCAAAGAGTGCTCCTGTCCAAGCCCTGGGCTGCCAGCTTTTCCAGGAGCATGCTGCGGGAGACAGTGTCAAAGACCTTGCTGAAGTCCAAATAGACATCAACAGCCTTTCCTGCATCCACCAGGCAGGTCAGCTGGTCATAAATCGAGACCAGGTTGGTCAAACATGACCTTCCCCACCTAAACCCGTGCTGGCTGGGTCTGATACCCTGGCCATCCTGTAAGTGCTGCGTGATGACAATATAAACTGCTCCATTACCTTACTGAATACTGAGGTCAGGCTGACTGGTCTATAATTACCAGGGACCTTCTTCCCACCCTTCTTGCAAATGGGCATCACACTGGACAGCTTAGAGTCATCAGGAACCTCACTAGTGAGCCAGGACTGTTGGTAAATGATGGACAGTGGCTTCACAAGCTCATCTGCCAGCTCCCTCATCACCCTTGGATGGATTGCATCTGGGCCCATAGATTTATGACCATCCAAGTGTCTCAGTAGTTCTCTGACTGCTACCTCCTGCGTAACAGGGGGACCATTCTGCCCCCTGACACCATCTACAAACAGTAGTTTCATTAGAAAGGTGATTGTGTTCTACTGGTGTTTCTGGCAAAGACAATCAACACTGCAGGCATCAGCCTGGCAGAGGTGCAGGGCCAGCCAGATCTCACCCCTGGCAAGCCAGACCTCAGCTTCAAGCCCTGGGAGGCATTTGTTTAACTTAAGGTGAGACAGAGATCTCCTCCCAGGTGACTTTACCATTATTATATTAATGAGCCCACGTTCTGCTCCCCTATTGGTTACCCGTGTTCCACATTTGGTCATGTTTCTAGAACCCTCTACCTCCAAGCCTATATATTGTCACTCCCTGCTCAGTTCTGGTCTTTAGTATTTCATCCTTACAGTGTGTGGTTTCTGGGCACTGTCCCTATTTTATTTTCCTATTCAAGTGAGTTTTCTTTTTCAGACACACCATTGCACCCTCTCCTTCTTCAGCACGGCATTGGCCCTGAATATCAGGGAACCGAAAAGATGTGTCTCAGCCACTGTGAGAAACACAATTTCATATAAAACTGAAAGTGTCAGATAAATTATTGAAAGTCATGAATAGTTTTGTAACTCCTGAACTGTAATACCTAAATAGTGTTTCTCACTGTGTTTTAGAACTTTCCTCCCAGATAAGGTGTAAAGTGTATGAATGATTTTCTGAAGCATGAAGCATTTTATATGCAAGTTAGGTGCATAATTAAATTATTGTTACCCTGATAATTTCTGTCTTGCTTTATCTGAAGACAGTCTATAAGTGATAAGAAAGCTTTTTCTTGTAAGTGTCATTCTTTGACTTTGTCAGCCTTCCAAATATTTCCTACACAAAGAATCAAGCTACATTCAAACTTTGCTCTTTCTCTATCATGATATTTTGGCCTTTCATTTGATCCTGTGAACCATACACTTATCCAAAGTTTAAACTGTCATTAATAACTGCCAGCTCACATGACCTTGCTGTCAGTTTTTTCCTCTTTCACCAACTTTTTTTGATACAAAAGTAGAAATATATTTTTGCCAGTCATCCTGCTCTCTGTATTGCACTTTCTCTTCAAGTTTCTGAATCATATCAACCTTCAAAAGTATTCATCCCTTGCTCTGCCAGTAACACCTGCTTCTATTTGAAACTTCAGCTTGTTAGATTGACTTTTTTTCTCTGCCTTTTTGCAGTTTTGGACACCCTGCTTGAAAGAGCAGTTAATATATTTATATATGCGAGTGAAAACAGTGCCATTGTTAAAAAACCACGCCATTAGCTAATATCCAGTGGACAAGCTTCTGTAACTTACAATTGGGAGAAAGTCTTCCTAGAAAGAGACTATGTGAAACAAGTCTATAGAAGTGAAATAAGTGAAAGTTGTGAAAAATGAAAGTCTATAGAAGGTTCCCATGATGGCGTTTTTTGAGTTTTTCTGTTTTTGACACAGAAGAGTTGGACATAAGTGTCTCCACTAGGTCAGAGTCACACAACATCAGTAAAACCAGCTTTAGCCATCACTTCTTCAAATATCATATTTTTCAGTTCTTTTAACAATGAAATTTTATTTTAATGTTCAATTTAGTTTCAAACATATCTCAGAAAAGATAAGAAATGTCAAGCATGTTTCAATCTGTACAACTTTAGTTTTCTTCTAGAAAGGTGAAACTCACATTTTCCTATAAATGAACTGGAAAACAGCTCATAAATCCAGTGACTAAACTTCAGTTAGTACAAAAAGGTTCAGAACTATTAATTTTGGTGGTTAAACTTACTTATCCAAGAAACTGTTTCCAAAACTTCAGTAGCTGAATCTCCTGCCTAATGAAAGTTAAACTAAATAGTATGTTAATCATATAAAGTATAAATAGCAGTCTGAAGAGTTAAGTTGGAATTATTGGACACATAAGCCTGGCAGAATGCAAGCAAAGAAAATGGAATAAGGAGTCAGTACAGAAAGAGAGACAGGATAGCAGTAAAGTGAGGGAAGATGCAGATGACAATGCATTTGGGATAAAAAGACAGGTTCTGGATGCAGTTGAACATACCATTTTATTAAATTTGAAATTTAACCAATATTCTAGATTTTTTTAATTTTTTCTTTATCAGCAAATGTCTTTGGAATCATCTGTCAAAATATCCTGTTCCCTTACACCTCTGAATATCCTTTTCTCCTGTGGATTCAATCCAGAAACAATGCACCTACTACTGTTAAATATATATATAATTTTTTATTTTGATAACTTAAAGCAGAAATCTATTTAAAATTCTAGACAACATTATGACTCATAATGAACCACTACAAATTGTCCCATCAGGCTAGCTAAAAATTCAGGTAGTGGCATAGTTAAAATGTCAATGTTATCTCTATAAAATGCTAAGACATACACATACACACACTAAATCAATTATTGACTGTAATCTTGTGTGTTTTGAACAAAATGCAAACAAACAAATTGGGCTTTATATAGAAATCCCTATTCTAATATAATGGATTTCCCCCAGATAGATTTGGTTAAGTCAATGTTACAGAACTTTTAATATTTTTCAATATAAACAACCCATGAAGAACAATTGGCTTTCATTTAAATCGTAAGTGAACTAGGCTCATGGGATTTCTACTCAAAAATACCACAGAACTGATTTTAAAAAGAGGAGGGAAAGATTCTGAACATGTACAAAAGAGAACGCTATTTGGGATGTCGCACTCTCTCTGGAAGATGCAGAAATTCGTATCAACAAGTAAAGGGTATGACAGAAGATGGCAATTATAAAATAGAAAACAATGACACCTGTCTAAGAAAACCAGCACACCATTCAAATAGCATATAAACAAAAAATCCAAGTGCACAAGCTCCTTAAAAAGTGCCATACATGTTAAAAAACTAGACAGGACAACTCTACTGGCTAGCTTCGAATAAAGATTTCACAATAAAATATACATAGGATCCACCCAAAGTTGCTCAAGAGGTTAGTCAAAGTAATTAAAATGCTGATAATACCTATTCAAAATCATGGTGAAATAAGAGAAGATCTAGTGACTTGAAAAAGTTTGAATTTATATTCACCTTTAGGACAACAAAAAGGACCTGGGAAATGGCAACTACAGGTTTGCTGCAGTCCTTGGAAAAATTATGGTACTTGTTTCTTTGAAGGCAATTTCCAAATATATAAAAGACAAAAAAACACTTGGGAGCAGTCAACATGGATTTTCTAACAGAAAATAACATTTAATCAACCATTATATCCTTCTGTTATTAAACTGACAAAGGGAGGAAAGTGTACATAATATACTTTCACTCTGCTATGGCTTTTGACTTGGTCTATAACATTCTCATCTCAAAGCATACATGAGCTTGATGAATGGCAAGGAAGTCAACTAAAAATTAACATAACTTTGAGGCTTCAGGGGTGATAATCAGCTGCTCAATGGTTGGAAGCCAGTAACAAGCACAATATTCTGTGGGTTGCTGTGGAAACTTACACTGGTTTATGTCTTCAGAAGAGACTTGGAAAATGAGAATACATCCTCAACAAATGTGTGGAGGACACTAAACTAGGGCTCATAGATGATATACGAAATGGCACAATTTTTGTCTGAAGAACATTAAAAACTTGAGGACTGAGTTTAAAGGTTTGCACAAGGAGAGGTACAGAATTCTACATCTGGAATACAACATCCTTATCTGTTACAGGCTGGGGATTTCTTAGGTGAGTAGCAGCCCCAGTAAGATGGTTCCATCAGTTGTGGGCTTCATCCGGTGTTCCTGACCACTCTACTTTGAGTGGAAAGTTTGACAGCTTTGAGTGGGAGGCTTCTACATTTCCTTAAAAAGAACATTTCTATGTTGCTGTGAGTTTCACCTACGATATGCAAAGAAGCTTAATGATAAAATAATTAATAAAAATGTAGCTTTAACTTCTGAATTGATTTGGTGTAAAATATCCATGATAGTCTTTGTTTGTTGTTGTTTGGTTTATGATTTTACAAAAGAGAAATCAATCCTGTAAAGTTAGAAAATTGTGCTCAATTCTAGTCAAATAATTTTGTCTTTACCAGAAAATTTTGGCACATAATAAATAAAAAACCCAAGAACCTTGTACCTTTTCTATTTCAAATCTTTCTTTTAAGATTTTGTTAACTTCTTCAATGAATTATAATTACTTTTGGTTTTTTTGCTAGGATAAAGATTAATAATATTTTAAAATCTATGTTCAGTGTTTTACACCCATAAAACAGCAATTTTAAATCCATAAAAGAACACATACCAAACCCAATAGGCAATTTTATTGTCCATGTGCAATCCAAACTGCTAGGATAGTTGCCAGGAAACCCCGGACTGAGAATCACTCCACTGAAGTCTGACATGCCACCACCACATTGTGCTGAAAAACAAACAAACAAACAAACACAAAAATATTTCTCAGAGCAGTGAAATGAGCTAAAAAAATAATCCATAACACGAAGATCCTTAGAGCATTAATAATATAATAATACCTAGGGTTATATTTAAACAAATACACAAACGTAACTTTACCACTAAATATCTGTCAGAATGTAATTTGCAAGTAGGTACTTTGAAAATTTGTATCAATTCTGAATTGAGTAAATTATAACTTGGGGGATACATGCACCCAAAGTAGAACAGATTACAGAATCGCAGAATCATTCAGGTTAGAAAAGACCTCCAAAACCATCGGGTCCAACCTCTGACCGATCATCACCTTGCCAACTAGACTACTGTGGCACAAAATTCCACATCCAGCCCCCATAAACACCCACAGGGATGGTGACTCCACCATATCCCTGGGCAGCCCATTCTGTGAAGAAATCATCTGAAATTCCTGACCACCCTTTCCATAAAGAGATGCCTCTTGTTGTCCGACCTGAATCTCCCCAGGTACATCTTCAGATTCTGTCCTCCCATCCTGTCACTTGTTGCCTGGGAGAAGGGACCAACTCCCAACTGGCTACAGCCTCCTTTCAGGAAGTTGTGATAAGGTCTCCCCTGAGCCTCCTTTTCTCCAGGCTAAACACCCCCAGCTCTGTCAGCTGCTCCTAAGACTGGTGCTGCTGCCAGTGTCATTGCCCCAAGTTTACTCCGCAGTCTGTCTATAGGAACTGTCCTGGTGATGGGCAAGCAGCACATATCAGCTTATAGCAGCACTGAGACAACTGCATGTTTGAAAAGGAGCATCTGAATAATATAAGGTAATGTATTATAAAAAGATTCCACACTAAAAGTGTTTCAAGATGCCTTTTAAAAACTGCATTTGTATCCTGTTGTTGTTTCTAAAAATGAGATAAAATAAACACATTTAGAAAAGCACACATACAAATACTTCCAGAAATTAAGCTAAATTAATATCTTAATTTTATTTTTCTTTTCAGGCATGACATCAGTAAGTAAAATTACTTAGACATCCATATTAGATTTAAAGAAGGTAATTATGATAAATAGAACTCTGTTTAGCTGTTTTGTCCAAGTAAAATTTGCTATATCATTTGAAACACAAGTAAAAATCATTACTTGCAAAGTAAAGGAAAAATCCAAAAAGAAAACCCTCTAAAATTTCAGCACAGCATCTTTATCTTCAGAATTTACCAAAAGCAGTGCAATTATAATATCAGACTTCCTAACCATATGTTAATGCATAATGACAAAAACAGAAAACTAAGTCCTGAAAAAATTCTTCCAAATATCTCAATCTTGTTGAATATTTATAAATGCTAAACTGAGGGAGCTCAGTACCTCACAGGAGGTTTTTAACACCCTGCAGGATTAAGAACAGGATTATATGAGACAGCTCAAGAGGATATATATTAACTCCCTTGAAGAAAAGCAAAGCAAAAATATCTTTTATGAGATCTGCAGCATCCTGCTTTCCATACATTCAAGATTACTAATCCTGATAACTTTGAGTGTTAGAGAACTCAAAAAAAAAAAGGCATTTATATGCAGTGAAAGAGATTACAACTAGAAGGAATTTTACATTCCTTACATTTATTCATCATATAAAAAGAGCATATTTAAATGCACTTCAGAGGTTTCATTTTGGTTTTTTGACAGATTTTCAGTGTTTTTTCCAATAATATTATGGACATAATTTAACTTGAAAAATAATATGTCTTCTTAAATTGGGTAGACATGCTTATGTTGAACTCATTAGACATGAAAATACAATGTTATTTTTATTTTAATATCTTCTACAATTGCCATTACTTTTCGGGGAAATGAGTCCTAAATAAATTAGCTGTGTTGCAAGCGTCTCTGGAGGTGTCATTCCTGATAATGAATGGATGATATATCTGACTACAACACATAGAATCATATCATAGAACAGTTTGGGTTGAAAGGGACAACATGTACATTTCTTTTACTGCTTGGAAATTGCAGAAAAATTTGCCAACATAAGTGCACAGAAGCCTTTGAAAATCTCTAATTTAATTTTAACATCTTCACATTTAATTAAGTTTCTCCAGTTCTCCCAATTTTTTCCACTACGTGTGTGTATAATTTTTGAGTTTTCTGGTTTTCTCATTCTGGCATATTTAAGAAAAATTATGCATGTTGAACATACCTAGACATATTGGAATGGGATAATTCCATCTTCTTACTGGTCCAGGCATACAAGTGATATGTGAATGTCCCTAAAATGATAAAGTATTTGCTAATTCATATAAAAATGTACAATATACAGCACATTAGCATTTTAACAACAACAACAAAAAAAGTATAATTTAAAACATCATCAAAATACACAAAACCAAAAAGGTATAGAAACTACATTATACACTGAGGATTGTATCGTGCCTCGAAAACAGCAGAGAAGACTGTGCCTGTTAGCTCACTACACGATGGTGTCTATGCCACTAATATTGTTTCTTAGAATCCAGCTGAATTTCACGCATATTAGTACAAACCAAGGGTCTGGAAACTATGGGTCTAACTGAAGCAATGTTTGCATAGTATGGATTTACATAATTTGTTGAACATGATAAAACTATATATATATATTATAAATTATGTAAGTGCTGACTTTACACCTTGAATTCATCATAGACACACTGTCTCTGTTGCTCATTGACCTCATGTAATTCTAATTGTCTTCCAGAGAAAGCAAACAAAAATGGAAAATCTTAAGAGAAAATTGTATTTATGATGTCTTCCAAAGCCATCCAGTCAGACTGCATAAGTCAGAAAAGCTGTATAGAGGGAAGAAACTTTACGTGTGTGTTTGCACAGTCTATGCTCCTAAATTCTTTATTTTCTATTTTTTTACATTTTCTTTATTTCAGCCATTTACTGTGGCTTATCTATTCACACACACACCTTTATTTAAGGTGGGAATTAAATCAAAGGACCAAAAAAAATATTTCTTAGAATGCTTCTGAGACTGGCCAGTTAAAACCAGGCAATATAAGAAGAGAACTTCAATCATCATTCTCAGAGCTGCAATCAAAAAACATGTATTTCATCTATTCTTGAAATGCTAGAAATCTGCAGGCATGACTAGGAATTCTATCTTGAAGAAGAAATTGGGATACAGGTCCCAAATCCAAACAGCAGTTGAAATCTGGAAGCAGACAAGACTATTTTGTTTCTATTACTATATATAAAATAGGCTTTTTTCCCCCCAAAGAATATAATTCAATTTCTATTTTTGATGCAGTACATATAAACCCAGTATCTAGGTTTTCACAGAAGTATGTAAAATAAGTATTTGAAATTAGCATTTTTGAAATTTTACTTACTTAGTCTGACATCAACATGTTTTATAGGTGAGACTGATATTAGTGGCATTTTGCTCATTCTGGCATATTTTTCTATTTTACTCCAAAATTATCCTTACCTCCATTAGCAGTTAATCATGTGCTGTTATATAGAAATTATTTTCTTCCTTTAAAACTGTTATTTTTGCAATGCTTGGGTAATGTGGTGATTTTATTCTTTTTGGCTCTCAGAGCTAGATAAATGGAAGTCTGCAGAATCTGCAGACACTTTTTCAGGAGTCTCAAGTAAAAAAAATACTCAGTTTTGTATGAGATTCTATGGCATAACTGTACAAGTTTTGAAAATATGTTCCACTTCTTTCCTATAGGCAGACAGGTTCCTACTGTCATTAGGAACTGTCATACTTCAGGTGATTTACAAACACTGCAGTTCCCCTGGATATACCTTTTGCTAGTGCAAAAACATTGCAAATTTACTTGGCAAAAATACACTGCTATTTGATAAACATTTTGGAGAAAAAACCCCAAGAAACTGATGAAAGAAAACAACTGACATTATATGATTTACTAAGAAAAGCAGTTATTTCTTTCCCTTTGTTTACTCTTAGTCCCCGTCTTTACTTTCTTTTTCCTCCTATGCATAGAGACCTACTGTTAACTGTTCATCAAGTGATTTTAACTTAATTTTGCTAACAGTTCATGGTTCAGCTATAATTATCAAAGACACCATCAATAATAGATAATGACCTAAAATTACTAATGCAGAAGAAGCACTAAGCCATATCCTTCTGATGGAATATTTGTAGTTTCTAATTTACTGTCTGGTAGAAAAACAAACAGTCCTGTAAACCCATCATGTGTACACAATTCCTGAAGAGTTCAGCATCCATTCTGCACTGACAGACCCAAACATAATCATGTTAAAGAACTGAAAGACATCATTTGAAATAGGAAACCTGGCTTACCTGAAGAGAATAACCTTGGTCACACTGGAAAGACACCACATCTCCAACCATGTATCTATCTCCAATTTTGATCCCATTACTTGGGGTCTGCGGTTCAGGACAAGAGTCCAAACCTATAGCTGAGAAAAAGAGAGAAGTTTAGTCTATCTAATGAACATAAAATTGATTTTTAGATTTGCATAGGATTGTGTACAGTGCACATAGGCACACTGTGTTGATAAGCTTTAGGGTGCTCTTGGGGATCAGCAGCTGTCTGTGGACAAGCAGCACATTGTTTGGGAACAACGGTGCATAAGGAGAAAATATCTTCTTTCCTGAGTAACGGAAAAGGATCAGTGTGGCAACAAACACTTCCCAGCCTGCACTCTCAGTTCTAAAATTCCACTCTCTCCTGGCATAGACTCATTCATTTCTACCTTCAGTTTCACTCCTAATTACAGCCTTCATAATTCAGACCAGGAGCACTTGGCTATCCTTTACCAGCTTGTGTTCCAGGGGAGGCTGGCCAACACTACACCAACTCCAAAGCACAGTAAAAACAGTGCAAAGGAAAAATGCTCTCCAGCATTCCATCCTCCACAAGTCTGACTCAACTCCTTCATTCCTTTACACACACATACACACAGAGAATAAATATTTGCATCAAATTTCATCTAATCTGCTATGTTTAAAGAAGCACTTATAGAACTATAAAATCAATATTTTGAATTTCTGATTGCAATAGAAGCTAGTTTGTCAAGAGACTACATGCTTGTTTTCATGGTCATCAAAAAGAGATTTTTTTTTCCTTTGCATCTACCCAGGAAGATCCAGGAATGTAACAAAGTATAATCAACTGAGCTTCTTTCTTTGCCTACTGTAAGAATTGCACCTTAGTTGGGAAGCCAGGGCTATTACACAACTGAACATCAGCGTACAGGATAATAGAGAAATATTGTGGGATTTGATTATGGCCACCTACTACTTCAGGACATTATCAAAATCTGAATGTTTTAAAATTTACAAAGTAACTGATCACCTCATGTAAGATTCTCACTAAGTAAAAACTGCAATTTGAAGACTTAGTTGAAGAAATAATAGTGCATTTTTATACAATTTGGAAGACAACAGCTAACAAAAATTTTTAACTTTCAAATTCTATTTTCTGGTCTCAAACAAGAGAAGAGCAGAAGAGCAAAGAACCTGCTTTGAAAATGACTGATGGACCTAGATCCACTTTTTACATTTCAGACATCTAGAGTGTGATTCAGTTAATGTACAAAGTACAAGTGCAAAAAAAAGTGTGCTTTACTTACACAGATGATTGCCTATAATCTCTTTTGAACCGTTAAACAAAGATTTAGCAGGTTTCAGTTTCCAATTACTGAACCTTCAGTTGAAATGCGTAACCTAACTATGTGAATGCTCAGGCCATGCGAAGTGAAATGAATTCATCTAAATGCCTTTCTCAGGCTACCTTAGCAACCCAAACCATATTCACAGGTATTTATCCTATTGTCTCTCCCTTCAATTAATAGAATAATATTTGGGGAAAAAATACAGTCTGAATGTCTACAATACCTTTCAAGAAATTGAAACAAATTTTGACATCTTCCCAGCTGAGGAATAGTAAAGAACTTGTGTCTCTCAAGTGTTGTGATATTTATTCAGGTCATAAATGTGCTCATAAATTTATTTAAAAAAAACCCAGTCTGTTCATTATTGATTTATTTGTGGTGCATGAATAGTTTCTTGAACTACATTACACTACTCCCACAGTAAAATATGTTAGATTCTTGAGCCCTCATAGCCAATGGCAATAAAAAGAGATTTTAACATAGGCATCTTTGAAAACATACTTTTGGTGTCTTCTGCTTTTCAGATAAGAAGAATTGTATACAAAAAAACCCCAACCCTATTTGATGCTGTCTTGCCCTTCTCCAGCATCTCCTGTGATACTCAATACAAAAACTTACCAATGAAATTGTTGATAACACAAAACTTTAGTTAGAGAAAAGGAGCAATAAAATAAAAAATTTAGATTGGTATAAAACATAAACATTATGGAAGTGTTTAACAAACCATTCTTTGGTGTTCTTTGTTGGCAAAGTTCAGGTGATATAATGTATTTTCCATGCAATATATTTTTGTATTTAAGATATCCAATGGAATACAGAAAATGAATGTTATGGATAAAATAACAATTTAAGGATTCAACAGAGAAGTAAAAATATGATAGAAAAACCTATAGGTAAGAGCACTATTCAGTTTCAGAACATGAACACTTAATTCTTTATGTCAAAGTATAATTTACCTGATGTTAAAATAATTCTTCAACAAATAAAGTTCCTTTTGTTTTCTTTTACTTTTATATTAGCTTTTGGATTTTAAGAAGCTCAAAAGATAATCCCTAGTAAACAGGACAAAAAACTATTCATGAGGGATGAAAAGAGATATTGGAAATGAAGCAGAATGAAACCTTACAAAAATCTGTTGCTGAAATGAAAAAGTAATCATTTTGGCAAATGGGATGCACTTCCCCTCAGACTTATGTCTTCTAGAACAGGTAAAATAGGCTTGGAAGATGCACTGCAAATTAAACAAAAACAATGTTTATGGCAAGCTCACTTGAAAAATGCTTAATATAAATCTTTGATGTCATTTTGCATGGGAACCACGCACCAATACTTCAAAGACCAAGACTTTAATTTAGCTGACTCCTCGTGATGTCCTCGGCCAGCACGTGCTCCAATGAAATGAAATAAATTCATGAAACACTGACATTAAAATCTGGCCATTACTTTCCATTTACTATCTTTATATATATTATCACAGCTTTTAGAGCAGGAAGTGCTGTCTGAGAGCAGATATTATCACGACAACTGAAGAGAACAACTCGGCCTCTCTTTCTTTCTGGAAAAAATTTCTTCACGAATACAGCAGTTTTGTGAGTTCTGGAATTGCAAAAAACATTCGCTTTGTTGCAGAAAAATGCCAGAGACAAAAATCCAAAAGATACCCAAGGCAGAGTTTCTGTTTCCTCCTTCCTAGCAATGATGACAAAGTGTTGTCCCTTAGCTTAATCTTCCATATCAAATTCATGATGCAGCCCAATGCTGAATTTTCCACAGTCTTTTCTTGAAAAAACAATTGAACAACAGATAGAAAAAAAAAAAAAAAAAACTTTCACTGGCAAGAGAGATTATGTCTTGGAGAATAGTGGAGGAGTAAGAGTCATGGATTCAAGGAGTGAAACTGCTGGTGCCTAGGACTTGAAATAAACACTAAGCAACTAACTATAAGGTTTCAGGATAGCTGACCCCAACTGAACAAATTCCATACCATATGACACCATGCTCAGCATATAAACTAAGGGGAAAACTGGCTGGGGACTGCTGCTTGTGGACTGGCTGGGTGTCAGTCAGTGGGTGGTGAACAACTGCATTGTGCATCATTTGTTTTGTATATTTTAATTTTATTGTTATTATTTGGTTTATTTATATATTATTGTTATTCCCCCTTCCTTTCTGTTCTATTAAACTGTTATTATCACAACATACAAGTTTGACTTTTTTCCAAACCTGCAAACCTGTTCTCCATCCTACTTGGGAGCAGGGGAAGGGAAGTGAGCAAGAAGCTTTATGGTGCTTAGTTGCTGTCTGGATTAAATCACCACAGAGTGTATGATGTTTTAATCACATATCTCTATCACTTGCACAAGAAAAGTTAATTAATCATTTATCTTGTAAAATAGTAAATTTCACTGAGCTACTGGTTAATTGGATATCTACTGAGAGGCATCACTATTATTTCCTGAATCACAAATTTTCAGCATACATTTTGGGTTTATACACGCAAACAGAAAACATTACTTTTATGCAGACTCACACACACATCCCTGTATAAATCCATACACATATATTTGCTTATTGTTCTTGACATGGACCAATACTTTAAATAGTGTACTGTGAATCTTTTATTTTTTTAAAGGTGGAAGTGGTATACCATTAGTATATTACACATGTTATTTGGACAGGTGGGAATACAAAGGTGCATTTTCACTTTCACTGGATTAAGTCTCATTTGATTTCATTTTCATAACTTCCTGACATTTTTTATCACCTGAATTTGTAAGCAGCTGAGAGACTATCTGCATTTCAAGGAAATGGCAGGATAATTCTACCTATAATTAATGTTTTGTTATAGACAAGTGATCAGGCAGTAATTTTGCAAGGCTGTGTTCTCCAACTGGCTAATCAGACAACCAAAGCATGGGATTTGCATATGGTAAAGCTGACAAGAAATAACCGTGACACAATTATGGAGATCAGACACCAGAACCAATATAAGCAGAGGGAACCACACAGCTGGTGATTGCCAGAATTCCTCTCAGTCATCTGAGACAAAGTCATTCAGACAGAAAGCGTGTTTATAATTACAGCCTTTTGCACTGGTGAGGGACTCAGCAATAATAAAAACCATTTGAAATAATTCAGTGTTCTCACCAACCTCCAGGCATTTCTCAGTTAAGATGCACAACTGCTATTTTCAGATTACTGTTTCTTCCCTCTTTGCGAGGGTGACTAGTATTTGTGTCCTACACATATCGACTGTACAGTACATATGTTTTTGTATTAAGCACAATTTGTAGATTTTGGCAAGGAGTGGTGGGGTGTGGAGCTGCAGAGGTGGCATCTGTGGGAAGAGTCCAGGGCTGCGCTGGACACAATGGATTAGGATTGTCACATCAGCATAACTGCATTAATTTCTGTCTGCTGTAGGTCAGAAAACTTTTTCAGAGAGCAAAAGCAACTTGAGGGTTAAAGCAAGACAAACTAAATTTTACAGTCTCTATGGTACAGTTTTCAGCCCTGAATTTGCTCACTTGGATTTAAATGAACATTTTACTAATGACTTTGAAGTTACAGTATGTAGCTCATTATATGCAGTAGGACTAAATATTCCTCTGTTGTATAGTTTAGGTAGAACTGATGTCTGGAACCATCAAGTGCTCTTTATAAATTGAACATGTCTGAATTACCTGTATACTCAAGGTGAAATCCAGCAGCTGAAACGCTGATATCAGACTGAAAATTGAGGTACAGATTATTTGATGTGCTGTTTAGAAGTGGAGGTATGGTTGTTCCTGAAAAGAGAATTAAAAATATTAAAATGCACAGAAAGTGAAATAAATGCAGGCGTGTGTGTTTCTCTGTGTGTGTGTACAGACTTAAGGAGAGGAAAAGAGAAAGGGGAGAGGGGGGAAAGAGGGTGGAAGCAGGAGATAAGTCACATAACCAATTCCACAATATTCTGTCATCATGGATGCTATCAAATACCTGTCCCTATAAAAGTTTTACTACATTTTCAGTGCACCACAATATCAGACATATGAATGATCGACAAGGAAAGGCTAATATAAATTTATATTATTTGCTTTTACCCACAATAGGAGAAATATTCACTAGGGTCTTGTTAGACGCAAGAGCAAACAGTTACATATATCAAGCAGCTCTGAAAATATGTTTCAGGACTGTTCTTAGAAATGTGATGGATTATTCGTGTTTCAGCACAAGACAAGATAATATGATTGCCTCTGATCTCCTAGCATACGCATGTGTTTAGTATAATGAAAGAAAACAAAATAAAACAAGAAAAAGTAAGGCAAAAAGAATTGTCTTTTTTATCTAAAAGAAGGATAAAGAATTCATCCTTTTGTCATGTCATCCTTTTGTCAAGAGATACCTATTTTTGAGGTCTGTATAGAAATACAGACCCTGCTAAAATTCTGGACCCTGCTACAAGTGTAAGAAAAAAATTGGATTAAGAGAATCTAGTTTGGAAGCCTCTGAGTGTTATTTCATTTGTAACATTTAAAATATACAGGTTTATGTAAGTCAGTGATGACTGATTGAAACAGATATATTACCTGTTGCTAATTATAGGAGAAACAAATACACATACCATGCTCAAGCATGCTTACACACATAGCTGTGTGTTTACAGTAAAGAGTTGAATCTGTCAATCATTTATTGCAAAATCTTCTCAGTCACCTGAATAACTTCCAAGCCTTGGAGCATTGTTGTCAGCACCATCATAAAAGTCTAAGGAATCCCAGTTGTGTTCTGTGGCAAAACTCACCACTTGCACCTGTGAAGAAAAATGTGAGGTAAAGAACATAAACTTCTTCCCCTCTTTACTCAAGCTCAAAGATGACTTTAAATTGTAGCCTCTGTTGCTTTCAGTCATGAAAAGTTGTCTTGTTCTCCTTGTCAAAGAGAATGGAAAATCATCACTAAGTGAATAAAATGGCAACTATTTTTTATTTGATTTCCAATTCAAACTATAAATCCTGTAACCCTTAGAGACAACCACATATTACTTCTGTCAAGAGTCACACAACCATGAAAATCAGATGGGTATAGAATATGATTCTCTTGTTTGGAGGACATTGAAAAGATGAAACATGGTGTTTTCAATTACTGCAGGTTTTTTCTCTCTAGTTTCTCCAGGACCAAACTAGTCCCACAGGGATGTGTGATGCTTCATCTATTTTGCCATTTTAAATTCTGCCTCCAGGTAAGAGAAAACTGCTGTGTTTGGTTATCTTCATCACCCATGCATCTCTTGAGAAGGAGCAGACACTAGCATGCTACAAACAAAAGTCAGAATAGTCACTTCATTTCTTCCAGAGGTGACAATATTCTTCCACTCATAGGGAGATGCAAAGTGATAAGGAGATAAATTGCAAGAGGGAGGCTATACCTGTTCTTATATACTGAAATCACACCTTAAAAAGTAGAGGAATATCAGATTCTTGTTCCTGTTTAGTAGGGGAGAGTTTCTGGTGTTAGCTTTTTGTTTGTTTTAGCTGTTTACTGAAAAGCTTTAAAAGAGACAGAGGCACAATGAAACCCCAATCACACTCAGAAATGGGTGCCTTAGACATTAAGTTAGAGAATAATGCTGCTTTTTTTTCCTCTTCCCCCCCGCCCCAGAATGGAATACTTTCAACAGAAGAAATAAACCCCAGTTCCAGTACAACCAACTAATGAAGTAATTTTTGTATGTAAAATATATGATTCAGACCTTGTTCTACATGAAATGAATGTTCAGTTTGACTACCTATTTCTTGGATAGAGGCCTCAAATATTGTACCTATTTTTGTAGGAATTGGTCATATATTTTCATCAAAGGATTTCATTTTCTTAAGTGAAGCAGTGAAAATGCCCTGACTGTTAGCATGGTTCTGATACTTGGAGACAGTAAAAATATCTTTTTTTTTTTTTTATTACAACTCTGGAGCAGAAGAATATCATAAAGATTAAATACCTAAATTGAAATCAAAGTTAGTAATTTAATCACCTCATTAATGATTCTGAAAAATGCAGCCTGTGATAAGAGAGAAGCACTTCCAAAAAGCAACAGCGACGGCCCAAGTCAGGAAGACAGTTACTGCCTAATTTAAATCCTCTGAACTATCTTCCTAGTATAAGAAATGCACAGAACGAAATATCCTAACTGTCAGCTGTTCTAGTCAACTGTTTAAATCAAGTGTTCCTCAAAATCAATCTCAAAACTGATTTAGGCTATTAAATATTATAGAAAGCTCTGTAATGAAATTTATTAGAAAGGTTTAAAACACTGTCCACATTTTTTCTGATTTTCTTTACTAAGTCTTTACCTACATAAACTGAGCTCTTTATTATTTTCTACAGCAGTTATATTTTGAACTAGGATAGACATAGAAAACTTATCATGATTACTTGATGTGTGTTTTGCTCGGAATTTGTTCAGACGATGCTTAGAAGTCCTAATTTATTACATTCAACTGCCTGTGCAAAAACCAGATTTCTGCCAGTTTCTTTAGTGAACTCTAGAGATATGCATGACTAGATACTAGATAATGGATATTTTCCTACTGTGTGTTCTACAAAGTTCTTAATCTACGTAAGTAAATAAGAACTCTGAAACTATTTTAAAGAATAAATTCCCAACTCATGTCAAAACATATTAAAACATCTTTATATCACACTGAACTTCTTTAAACATAGAGTAAATAGCAGAATTTCTAGGAGAACATATATAACTTGTCCTTGAAAGCAACTCACTTAATTTCATTGTGTTAAAGAAGATACGTAGATCTGGGGAGAGCAAAAAAGAATTCCTAGGAAGGCTCTCATTTCACTTGGCTTACAAGGAGTCACTGATCTATGGAAATATGTTTGGCAGTTATGGTGATAGTCTTCTAAGTAAAAGGCCACAAGTGCATCTTTTAAGATTTTTTTAAAATCTTATAACTTTCAATCACTGCATAATTAAAAAGACGTGCAATAAAGTCAATTTTCAGAATCATTAATGAGCTAGAAAAACTGTACAGATAAATGATCATTTCACCTTTTGCATCAGGAAAAACAGTTCTAAATATGATGATAGCAATTACACTTACTTGAATCCCAGCTCCCTCTGGTACCGTGATCTTCCACACACAATTCAGATTGTTGTCATAAGGCTCAGGATAACCAGGAGACAAAATGGTCCCTTTGTGCTTTGTTAAAATACCACCACAGGGCACTGAAAGGAAATGCATAAGGCAACAAAAGAAGTATGAAGCTTCAGAAGTAAGAAGACTTACTATTAAAGCTCATACTATGGCTGAAAACTTTTTAAATTGATGCTACATTAAAAAAAAAAAATGCCTCAAGAAAATAAAATTTTATATCTTAAAACTCTTCTTTTAACTGACCAAAAAAGGAATAGAAGAAAATTAGAATTATGTCAGTTTTCTACCTGACAGAACCACGATAATATTCCCATTATTTAATTGACCTTTACAGAGTGAAATCCATTCTATTGTCTCCTGGTAATCTTACAAAAATAAAGCATTTTATAAGGCTTAGATTGAAGTTTAAAAAGCTAGGTATTGTGCTACTATAAAAGATAAAAATGTGTCACCAAAAAAAGGTAACATTCTTTCTTCTTTCTTTCTAATATTCGTTCATCCATTCTTTCTCATATTGCTCCTCTAAATAATTAATAACACCAGTCTGAATCCTTGACTGTTCTCTGCTTGTGTGTTATTTCATCACAGTCTGTGGATCTACTGCATCAGCAAAGAATTTGCAAGATTCTTGCAAGACTGCATTCATCATTCGGTGTCCACAGATAAATAAAAGTGTTATGCATGAAACAGGACAGACACATTAAGTACCATTCAGTCTCTCTTTTGAATGTTCAACTTGCATGTATCTTGTCTATATCATTAGAGGCTCTAACAGAGACTAAGAATATTATATCTTAATCTGCATACAGATATTCTGTTGGTATTTTAGAAGCTAAAAGAAAAGATTGATGAGATGGTTTATCAAGTCCATTAAAAGCTAATGTATCACTTCTATGCAACATCACATTTCAGGAGCTGCAAATATGACAATTTAGAAAATAGATAGGATGCAACTTATCTTAATAGTAAATATTTTAGCTCCATATTGTGTGGCATAAAGTTAATAGAATCTGTTTGGAACAACATGGATAAATTAAAAGGTAGTGCCACTTAAAGTGCTTAAACAATTCTTCATAAAAGGATGAACAGACACACTGGTTGATGCCAGGCTGCATCCTGAGTGTTGTGTTAATTTTTGGGCCTCTCACTACAAGAAAGACATTGAGATGCTGGAGCAAGTCCAGAGAGGGGCAACAAAGCTGACAAAGGCTCTAGAGAGTACACCAGGTACTCTCTAGATGAGGGAGCTGGGGCTGTTCAGCCTGGAGTAAAGAAGGCCCAGAGGGACCTTATCACTGACAATCTGAAAGGAGGTTGTAGGCAGGTGGGGGTTGGGCTCTTCTCCCAGGCAAGGAGCAATAAGGCAAGAGGACATTGCCTCAGGCTGTGCCCGGGGAGGTTCAGATTGGACATCAGGTGAAGCTCTTCACAGGAGGGTGGTTCAGCATTCAAATGTTCTGCCCAGGG
The DNA here is from genome assembly GCA_003546035.1 of Mixornis gularis. Classification (NCBI taxonomy): domain Eukaryota; kingdom Metazoa; phylum Chordata; class Aves; order Passeriformes; family Timaliidae; genus Mixornis; species Mixornis gularis. Next base: position 489,997 of record QVAJ01000369.1, on the reverse strand, counting down.
AAGTGGTGGAGTCTCCATCCTGTAGTGTCCAAGAAAAGCCTGGATGTGGCACTTAGTGCTGTGCTGTACATGACATGGTGGTATTTGATCAAAGGATGATCAACGATCATCGATGATCTCGGATGTCTTTTCTGACCTGAATGATTCTACGATTCTATGTCTATTATCTGAATATGTAATATTAAAACATTCACTAGAATTAAGGCAATTTAGTATGGTCATGTCTACCACTTCAGTTATTAAACTGATTTACTTTAATGCAATTTTCACCTTATAGGTATTTTATCACCTTTATTGACATAGGGATTTTCACACAGAAGATGGCCTGTAACCTTCCTCAGTTTAGCTTGTCTAGAGACAGATAGCTTTCATAGACTTCATAGACTAAATCATGTATTAAAATACCAATAATAATTTTGATCAACGTCCAAAAGAATGACTTCAATACTTGGTCAAGTTGTGATATATGAAGAAAAAAGGGAATATAATTCAAGGGGAAAAATAGTACAAGTCTACTGATTAAACTGTAATCTATGAGACTAAATGAGATACAGCTATATACTTCACCTTTCTATTGATACAGATATTGTGGTTCTATTGCTATGCCTGAAATAGTCTAAATCAACATTATTTGTTTAAAACTTGATTAATCAGATTTTGTCAATATTACTCCACTGATACTTAGCCTTGATCTCTATCGGGATTTTGGTATTTTGGAGATAATCTTTTAATTTACTAAAAAACACTCATACTCTACCAGGCACCATCAGCCGCTTAGCATGGCAGATGAAACATCAGCCTAATGAAAATACGTTCTTTGTTTTTTTTTACATCTACTCACTCTACCTCTGTTTATGTCCTCTGCTGGAGTCAAAGGGTTATGATATTTTTTATAAAATATTCTGTTCCTGATCAGGAAAAGTAAAGTAGGGAATTTCCTTACAACTACTAGATTTCCAGTTGGTCCAAGTCAGTTTATAAATATCAATGGATACACTTTATTTAAGAATTTAATTTTGAGAATTTCATCTCAAAGTGGCTAGAAACAGACGAAGTATGCTGCTGGCCTTTTCTTGGCAAGTAACAAAATATTAATGTAACTATTTCTAAATCTTTAATATCATAATGTTCTTCCTAATAGCTTGCAATATCTTGTTAGACATTTGCAGCATAAAAGCATCTTAATCTTGCAAAAACTCAGGGCACAAACTAATACTTTTGATTCTTGATTAAAGAGGGACAGCTATCACATAAATTACGGCAGAAAAGCATGTTCATGATTGTTGTGAAAGTACACAGCAAGGTTAAAGTAGAAATAGAATAGAAAGGAGAATACAACTTAACCTTGAATAAAAACGGGAGTAAATTAAAGTAAGCAAGAATAAAATACTATACCAATGACAAAGAATAAACACGTTCAACTAGAGAATAGTCTACACATTAAGCAGTAATTAGTTATATCCAAAAGCCGTAGGAACTCACCAATACATGTAGGGAGTGAATCATTCCATTGTGCCAATGCATTTGGTACTGTATCACATCTAATTGCTGTTGACCCATGGAGGATATACCCTGGATTGCACTCAAAAAGAACCAGTGAACCAACTGCAAATTCATTTCCAATCCTTTTTCCAAATCTTGGTTCAGGCACAGAGCTACACTGTGTTGCACTTGTTCTTGGAACAGCTGTGAACATACAAACAATTGTGGATTCTTAATTTTAGATTTGGTGAGGGGAATAAAGATATTGAACCACAAATATTTAAAATGCCTGGAAGAAACTTGCAGTTATTTCCCAGTGGAGAACATTTCCATAATCCCCAAATGAATCTTCACAATAGAGATTGCTCACTTTTGATGTCTGAGTTACTATTTAGGAGAGCAGAGTACTGATATCCCCGCCAAGATTGAAAGTAATGCACAGAATCCACAGAGAAACCTTTCTAAAATGACACTTATAAGAAATACTACCTTGATATACTCAACTAATACAGGGTTTCAAAATAACATTTTATGTCAGATATTTACAGTTATTCATGTGGATTTTAAATGTGTGTTCTGACTGTCAGATGAGGATTTATATGTAATGAAAGAATGAAATGCAGTTGCAAGTGTTGGTATATAAAAATTTCCCATTTGACTCATAAGAAGGAAAATAATGTAATTCAAGAAAAATATCTTAATAACAGCAAGATCATTTTTAACCCACAGGAAATAACATTTACAGCTATTCATATTTAAATTGAGAGATAAACCAATTAGAGCACACAGATGGACCTGATATTTGTCAATCAGATTAGCAAACAAAAACAGCAGTTTTGTATAAATGTCTTCTTAAATTTGGAACCACTCTTATGCTTCTTAAGTATTTGATCTCAGCTTTAAAATACAGATAAAAAAATAGTTTCAAACATTTTTCAAAACCTGTAGAAATAGTGACACATTCTATTGTTAAAAGGCTATTACTTTCTGCTTCATTCTCAGTCTGTTTCTCTCTGATGATTTACAAACTATGATGAACAGAATAAATGCACACATTTTTCTAGGTTGTCTCACCTTGATAAACAAAATGAAATCCTTTAGCTGTTATTGGTCCAACTGAGGTAAATCTGACTGTGATCTGGTTCCCCGAACTCAATGGAAGGGATTCACCTACTCAAACAATGAAAATACAAAGGTATCATAGCAACTTTTTACTAAAGAAAAAACCTGTCAACATCTTTGTAGCTAGAAATAATACTCTCTGAGCCCTGTTCTGCTTCAGCAAATTTTGCAAGATATATGCACTTTTAATATTTTATGTTGACAGTATTATGTCATTCTAGAAAAGCAGAAAAAAAACTCATCTTACTTACTAGGAATATTTGTTGATTTTTTTCATTTACCAAAGCCAAACAAACCCTCCTCCCAAAAAAAAAAAAAAAACAACCCAAACCAAACCAACAAACCAACGACATTGAAAACAACAACAACAAATACCCACAACACAACCCTCCAAAATAAGACAGACAACCTAAACCAAAACGGAAAAAAACCTCCACACCCAACAAAAACCCCAACTCCCTACATCTTTAAATAGACTCAACACATGATTAATCTATTTAGTTTTACTTTTGCACAAATATGCCTTGCTTTCCCTTTAAAATATCTACTACTTATTTCAAATTACTCACTAGGTAAAGCCATAAAGGCAGGGAGTAAGTTCTAAATAACCACAATGTTAGCTAAATATCAAAAGAAAAAAACTAAAAAAACCCCTATAAAATACATTATTTTACTTCATTTCATTCATCAATGCAAAGATTTTGAAGTATTTAGTTCAAAATGTGGATTTCATATATTTGCCTGCGATGAATTTAAGCAAATATGACAATCCTTTTTTTCTCTATTTTTGGACTACATTTTATTTCTAGGTTCATTTAAAAAAGTAAATAACGATATACTGACAGTTTTATTAAATAATACCTGAATGAGATCCTGAGAGAGAAGATAACAAAGATGACTGTAGAGCTGGGCCATCATATACTTCAACAACATCATGGAGTGATGTCTGGAAAAACACAAACTGGCCAAAAACCACTGACCAAATAGAAAGGAAAAGAAGGAAGAGGCACCAGTAGCCAAGACAAACAAGAAAACCAAATACAGGGAATAGAATAAGAAAGGGGAACAAAAAGAGAGAGAACAAAATATATATTAATATATGGTTTTAAAAATAACTAAGTCAGCTGTGCTGGTGCTGAATGTAGGTTATTTTTCATACTATTACAGCAGTAAAAGGATGAAAATACATCTAAAAGAGACAATGAAGGTACAGAAGGCATATATATACATATAATCATTAAAAGATTCTAGTAATTACAAAACAAAACAATTTTTCTGCTGCTGAATTATTTTCTACTTTCAAATTCTGTTCCCTCCCCCACACATCTAAGTTCTCTCTCTCTCTAAATTTTTTCCTTTATAATTTCAGGCATATCATTATAGACTGTGCTTTATTAATTAATTTTGTTGATAGCTCTCTGTAATTTTACTTACCTTGAAATGTTTCCCTTTTTTTTTAAGAATATTAACATTCAATATATCTTTGCTTTTGTGAAATAAATGAGCAACTGTTGATGGTAACAAACACTTTTCAGAATACATCTATTGAATCATCTACTTTATTTTTAAAGTAATTTTAGTAGAGCCACTCAATGTGAGACTTATTTTTGGATATAAGTTCAAAGGTTTGCACAGCCCATTTGAATTGCAGGTGTTTTCACTTTCAATACAAGTAATCAGTGAAAAGAAAAACAATTTTTTGGCTTAGTTCTGACCCTAGTACCTAGAAAACATTTATATCCAACACTACAAGCAGTGGAGGGGAAAATAACTTAGGAACTATACATGTTACAAAGGTGGAAGCAGTCAGACATTTTTAGGTACTGGAACACCTAAAAAGAGAAACTGAAGCAGTTCCTGATCATTATTCAGGTTAGAATTTTTGGAATAAATACTCCAATGTGTTGCTGCATTTGTCTGCCAAAAGTTCTACAGTATCTTAATTTGGTAGTTTTAGTTATAGAAGATGAAGTTCTCTCCTCCAATTCTTTCAATTAATTATACACCCTTAAAGCTTTAAAAATAGTATATTAAAATTGCATTGTCTTAAAATTGTTGACTTTTTTTTGGACTGATTTTTTTCTTTTTTAAAAGGCAGTTTCATGTTCTATACTCATTATCTTATCATATACTTATTTCAGTTTTTAAAAGCCTCTTTTTGAAGGAAAAGACTGAATGTTATAACAATCTGAAACAAAAGTTTTTCTGAGACACTGCCAAAGATTCTCGTCCATTTCTTAACAGGAGCTATAACTGAGATGCTGAATTATCTTCATAATTTCTCCTTCAATTTCCAGAAAATTAATCGTTAATGTTTTTAATAGTTCTGCTTATTTTCAGAATAATATTTATCTGGATTCAAGTCTTCTCTATGGTGTTGTTAAAGACAACTAATGAGCTTTTAACCCAGCTAATTGTTTCTGTCACACTTTTATCAAATCTTTTTGCATACTCAATGAATTTCATTTTACCGTTGAGACAAGAAAATTTCCTTGTGACTTCCATTGCTATTTCCAATTTTGAATTACGTTTCAAACTATGTATGGAAAATTCAGACAAGAGCTGAGGCTCCCATAACAAGCGTACGTAACTTATCAAGAGCTGTATCCTGGGAAAACTGTAAAAATGGAATTGTTAAGCTATAGTTGTATTTAAATGGTTTATTATAAAATATTTACCCACAATTTGGCCATATAGTGAGTCAAAATTCAAGAGGTTTTTGTGTGTTTTTTAAGTATTTTAATACTGGTTTTGCCTCTAGATTTGTCTGTGAACCCTTTGATCTAAAAGTATAACACGAAGGAAAGTGAACTAATACATGACCTAAAATCAGTCATTTTGGAAAGATAAAGGTCCACATATCATTTTTGATAACACTTTCGTTTCATGATCATTTGTGTATTTCTTAAAAAAAATACAGTCAAAAATAAAAGAATGTAACCAAAAGTTTTCATTAATTTAAGATTAAATATATTTAGAAGAGATTTAAGGTGGCTGAGACATCAAAAGAAGTGACAGAGAGGAATTACTGCCAGAAAGGGTTAACACGGAACAACAGCAAGCTCAAGTAAGGGGTTTTGAGCCCTTTATGATCAATTTACACTTTCTCAAATTAAGCAGGAATATGCTGCAGCCACTAGGGGAGAAATAATCTAGATCCTGTTCCTTCCTTTTTCTGTGCCAGGATACTTTCTTTTTATTAATTAAACTGCAAAATGTTGAAATGTATAGTGACTGACACCTAACCAGCTGACATAATGCTACAAGAAAGGAAATTCTAATTATCAGAAAAAGAACAGTTCATTATTCCTGTGTTTTCTGGTGCTCATTGTTGTCTACTCCATTTGGTATGTGTTCATTCTTTTATTTTTTAGTGTTTAAAAAGAATTTTCTTAAAATTAAATAACAGCTAACATATTTAAAGCCAGTACAAAAGTACCTTCTAAATTAACAAAAGTTGATAAAATGTAATGTAAGTATCCAGTATAGTCTGCCCTTGGGAAACAAATAATTGAAAACTATTATCCAGTTCAAATAAAGATCAAATCACTTCAACTGAAGAATTTGGTTGTGATTTTTATTTCTTTAATCATGGATGAATAAGCATTCTCTGCTTGAATAATGACTCATCCTTAATCATCTGCTATCCCCTGTCAACTATAATGAAATACTGAAAGTCACATGTCCAAACTTGATGTCTAAAGTTGGGCCGCAAATTATTTCTCAATTCATCTTGGCCTTCAATGTTTATAGAAATTCTATTTAAAAATAAACTATATTTTCCCCTGTGTTTTGTGGTCTAACATTTTACTTACACGTTTAGTTGTCTTATTTTACAAGATAAACAATATAAAGTTGTTCAAAAAACACTTCCTCTTGAAATTTTAATAGCCACTAGATAATGCATTTCTTAAAAAAGAAACAAAATACATTTTTAAGAGTTTTTTAATACATTTCCATTTCTGTGATTTTTTTTTTCGAAAATTCCAGGAAAAATGTAATGTTAATACTGCCAATAATTTAGGACAGTGAGGGAATCCACTAATTCAAATTATGTCAGCACAAGTAAGATCCCTTTTAAACAGGCAAGTGCTAGATGAGCAGACTTTCCATGTCTCTTAACATCTAGATGTTTCTATGGCCTTTATCACTGTAACATCTGGAACCTTTCAATGAGTTTGGAAAGCATCTAACAACAGATGGAATTGGCCAAAAATAGTTTGCTAGTTAAAATTTTCATCAAAGAAAATTTAGTGTCATTTGTAGAGTAAGAAATAAACATGTATAGAGTTTACATGTGCCTGTTTAAAAAAAATAAATACTGGTATAATTTAAATAGTATGAGATTATGAACAGTATTCTCAGTACAATTCCTATCACTAAATTAGAAAATAACTGAGACTAGAAGCCTTCACCAATTATCTAGTACAGCCCTTTTTCAGACATGATGGCCATTTATAGCAGATTGCTCTGCCCATGTATAATCAAGTTTTGAATTTCTATGGGAATGGAGATCCCACAACCTCTTTGAGCAACCTGACCCAGCATCCTGCCTCCCTTACAGTTTTTATCCCTTCCCTTGCCTTGACTTGCCTCTGCCTTTCTTTCCCTTGGCTGAAGAGTGCCTACTCTCCACTTTTAAGCATCTTGATCATCTCCAATATTTGCAGAGAGTGAGCAGGACAATTTGCTCTACCACCTTTCCAGGTACAGAGGTGAGACCAACTGGCTTATAGTTCCCTCAATCCTTCTCCTTGCTTTTCTTGAAAGAAGGAATGTTCTTTTCTTTTTCCAGCCCTTGGGGACCTCCCTCAGCTGTCACAACCTTCCAAGGGTGACTGACCTCCCATGCACTCCATCATGTCCCAAGGGTTTGCATTTGCCCAGTTTGTCTAAGTGCTCCCTCACCTAGTCCTCCTCTAAGTCATCCTTACTCTAGACTTTTCTGCTGGTCTCAGGGTTCCGGGATTATTCAAGATTGGTTTACTGGTAAAGACTGTAGTTAAGAAGAAGTTTATCAATTCATGTTTCTCTGCATAATTTTTCTTCAAAGACTTCACCCCAGATTCAATTCTACGTGGATTTTGACTTTCCTAACCCCATCTCTTCAGTGCATTTCAAGTGTTTGTATTCCTTCTCAAACATCTGACCTTGCTTCAACCTCTTGAATTTTTTTAATGTTCAAGTTTTATCAGCAGCTCCTTGTTCATCTATGCAGGGTCTTTGCCACCTTTGTTAGTCTGATCACTGGCGTGGACCATTATATTCTTGAAGCAGTGATCCCTGAAAATAAATTGTACTTCGTGGAGCTCTCAACTCTCCATGGCCACGTAGAATCAGAGTCTTCCAAAAGAGACCCCTGAATTGCTCACATTTCTGACTGTGTTGGGTCTGACTGAGATAGAGCTCATTTTTCTTTAGCAGCCCTCACAGTGTTGTGCTTTGCACTGGTACCTGGAAAGGTGTTGATAAAAACAGCATTAACAAGAGGCTGGGGCAGGGGACACAACCAGGACAGCTGGCCCAAATTAACCAAGGAGATATTACATACCATATGATGATAGCACAGATATGAAAGCTACGGGAGAACGGGGAATGGGAATTTTTTTTTTATCCTACAGTGTTTGCTTTCTAGAGCAACTGCTAAGTGTGCTGAGGCCCTGCTTCCCAAGAAGTGTCTGAACACTGCTCTCTGATGGGAAGTAGAGGTTAACTGTTCCCTTTGCTTATGTGCACACAAAGTTTTGTTGTCTTTTTTTTTTTTTGCTTTAAACCTGCTAATTGTTTTCCATCTTATTCTCTCTCCCTTGTTCCACTGGGAAGGGGACTTAGAGAGTGGCCTGGGGGGCACCTGATGTCCAGCCAAGGTCAACACACTACACTGACCCAGTAAAGAATTAAACTTAACTCAAAATTCAAACATGTAGCATGTGATTGTCATTAATGCTATTAGTGATCAAGTAGTATTTACCTGGATAAAATATATTTATTTTATATATTATGCCAGCTATTGGAGCTAAAGAAATACTCTTGATAATTTACTTGGATAACAATGGAATAAGGTGACAATATAATTCTTCACCCTGGGTTTTTCCTTCTTAGGGATATATTGTGTGCCTAATAATTTACTGAAATCAGTAAGCTTTAGTGTAAAATCAAGTCCACTATTGTTGTAATTCACTTGCCTTTAAGAAAATACCACAAGGACTAACATGGTTTAAGCACTGTTATTACAGAAACTGAAATGTGCAATTCTTCCAGGCTCTGCTAGTGAGGCTTTAGGTATTTGTTTAAAGGCTGAATCAGCATTTATAATGATTGGTCTTAGTAACTGACAAAGGAATATGAAAATTAGCCCTATTAACTATAATAGGATCCAAATTACCTTTACAGTTCTTAATACATATGTATGTCTCTAATCAAAATCTATTTCAGTCTGGAAAAGACATACATGAGCTATATAATGGTCATTATTTTCTACACTAACTCCACTGTTTCTCTTGCACCAAATTAGTTGGAAGAACTGAGCAAAGTCCCAACAAACAAAAGACCCAGATAAATCAACTGATTTGTTAAGAATGATCATTTAAAATTGTGCTTGAAAATGGTAGTTCAGATAATTCCATCTAATATATTTACAACATGTTTCTTCTAACTGTGAATGAGAAATTAAGGTGTTCAAGTGTCTAACACGTGGTATAAAATAGGTCTAATTTTAGAGCTAGAGGTCTTTCTCAGAATTTAAGGTTACTCTGTAGAAGTTAACTTCTCACAGTTCAAAAACAATTTCTGTCATCAGTCTAAATAATATTTCCAAAAGAGAGTTTTTTTCACTACATGAAAAAGATAAAATAGGAAAATTTTATTTCACAGTGAAAAAAACCCCATAAAAATCTGTTTCTATGCCTGGTCCACTGATGATATGGTCTCTTTGCTCCTGATTTAGCTTTAATTTTTTGTTTTTCCTATGAAGTCCTATAAAGAAATTACAATACTATATTTAATTCTTTTTTGAGAAAGAAAATAAAAAAAAGAGGAAGAATTCCACAGTTTTGAGAAATTTCTTTAAAAAAGAGAGAAATCTCTCACTAGAGAGATGGTCTCTATGATGAATAAGGATAATAAGTGTGCACGAAGAAAGAAGAAACGCAAATTTCTCATGCATCTTAACTCCCAAGTCTGGAGACCCCACTCAATGTGCTTAGTGGTGGTTCATGGCCAGTCAGACAAATGATAAATGGCAATGGAGAAAATCTATGCTTTAAATAAACAGGATTCAGGCATAACTCCAGGAAGTGGGAAACACCTGTGTGGTGTTTTCTCTCAATGAGAAAGACTCAGCAAGCCTTTACGGTTTACCATATTAGTGTCATCAATCAAATGATAGGAAAAACTCTTGTACTCATTCTCATGAAAAAGAGAGGAATTCTTCACAAAATAAACACCTGCAAGATAATTTGAGTGTTTGTTGGTCTTTTTGAAGAGAAGCAGTTCAATGATCTCTGAGAAGGTTTTTGAAGGAAAATATTGAAAGATGACACCCTAAAGAGATGATCTTACAAAATTCATGGATAGGAATAGTGCTCTCAGTAACAAAAGCTAAATTAATTTTGACCAGCTCACATAAAAGAATTAGAAGATTTGATCTTTTACTGTTCAGTATAATACTTCAGTTTGACATAGCAGTGACTATGTCTGAGTTAGCACTGCTACTATAATTTCTAAATGAAAATAGTATCAGAAGTGCCATTTTTTAAAAATGTTTCTCCACTTACATTTCCAAACATTTGGTTGTCTGCCAGTTACTTTTAATACAGTCAGTCTAATCTGTGTCTGTAACACTGATCTTTAGTGATATCAGTTACATTTCTCTGTAATGGTTGACAGTTCTTATCATATGCTGTAACAGGAAAATTATTAAGTGTTTGTGAATACAAAGTAGAGTCCCTGCTAATAGTATCCTGTTGTGTGAATCTTGATTCATTCCAAAGCAAGAGAATAAAACAAGTTTTCTAGTGCTCCTAACCTTGGAAGATGTAAAAACTAATTCCACCTGTATGAGCCTCTTGGGTGCACTACTGACTAGAGGTCAGAATAAGTCTAGAGAGTGGTGTAAACCACTGGCATGAATTAAGGACAGAGAGCTGCTGAGTGACTGAGCAATGAAACTAAATGCAGTTGATATATTAATGTTACAAAAAGTAATCAGGTATAAAATTAAAGAGAATAATTATATAACTGAAAAGTTGCTAAAGCTGTCAATAGGTAAAAGGAACCCACCCACACATACATATACATATATAACATAAATATATGTATCAATATACATTTTCTATAGCAGCTGAGCTATAGATTAGTTATAGAATCTTCACACAGGTTTCCCAGTACAAAGAAGTATGACTACCCAAGACAAACCTACAAAGCTCCTCAAATATAACAGAATTCAATTCAATATCATATGTATAGCACAAACTACTGTTACTAGCAAATTAATATGAGTGATCAACAAAAAAGTGATGGAGGTTTTTCAAACCACACACAGATGTGCCAGTTAACTGTACTTGAATAGGGTGAATTAATTTGAATATATATATATATATACTAGTTCTTCCCAATGTATGTGACTTACACAACGGTCTAGTCCTTAATCTATGCGAAGACTTTCTTCAAAGTCTGTGGAAAAAGCCTTTATTGAATTATCTGATTTTCACCGGGACTTATTGGTGTTCCTTTGGTAGTCTCAGCTGGAGATGTTAAATGGAATCCTACATTTCCTGCCATGACATCCAGATGATTAGGGAGGAAAAGGCAGAATAAATGATTCTCTCTGCAAACAAGAAAGAGGTAAGGAAGGGCAAGAAAGAGTTCTGGTTCTTAAACTCTCATGTGCCATTTTCCTCCCCCACATGAAGGTGAAGAAAATAGCTGTTCCCTTCTGTGATCCCAAAAAACCAGAGGACACGGATCTAGACTGAGCTGCAAGCCATCCTCTGTTCTTCCTTTGTTTTAATTCTAAAAAGGAAGTGTTGAACAGACACATGATGATTTGTCCTTTCTCCTGTTACTCTATTCCTGCATTCTGAGACTCAGAGAGGAAGAAGGAGATGGGATCTGCTGTATTTCATGCTTGAGAAAATGAAATATTTATTGAATGTACAAAAAACAATAAGAATATATTTGGACATAGAAGATGGGGCAGTTATTAACACTACAAGCTCAGCATGAAGAAGTGATGTTAAACTGCACAGAAAAAAGCTTACATGCGTATTTCCCTAAAAATGGGCATAATTCCACCTAAAATGTGCGATTTGGGACTTTTCCTGGAGCCAAAAGGACTGAACTCTCCTAATTAACACATTTCCTGCTTTCTTCTAAAATCAGCAGAGCTTATTACACTACATAAACTATCATTCTCCTCCTGGCTTCAAACCTCTGCCTCCCTTTCTTCTCACTTTCTGCAGTTCACCTCCCTCTCTCTTGGCCTGAATCATCATGCATACATGTAAAGCTCTTTCAGGATCCGAAACAAGACAACAGTAGAGGGAAAACCACTAAATAAGTTTATTTATTTATTTATTTATTGCTAGTTATATCATGTTTTTTTACATTATACTTTTAATTACATAGTATATTATTTGCAACAATTTAAAAATTACTAGTGCGTACATCTGCTATCTATTATAGAAACCTGAAGGAAGCATCAAGCCATACAACTTTCTTTTCTCCATATTGATTTGTTTTGATTTTACTCAACTGAAATTCAAACATCTATTATTATCATTTATTTAAAGAGGTAATATAGATTTATTTAACCCTATGGACAAAGAAAATGTATCTAATAATTTACATCCTTTAATCCTCTTCAGATTTATTATTTTATATCTGAGATGTAGAATTGATCTCATTTTGCCTAACCTACCTAAAAAGTAGATGTGTTTTTGCGCCTTATTCAATATTTTTTTTGAGTGGAAGGAAATATAATTAAAAAGATTTACAAAGAGAAAAGGCCTCTGTTCCTGTGTGTTCTGGTTTCAGGACAGGGTTACATTTTGCAGTAGGTGGGAGGGGGCAATGGCCAGGACAGGAGGTTTTTCTTTCCCATCTCATGTCATTGTCAGGGACTGGGGGAGGAAGGCTCCTTGAAGAGAAGGGGTTCCTTCAGGCCCAGCAAGCCTGGCAGAGAGAGCCATCTGGTACTGTCCATTATCATCTGGCTTTTTTTCCATGTGAATTGTTTCTTTTCTTGTGCCCTCTGTCACTAGTACTGTTTCTCTTACTGATCTTATTCTTATTCCATTGCCTTTTACAGTAAATTGTTCTTATCTCAAACAATGATCTTTTGAGCCTCCACTTCCTATATCCAGTCACCCACAAGAGGGAAGGAGGATGGGGTAGCAAGTGGCAGTATGGTTTTAGTGGGAGCACTAAATTGGACTAAATCTTCCAGATCACAACACTGCGGAATTTGCATGACTTTACTATTTTCTGCTCTTTTTTTTTAATTTTTGAAAGAATGTCATTCTAAATGTCTTGCATGAAAAATACACCTCTCATGTGTTGCCAGTGTCAGGGAAAGAGGGTTGAAGTGATAAAACAGCTGAAATAGAACAGTCTGACAAAAAAAAAAAATAGATGGCCCTAGGCAGCAATTATATTTTATTTAATAGGCTGAGAGTGAGTTAACAGACCTGGAGCACTGACTAGAGTGAGAATTAGAAATTTAACTTGAATAAAATCTGAGAAAGCCTACTGATAAATTAGGTAATACATTGTTTGATATAAAAGTACACTAGTTTCAAAACATCCTACTGAAATGCTTTAATGAAACTGTGCAGACATTATGTCAGTCCTACATCTTAAAAACTAAAGTAGGCCTTTGGTCATTAGTAATGCTTTTTTTTAATTTGGTATTTTTGTGGTATATAACACAACACATTTTTAATCTATGATAATGCCTAACAGATCCATCAGTGAAGTAATGCTGTAAACCTAAATAAAAGCAGAAGAATGAGAGAATAATGTTTCACATCTACTTCGCACTGGCTGTGTTTTCTGAGATTATTTTACCAAGGCAGTAGTCAAAGCTGCAGACCTAGCTGCTAATTTGAAATTAACTCTTTTGTACAGTTTAAACTTCTGGCTTCAAATCTACTCTGAGGGGAATAGCAAGGGAGACAAAATTTTGTGTTCACTTTTCTGAAAGTCCAACAGTTACACAGTTATTGCAGTCCAACTGCAATACAGTAATGAGAAAAAAAATTTAAAATGTAATTAATTCTTCTAAATAAAAGACAGTTCTTTCCTCTTATGATGTGCAAGTACTCAGGATTCTCTGAAAAGGATAAGACAATTAGGTGGAATGCTTTTCGCTTGGGCCCAGTAATTGTAACCTAAAGAGCTTTTTTTATTTACCCTCTTACAAAATCGTGTGTGAACAGGAAAAGAATCCAAGACCGTTCAGCCAACAACTACTGACATTTACTTTAAGCTGAAGAAGCTACTACTCAGAAAATAACATTCTGAGACCAGTTGTGCACATGGCATGATCCATCACTTCATTGGTCCATTTTATTGAGAAATGTGAGTGGAAGAGGTCAGACAAGGCAGAGAGCAAGAGGCCACTGCCCTGCTACTGCAAAAGTGTTCTGAACGACAGAAATGTGAAGAGCTTGGTAATCTCGAACATGGGCAGCATTTTCCAATCCTGCTTCATTGTGATCTTCCACAATTGCTTACATGCTTTGGGAAAACAAATCTGAATCACACTTTCATAGCATCTGACTATCTAAGCAAGATTTTCTGCAAAGAAAGAAACTGATAAAAGGAAAACATGCAAATTTTATTTCAAATTTTTCTCTTATAGTCTCTCAACTGAAGGAGAAAGGAAATGCCTGCAACTTTTTGTTGTTTTCCTGTAGATCTTCACAGTAGCCTGTATATAACAAAAAGGACATCCAAAGAGATAACAGATGTAGAAAAATGGTTTTTGTTGATGACACTTGTGATAGTAATAACAAAATCATTCATAAAACTGTTATCTAGAAAGATACAAATAACATGAAGTTCAAATTAATTGTATGTTTCAAACCCTTTCATTATAGTTCTGGGAAGAACTGACTTTTTAATGCAAGAAAACTATTAAAAACATGTAGCAAGTGAACATGAAATTGGCTAATGAGGTATTTAAATAACTGCCCAAATATGAAGGCTGGTCTTCCCTTGCTAAATTTGTTTTTCAATCTCTCTCTAATGCTTATGGAGGGACCACAGGGAGACTAACCTCTTAAGTAATATACATAGTAAAAGGAATAAACAATTGAAACTCTGGAATAACAAGGGTAATAATAAGAAGAATATAACAATAAAACAGTATTAAGTCCAAAAAACAAAAGAACTTTATTAAGATAGGAGGTTTAATTCAAACCATGCTATTAATCATGTAATAAGGGTTCTAGATTTAATGGAAAAGTCACTTTGAAAAAACTCTGTTTCTTTACCACCTCTCAGCTAATTTAGAGCTACTAATTAAAAACACAACAGCTTTCTGCATATAATAATTATCTTTTATCATCCTACTAGTGAATGTTAATTTTTAGATCAGATGATTAATCACTTCATTCATCTGAAACAAATTATCACTTCAGTTTACTGAATCATATGGACGAAATTAATATTGTAGTAATTATTTTTCTTTTCATTAGTAGGCAAAAACTAAAGAACTCCCAGTGGAAAGCTAAAAAAGAAAAAAAAAAAAAGACAAAACACAGAAATAATCCTTCATAATCAAAATCAGCAAAAATTATATAAAGGAAACCTTTGAAAGGAAAAAGTGAAAATATCCCAGCCATTTGATAGCAGTAAATATGAGAAACAGGACTTCATCAATATGATCCTTAGAGTAAATAGAACCACTTATCAGTTGCCCGTCTGGCAACAGATGTGTTTCCAGTCTAGCTGAGCCTATAGCTGAAATGTGAAATCAAAAGCTAGGGAGGGTTTCAGGACCTAAATGAGTAACTTTTTTATTTTTGGAGAAAGCAAATCTTGCATAACAATCAGCTGGTCATTTCAGGATCCACAGTCCTTTATAGAAAACAGGAATGGGAGAAAAGAGGATGAGAACAGGAGGAACAGATGGCTCGGAGAAATAAAGGTTTGACTTGGTGATTCAATAATGAGAAACCTTACAAAACACAGGCTTTTTAGAAGCCTATTTCTGATTGTCTGCTATAACTTCTAAACAGTCCGAGTGGGTGTTTACCATTACATGTATTTTAAAATGACAGGTCTGTCCAGGCCTCAAGTATTAAAGCAAAAAGCAGAGTATTCCATCCAACGTTACATTTAGTACATACACTGTTAGAGTGGGATTTGAGGTGTTATAGTCACAGCAAGAGAACCACATGGCTCTGACATCATCCCAAACATTTCTAAAATCTGGACAGGTGTGGTACAGGTGCTTTTTCAGAGCAGCGCTCTCGCACAGGTCTCACCCCATGTCAATAACAAAGTTTGTGTTTGCCTTTTTCTTCTCATGCAACACTCATATAATCAGTTAGAGCTGGGCAAGTCTCATTAGCTGAGGTTGGTTTCAGGGAGGTTTTACCCTTTCACAAAATATAGGTATATGTATATGAATGTTTATAGGTATATGTATCTATACATATCCATACATATATATACACACAATTTTTCCTACTCTTCCCATTCCTTCTTTTGCTATGCATTCCTTGTAATCATCAAATTATATGGTTTTCCTCCAGTTTCCTGCCTTACTGCCATACCCAGGTGCCACCTCCCAGAAACAACAGGACTGGCATCCTTCAGTTGTTTCCATGATGGCCTCCAAAACCAGAAATTCACTAAGTAACATCTTCACTAAGTAACAACTCAAAGCAATTTCTTCTCACCAAATAGCCATATTTTGACAGTCTTTTAACGACTTCCTAAAACACAATTGAAATTCTAAACTCTTATAAAGACATGGGATTATTTTTGCCACAAAATACGTGCAACTACCAACTTCCAATTTTGTTTTTACCCCTAAGAGAATTTATTCACATTTTCCTGAACTTTACTCATGTTATCAGAGCAGATCCAATCCATCTCTACCTAAAATTCAACCTGAAAATTTCTTGTAAATCTTTATAAATAAACAACTGGATACAAACAGCAAATGGCTAACATCCCCCTCCCCTTTTTTTTCAGTAAAACAGATTGCTCAGGAGTTCTCTTTTTAAGCATGTGGAATAATCAGTCTGTTCTGCAGTCAGGAAAAACATAAAGTAAAATATAGTGAGGATTGCAATGACCTTTCTGTTTGTTTTCTAAACAAAGGAAATTAATTAGAAATCACTGAGAGAAATCTAGAATCTTTGAAGTTTGTATCTGTGTATACAGTGGTTAACACAAATATTTGAGTCAATACAGGTAATCTTACTTGAGAGAGAATTGTCTAATATTCGAAGGAATACAACGACGAGGAAAAGTGAGGAATGTGGATTACAAGTGTGGAAACTGTGGTGAGCAGTGGTTTTATTAGCAGAAGATGTTTTGTAAAAGAAATTTTTTCAGTTCCTTGATCCTATTCTGATTCTAATGAGCTCCTTCCCTGAAATATATCAGAATATTTCAGGATGGAAAGTTGGCCATGGTCACTCTAACTTCTCTTGGTATTCCTGTCCAGATCTCTCTGTCTCCTGTTGCCAACAAGTGAAACATGTATCCGGGCGTAGGCATTTCTGCAGTTGTTCTGTTAGGATGATTTTTCCTATTGATTTTTGGAGCTACAAAATAGAAAAATGCAGTGGAGGCGGAGAAACATAGCAAAAAACCCCAAGCTGCTAAAACCATAAAAACACAAACCCTAAGAGAAAGAAAGGCCTGGTCCACACAACTGGCCAGGCTTGAAGACTGAGAAAGAAGATATTTTACTCATTCAGAGATTAACAGTGAAAAACAACAACTTCATTATTAATACAACTTTATGATAAGATGACCTAACAAATAGAGATGCAACATTTTCTGTCGTCCTTCCAAAGTACTGCAATCTTGCCCTAAGAAGTAAAACCTAACAGAAAAGAGAATTGTTCAGAAAATATGTCACCATTCAGTCTCCTCCCTGGGACAGTAACATGTGTTGAAAAGCTTGTAAGCAATGATTGTAATGTAGTCTTTCTTCCAACATTTGGACTAACCAGAAACCCAGACTAATTTCAGCTATTTTAATAATGGCCTTTTCCTTGAACAAGATTTGATGATTAAATATTTGGAGCAGCTGGAGTCACAATGCTTTGAAAAAAAAAAAAAAAAAAAAAAAAAAAAAAAAAAAAAGAAAATGTCTTTAGAAATTTTTCATCAATTCAATCCTATTACAGTCAAATTATTTTACTTATTGGGGAACTGTGAATTTCTTTGAAGACCACAGATGTGGTCTTATTATTTGACTTTAGGTTTAGGGCATTAAAAAGACATCTCTATTAGTGCCATATGTTTATGGTCAAACTCAATAGCTTAAGTTATTTTGTAGTCTATATTTAATTGGCCATTATTATATTCAAACACATCATTAATATTTGAGCCAAAACTAATCATTTTTATTGAAAAAAATCTAAAAACGGCACTGAAAAAGTGACTTCAAATCATATGAAGCAACTAAATTCTTTTAATTTCATTTCAAAAATACACTGAACAGTTTGAGGTCCTTTAAATGTCATCCTACAGTGACTTTTTTATTGGCATCTGCTCACTTGGCAAGCACGTTAAGTAAGCACTGAAGCAATGAATGAAATACTCCCCAGCTGTGAATTTGAGTACATAAAACCGTCTAGTTCTTCCTCTCAGAACCTCGGAGATTCATAGCTAAGTGGAAAGTGACGTGAAATGACCTTCTGGTACTTCTGTGATTTACATCCTTAGCATCCCAATAACACAAACTTCTCCTTGAATTAGAAAAGCAAACCAGAACTTAATAGTTATACAACTAATGCTCACCTCTATTCTTAAAAAAATCTTGGACTGCAAGGTCCAGCTCTTCTATGGAAAGCCTGTGGCACAGTAATCCATGTAAACTTGAAATTATGATAAAAAGCATATTCATCAGGTATGTTTGAAATACACTATTCTGCTACGGGACATTTCCTATTTAAATAAAAATGGTTAGCATTACTGCTCTGTGTTTGAAATACAATGAAAAATAAAAATATTTGGCATAACGTTGTACAAAGTAACAAAATATTCTTCAAAGGAATAAATTCTTACATTAAAAAATAAATAATTTCATAGAATGTATATATAAAATTCTTGCACTATAACTATTTTTATACCAAATTCTAAAAATATTTATATTTTAAATAGCATTTTTAGGTACATATATTATGTATTCTGGAGAACACATAATACTTAATGCTCACTAAAGTCCCTCCCAAAACACAAAAAAAATTATTTCCAGCATATAAGCAATCCTGCCTTTCATTTTCCTTTTTCAGGTGGAAACACAAATCCATTAGGTTTTCATTCTGAAGACAGAGTATAGGTCATGCCTTCCTGTACCGGTAGAAAAACTAACATAATGGAGTCCATCACCTGAAATCCTTCTTGTGTCTAAAAACACTCTAAGAAGGATAGATATCTCTGTCAAATACACACTTAATAGTAAGACACACATTTTGTTCACCTCCACCAAATCACAAAGAATAGCTTGAATTTGAATCATCCAATTTCAAGCCACTAAATGGTTGCTCACTGAAACATATCTGAAATTGCCAGCTTTATCACATATGCATAAGATAAAATCATGAAGTTGCGTGTGTACAGTGTGATTGCAGGATGAATGGAGATCACATATGCAGCAATGTTCTCTAATTCATTTAATCCATGGTAGCTGCCAGAACAAATATGATAAAACAAGGCTGTACTGTTTCTTTTACATTACAAACAAATTATGCTCTTTCAAAAGCTGCAGATAGATGTTTTAGATGGGATGAATCACACCATGGGACTGTGTATATCTTGGATTAGATATCTATTTAACTAGGTGTATGACTAAAACAGGAGGAAATGTGTTCCAACATAGAATTCAATTGCATGTATACACACCTATTTGCTTAGCATGCAAGCCTAAAATTTATGTGCACATAAATCTGCAGTGTTTAAGGGTAACACTTCAAGACCAGGTACATTCACGGATTTAGAACATCCCCACTTGGATTATACAGATTAAAACACAAAACCCGTCACTGTATCTAACTCCAAAAGCACAGAATTTACATTTATGGATGAAGATTTTTTCTTTTTTCTAATTAAGATTTTCATGTTCATTTAGTATGTAGAAGATAGACTTCTAAGCTTTTTATTTCTGGCTCAACACCAGTACATTCTTTTCTTGCTAAATTGCACAGAATACAATGAGTCAGATTCCACCCATTTTTATTGTATTCATTATATAGCTATAAAATCTCCTTACTTTAAGGAAGAAATGAACTATGCTTTTGCACAGTTAATTCTATGCATTGTAAATTTCAGAAAAATTGTTCATTTATCAGATTTAATCAAAATAATAATGGAAAATAAATTCATACTCAGTCATTCAATGCACATTGAATGAACATTGAGAATATTCAATTTCTACTGTGGTAGGAGGTGCATTAATTTGTTTCAAGCACAATGCACACAACCTACATATTTTTCTGGCTCTAAGCAACCTGACTCTATGCTTAACCATCTTCAGTGCTCTTCACTGACTCTCAAAATTAAATTTAAAAAATAATGAAATGAAAAGACATACACCTATCAACTTAAGTCGACTCAGAGAATTTTAAAATCAAAACAATACTTTGGTAATGAGGTAAATTAACAGAAAGCAGCATTTACACCAATGTTGTGAATGTTTCCATACTGAAACAACCATTTTCATTCATTCATTTAAAAGAATTACTTCAGCAATTGTAATATATTACATATAAATATTGTCTTTATTAAGCTTTTATGTCTGGGATTGAAACTAGTTCTGTGTCTGCCTGATATCCTTTGCATAATGATCTCCTGATATCCTTTGCATAATGATCTCTCAGTTCTGGCCAGGGTTTCTAAAGTGTTTCGTAGATGAAAGTCCTGCTTACGTAATTTTGAATGAAGCTTAATTAGCTGACTGGAGAAAATTGAAGAAAAGGACTGCCATAAACTTTTTAATGCTGAGCTCTTGAAGTTCAGTTTCAAGAATTTACTAAGAATCATTCCAATGTTTTCAGATACTAGTACAAGATCCTTTGAAAATATTACAGTAACAGAATGATGTTAAGAGAAATGACAACATGGACACAGAGTTAAAAGAATGCCAAGAGAAAATGATGAGGTGTGAATTCTCTATCAACTATTGGTATTACTTATACAGCAGGTACTTCCTCCTATTTTTAGCAATAAATATTTGTATGTACATCCTCAGTATTCCATGATGTTCACTCTATCCTTTAGAAAGCTGAGGAAACAAACCAGAAAACTGAATTACTCAACTAAATTGGATTTCATTAAATTTCTGGATTAAGTGATACATGGTTTTAAAATATTTTTAGTTTTTATATGAAGTGCCCTGTGATAGGTTTTAATGTTTTTATGCAAAAAAAATTGTGAAAAAATACAAAAAAATATAGAACATATATTTTTAATAGTTTTATGGTTACATTAAAAAAACAAACAAAATAACGTAAATAAATAAATGTTCCCTTTTCTTGGAAGTCATTTTGGTTTGAAGTCGTTCTCTTTTTGGGAAGGAAAGGTGAGCTGACTTACTTTTTTTATAAAATACAGGGTACAAGCTGGATCACTGTTTCTTTCTTCTGAAATTAGTGTCTTGGACCTTTATACAGTTGGATGCTCCAGTATTTGGAGCAGTCTTTGTGGTTTTGCTCCATCTTGTTGACAAGCAATCATTGTTTGAACAGTGCAGTCTCACAGACTTTGAAGTGGTTGCTTGTATAAAAAGAGGGTAGGAGCAGAATCAGATTCCTGCCTATGGCACCATTTTGATATTTTAGATCATATTCGTTTATTTCTAGGTCTCCTTCAGCAAAGTACTGCTTAATTGGATAATTTTTCGTTTATGTTTAAAAACACTGACGCTACCTATTCAGACAGCTATTTCCATCCATTTTAACTTAAGATAGAGGGTTATACCCTCCACATTTTACAAATTTCAGTCCATATGCATCTGCCACATTTCTTAAATTATATTAAGATGTACACAGGAATGATTATGTATTCAAGTTATCAAAGCAAATGTTTTTACTCTAATTCAGCTAAGTATTATCAAAAATACAATTTGGTTCTCATTCCCTCTTGATGTGAGGTTTTCATTTGGCACATTCTTCTCTTTATGATCTGTCCTTGCCTTTGTCTTTTCAAATGTAAACTGAGTTTGTAATCAAATCAAACAGTCCCGAAATAACTTTACTGTGACACGACTGTTAAGGTGTCTAACAATCGTAGATGCAGTGAGCTGTCTAACAGAAAACACATATTGACACCATTGTTTGCTCAGTGTGTATTTTCACTGGCAGGATAAAATCTGTAGATTTACCTTCCAGTAATTAGTAAAAAATTACTCTTTCAAAGATATTATTATTAATAACAACAATAATCCCGAAGTTCAACTGTTCTGTTCTACCTCTTTCTTTTCTATGTTGCTACTTCTTTTCTATGTTGCTACTCAGATCTATCTCCTAGAAATTCAAGACAAGGCATAAGCAAAAGCTGAAAGTGGCATATATGTGCCTGTGAATATAAGCCAGTTATCCAGGAATTGAAGAGAAGAGTGGAATTAATTTTCCCTGTTTAAAGTGAACAAACTGGATCTACCTTCATTACAATAACTTAAGAAATCTTGTCCCAAAATATCATTCTTATCAATAAAATTCTTGCAATTTTTTAAATATTGTATTTTTCCATAGATGTAAAGCAAATGTTTCCATGGAAACTAGACATTTTCCCAACTAATGTTTTAGCTTCTAGATAGGAAAATATAGTTCTGATTTAAATTTCATAATTTTTGATGGCAACTGAAAAAATATATTTATTTTTGATAACATAGCTCAAAGCCACACTTATATACCTTATCATATATGTTCAATATATCTCTTTCATCTAACAAAAAAGAAAGTCATTTGTTGCGGCTTTTTTTGTAAAAAATCTATTTTACTCTTAAAATTTTTAATTTAAAAAGAAGTATAGATGACACCATTATACAGAGTAGAGCATACAAATTAGGTCATGTCCATCAGGGGGAAAAAAAAAAAATCTCAAACATATGCATTTTAATTGTAACCAAAGCTGTATTCAGGATTGAACAATTAACCATCATTACACCACTTTAAAATATCAGTGGGAGAGTGTCAAAGAAGCCAAGTCTTCCATGTTTACAAAAGATTTTGCCTGTGGCACATTGTGTGCTTTTGTGAACCATTTATCTTGTAGCTTAAACCTGTCATGGTATGAAATATTGCAACTGTGATTCTGCATGACAGAATAATGAAACACTGGGAAAAAGTCCACATTGAAATGACTTTTCCACAGAATTTTTGACTTGAGAACCTGAGAAGCTGCAGATGAAATAGGTTTTCTTTTCAGTCCATCAAAAACTAATCCAGGCCAATGAGTTCCCTTCTACACACTGAATATGTTATTACATTGTGGGTTTTGTCTATATTGACCAGGTTTTCACTTTTTTTTCCCCTCTAACTGTTCTTTGTTCCAAGTTCTCATATACTGTATTGGATGCCAAAAACAGTTCTTGGAGTTTCCATCAGCAAATATTTGATTTCTGTATTTCACATTGAAAGTTGGAGCCATAGAGAAGATAGCAGATTTGTTGCTTTTTTCTTAAGGAAAATTAAGTTATCTTATATCAGCAGCTTTGCTAGAGTGCCCCTTCATTCTCAAAAAGGTTATTTTGACTCTTTTTTGTTGTGAATAATCTCTGTCAAATCTACAGGATGTGATGCATACTACCAAGTGAATTGAATATGAAATCTGGTCTTTTTCCACAAAGGCCAGATTTTTTTGTGACCATCTTGTCAGTGAGTGATCCCTACATACCAAGAATTGCAAGTGAAGACTCTTAATGTAGTAGTATCTTCTATCATGACCCAAAACAACAGAGTTGCAGAAAAAAAGTTCCTACTTACTAAAATTGATCTGAAAGACATCAGGATTGCAATTTTACGGCTATTCATCTCTGAAACTGTACTTAAATATACTTTGATGAGTGAGAGGCAAAGCTATTAGATAAAACACATTCATTACTCATACTGTAAAATTTCAGACCAAGTAATTACATCAAATGTAAAAACTTCAGTTACATCAATTGTCAAAATTAGTTTGCCTTTCTTAATGGTTTTTACTGGAATAATTTTAGTAATGGTAGATAACAGAAAGACCCCCGGTCAGGGAAAAAATCTATATTAATAACTTACAAAAAAATTGTACAAGTGTACAATTCAAAGGTGCAGATTTTAAAATGTGAGCTTCTGGCTGTGAGGAATTCTGCTTCCTATTATTGTATCATTGGAAAAAAACAGTTAAAATGAAAATATCTGTTTTGGCACTTGTTTCAATGTGTCATGTCATCCTCATTTTGAGTGGCTATTACCAGATATTTTTTTTTTTAATCTTTCTCTTTCAACACATTTTTGCTTCCTGCATGCACAAAAGTGGAACAAATATGATCCATTATGTATTCTACAGGTACTTGAACTAATTGTCAAAATACACTATTTAAATACAAGTAAAACGTAAAGGTCTATCCCAAGGTAGGATAGACAAAGAGTTTAGATATTCTACTGTATTTATATTCCGCAATATATCACTGAACCCTTGTATGTGCAAAGGTTAAGCATATCTAAACCGGTTTTTTTTGCACCATCATTTTTTTGTCTAATCACTGTGAAACCATCAAACACAATTCCTTAATACTGTTACTATCATGCTTAGTGTGTAAGAAAACCAGTATTTCTCAAATTATTCCAAATAACTATGCAGAGTAGGAGGATTTTTGCCCATTTCCATGTGTTGTTTTGGGAAATCTGGCTTTATTTCTGGAAACCACAAAACTACATTTCATCTCAGAATGTCAAAATTAGGAAGTACAAAGAATAAACATTTTGACTCTTTTATTGTAGTAATTTTAAGGCTTTACGTGTTGACATGTTTCATAAACTAATCACTATTTCATGAACTATCACTATACTGATATGAAATCAGTAACTTCAGATTTGATGAAAATGGGAGGATATAAACTTTACAGTTTATCTAAAAACAATTAGCTGTGTCAAAAACACATGCTTATAATAGCTAGAAATAAATCAAGAATTGTGCAAATGTGTTTAATTTTTTCTCAATATTTTTGTAATAAGGAGAGATCAGCATGACTTAGGAGACAATACTTTTAAAAACCTATTTATTTTGGAGTAGTCTATGCACCTCTACACTATACACAAGAAGAAGCTAATTGGATATTAAGGGAGTTCAGATATCATGAGTATGACAGATGGACACACAGCAGCTGAAGCACTGTCTTTAATTTGGCTAAGATGTTTGCAGAATGAACATGAAGGAAGGTTAAGAAATACCCATCCCCTCCTCAGGCACCCGTTGACAAACTGAAACCTGAGCTGTGAGTCAGAATGAAGTCCTGCTTATCTAAGCATGAATCTAAAGCATGGTTATTTAAACCTTAAATGATACTCAATATGTGGCATACTGCTAACCAAGAAGTTAAAGTGAACAAAAAACCATCACGTGTTATCACAGACATTTAATAATAAAGTGAGATAAAAAAAATCATAAATCCAGGGAGATAAAACTGGCTTTGTATGGGACAGAAGACACCATTAAAATATTCATCTCGCCAACAGAAATAATGTTAGTATGGATGTAAAGTTTTGATGGAGGTTCACAGAATCTACAAAACCCAAGCAGACACATGCTGCTCTAATTTCATTTGTCAATAAAGACTATGCCATTGCTTCAAGATGCAGAGAAGCCAAGGGTTAAAAGAACACCAGTACCAAATATTTAAGATAAACATTGCCTCCCCTGCCTACATGAACTTACTGTAGCTATGCTTTACTTTCTAGAGCAAAGACACATGACCTTGGGTGACAAGAAACCTGAAGTAGTTTATTTTTATTACCACTTATTTTTGGTTCCACAATATATGTAGTACCACGAATATATTTGGTTGGCATCACAGTTGTATTCTAAGTTACATGCTAGTTGTCACAGAGAGACAAAAATACTGAGCCCTAATTTCAAAAGACAAAGGCAAATATAAGTGTTTTGAGAAAATAATGCACTCTAAAATGATAAAAGTGCTAATAGAAGTATCAGATTAAAATAGCTTATTAATAATTTTATGTAAAAGCAACCACACAAATCATCCAGAATTGTTGAAAGTAATCAAGCAACAAAAAGATATGAATGAGACCAGACCTACTTACCAAATTCCTTAGGAACAGTGATAGAGTAAATACAGTTGTGACCAACACTGTAATTCTTGGGATAGTTTGGTGATAATACAGTCCCTTCAGAACCTGTTGATCGGCTTCCACAGGGTGCTAGAAAGTGAAGATAATCAGTTTTAAAAAATGTAATATTGTTTAAAAAATCAGTTTAAATTGTGTTATGGAGCAGAGCGACACAGAGTCCCCAAGCAGGTGCATTTGTTGTATGTTGGTATATGATATTAGAGGAAATTTTATTACACTTCTACAGTGGATTAAATTTTAACAGCCTGTGACATACCGAGTATATGCATTTTTCTCATATATCAAATGACAATTGATGGTACTCTGCAGTTTTCCAGATCAATTTTTTTTTCTTTACGATTTATAAAGCATCTTAATAAAAATAATGATGTGTTTATATGCAGTATGCAATTATTTATAGCATAAAAAACTATTATTCATTCATATGATGCTTTATACTATGGTAAGAGCATAGATTATACAGCCCTTCTGCACTCTTGTAAATTCTTACTTATGTCAATACACTCATCATGCAAAATAATGTCTACAACTACTGAAATAAGAAAGTCAGGATTTCTTGACTGAACATGATGTACCACTTACTTATATCTCAATTATTTATAACTTTCTATATATAAAGTTATGAGCACATACTTCTCTTTATCACAGAAACATCATGTATATGCTACCACAGCCATAACACTTGGAAAAAGGGAAGATAAATACAAATGCTTTTCACCACAATAATTTATTTCTCTAAGGTTTATAACAAAACTCAGTGTTTGGCATTATTCAAAAATGTCAAGCAAGAAACAGATGTACAGGTGCATATATATGAAACGTAATTCAATGTTAGTGGTTTCCTATGTCTGTTACCTGCTTGTCACACAGACTTAGAGCTTTAATTTAGATTTAACTCTAATCTATTTTCAAGACTATAACATCTCTTTAGAATATTTTTTCTCTTCTGGACTATAAAATATTTTTAATGAATTTAGTGCTAATAACAAATTTATTTCCAGTTAAGACATGAATTTATAAATGAAATAGTACTCCGTGTTTCATTTGTGAAACACATTTGGGTTTTTTGGGTTTTTTTGTGGTATTTTCCTCCAAACATAAATACTTCATGAATTATATTAAATTAGAAAAATATGGGGGGTTGTTTTAATGTTTTATTGTTTTATATGTTTCATTGTTCCAGAAGATTTCATCTCAGTACTTATCATACTAAATACAAAATATTTATTAAGTGTAGCTACGAATCATATATTTTAACACCACTTTTAGTTAATTCACACAAAATGTTTGGTGGAGTATACCATGAAAAGAACACATCTTTAAAAAGTAGCAAGTTAAGGCCCCAACAATTTGAGAGCAGATTTATTCAATTTGCATTAGCATGGATTCCTTTCAGTGTGGTGTCAGTTCAGGGTTTGACAGACTGTGTACCTGAACAGGAGCAGATGGCAGCCACTGCTCCGCTTTGCAATACACAACTTGGAAATGATGATTTCACGCATTGGTGTGAAAGTCACGATATTTGAAATATGTCAACAGAAGGGTCTTGGCTTTTTCTGGTGCACATGTGTATGCATGTGGCAGATGTGGTGCATATATTGGAGCTAAGCAAACCTGTCAGGACCCAGCTCAGGATGAGATCAGATCAGCATCTTGGTGACACTCAGTACAGCGGATGGGCACACGCCCTGACACCCGGAGTAAGCACTGACTGCCACATGGACACGGAATATTGCCCTCTGTGGCTGAAAGGGTAATCTCAGTGCCTTCCCTCGATCCACCACCATGTGAAAGATTAGAAATTCATGATTTCTTGTGAAAACATATTTAGATAATAGAACTACTGGGATTTTTTCCAAGAAGCTCTTGGCTGAGCCTCATTGGCAGATTTATTTGCCATGAGTTACTGGAAAAACACAAAGTAAAAAACATTCACTATTGGATTGTGGTAAATATTTGTGATCACAACAGATCTGCTTACCAGCTTGTAAATACTCATGATTTTCTATTCCAGATTTTGGGTGAAACAGAAGTAAATATGGAAGAATATAAGCAACAAAAGCATTAAAGTAAGAGAAATAAGTGTAAGAAAAAAACTCTCTAACTCCATTTCCCTATTTACTGTTTGTGAGTTGAATAATTAAGCTACAATCACTAATACCCCTGTCCCACTCTAGCACTCCTATCATTATTACCCCTTCCTAATCAGCAGCTATAAATAATGTGGAAATTTAGGGTAAAACTACAATTCCACTAAAGTCAATGGCATTGACACAAAAAGGAACATAATTTCACACTTATTGAAACTTGCAGTACACAAAATCAATACTTAAAATTAAGAGCTAAATACAGCCCTCAGCATATAGTGAACCTTTACTTATAAAGGAAAATAAAGATTTTTTTTTTTATACCCCGATTCATTTTAATTCTTACAGGCTATGCAACGTTATTTGCAAAAAAGGGTTCTTACACCAGTATGTTTAAACCACAGCAAAATATATTTACCTATGTACAGATCTAGGCAAAATATGTCATGATACTTGCAAGGTAAGTAATATGACAGCTGGTACAAAAAACAAGTCACAAAAAAAATTCACTGAAAAATGCTTAGAGATCTCTAAAAGTCACTAAACCCATAAATTTTTGCAAAATTAAAAAAATAAGTCCATCACCTTCAAAACTCTGAGAGCTCTCATTAATACTGAAGAATGGTTAAAATAACTTCCAAGTCTCTAAAAGGTGAAGATAATACCATTTCTTTTTACAGTTGATAATTAAAATATTTATATGACACTTTTTCTGAAACATCTGAACATTTTTCCCACACACTGAATTCCACGAAAGTAACACACATCTGCACTGGATTTATAACAGGGATATGTTCATACAAGAGAAGTTGACACATATCTGTTCACACAGGGGGAGAAGAGACACAGTATGAGTCTGAAGCAGGATTTCCAGTGAGAATCTTTTAGGTACAAGGTGTTTCAACAAGAGTTGTCTGCAGCCTTTGCTAGAATGTGCTCAGTACAGATGGAGTTAGGCATCAACTGTTTGTCACTCTGGCTTATGCAACATATAATCAGCAGCAAGAACTTAATACCCATGTTAAGGATTTCTCTCCTTGATTTCTTTCCTTAGTCTTCTCATTCTGCATTTTTTCACTTGGTCCTTTCTGAGTTTGCTTTTCCCCTTATTATGCCCCTTATTTTCCAACTGCTTCTGTAATGACTCTTTAACTTCACAAGAATTCACATTCCTGGATCTCAAAAACAATGAGAATAAGGAGAAGTTGGTTCAAGATGTAAGCATCCAGTTGACCTTTAGAAGCTGAGAAAATGTTAAATTTTGTAAAACATTAGGTAGTGAATAATTTATCTCCTGTAGCAGATGGATGGTTCTCCAAGACATTTCTGAATGTGTCAGGGAGGACGAAGAGGTTTGCTTAATACTTTAGTAAACTTAGAGAGTTCACTGACTGTATTTCCTTCCTTGCATTTTGGGAAATGTTTAGTTTAAAATGCCAAAACATTTCAAAAAGAGATTTTACCCTGACCATCACTAAACATTAATGCTCAGATATCAAAGATTAATGTGAAACCATAGCTACAGTGAATTGAAAACATTAGTTTAATGCAAACATACATATTTTTGCCTCTAGAAAACAGCTAGCATCAAGTTGTTTGGATAGATGTAAAAGTTCCACTAATACCACGCCAGCCATTGACTTTCACTTATGCTTAATTCAGCTCAGTAGGTCTCATTGCCTTTGTGTCAGTTTTATAGTGCAATGATTTATTTAGTTTCCTTATGAATAGCAAGTCAAAGATTCTAAGTTGTGAAAATCAACTCATCTAATTATTATGCTCTACACTGAAAAGTCTACCTATAGTAAAAATCTAGCAAACTCATTACACACACAAGTATAAATTGTTAAACAAAAAAATGCAACAAATGCTGAGGATCATTCCCCTGGGACTGCAAAACATCCTGTAGAATAAAATAACCCAACCAACCAGCAAAAAAAAAACCTTCAGGAGGCAACTGATATTTTCTAATGTAATTCTCCAATAGTATTTCGTTATTTTTTAATAATCTTTGCTTAAACTCTGAAATACTGTATTCCCTTATGTATTTGTTTATGCTCTAGCTTATTCCAGTTTATTCACCAAAATGTTATGCAGTATGCTGTCCTCGTCCTGCTTTCCAGGGTCAGCAATGGAGCACCAGTGGGAGAGCAAGGGACTTGACTTTGGTAAGAGTGTGATAAAGATCAGTGTGTTGATGCATTGCTCAGTATTTCCTTGAAACATTTTTGCAAAAATTCCTGTGTGTGCTAAATCTCACCTTGTGTGTGCAAGGCATCTTGCCTTGTAAAACAGAATCACCTGTAGCCCTCGACAAACCCCATCACAAAACCATCAGAGTATCACCCATTCTGTTTGTAAATTGGCAAGCATTTTATCTGGTAGATTACCCACCTCGATCATTAGTTTTTATTTACCTTTGACAAAGAACTACATTCTACCTCATTATGGCAGTGTATTAGTAAATAGAGAATGCAATATAAAATGCACTATCATCAGAGTGACATCTTTTCTCAAATTTCAGTAGTTGTAAAAGAAATGTAGTTGGAAAGCCACAGAGGGAAAATCACCCAGCAGAACAATTGGTTCTCATAATCTATGCCCAACTACTGCTATAAAGTCAAATTTTCTGTGCCTCCAGCTAAATAATAAAGTGTTAAAACCCCCAGCCATSTGCTTATTGTTCAAATGTTTTTCATCAGGCCTTTGTAGTTTAACCAAAAGAAAGAATGCACAAGGTGAAAGTTTACTAAGAAAAAAGTGAAGAATGGACTACCTAAGTATGAGAAGCAATTTTAAATCTCTTAATCTTTTTAGAAAAATTAATATTTTTACCATTAAACTATTTTTAATGCAGCTTGAAGTTTTTAATTCCTCCTCTTGCTTTCAAATCACCTACTTTCTAACTTCTACAGCTAAGATCTAATAAAATTTAATTGTATTTGGAGATTTAAGTGCCATATTGCATCATCCATTTTTAAGCAGCAGTTCTCAAAGGAATCAATGGGGAACACTGCTTAAAAATGAATGGCACAATATGGCTTTATGTCATGCAGATAAATTTGATTACACAGCTACAAATACAATCAAAAAATAAGAACAACTGTGCATACAGTCTGGAAAAGGAGGCAAAAAATGCCTCGAAGAACTGGTATATGGAACAGTGGCTTTTAATCTAATGGGTCACCATTTCAAGATCCAGTCTAAGACACCTAGTATTCAATTCATCTACATGAGTAGGTTCAGAAAAATAATCACTTAGTGACACGATTTTATGTTTATAAAATTTAATATACTATTGTGGTTTAACCCCAGGTGGAAACTAAATACCACACAGTCCTGATGCTCATCTCCCCTTGTGGGGGAGTGAGAGAATTGAGAGGGTGAAAGCAGAAATTGTAAAGAAAAGGAAAACAAAAGAGGAGTGTAACCCACGAAACACAAGTAATGCAAATGAAAACACTTGCTCACCATCAAGCAACCAACCTTTCCTAGTTACTGATCCCAGGCCAACCTTTCCCCTTTATTACTGCTGAACGTGATGCCATAAGTTACGTAATGTCCCTTTGGTCATTTGGGATCAGTTGTCCCAGCTGTGCTGCCTCCCAGCCTCTCGTGCCTCTCCAGGCTGTTCACTGGTGGGATGGTGTGAGGAGCAGCACAGACCGACTCTGTGTAAACACTGCTCAGCAGTAATGAAAACCCCCTGGAATTATCAAAACAGCTAAACCAGAACAGGTCGTACTAGCTACTGTGAAGAAAATGAATTGTGTATCAGACCAAACTTCCACATATATTAAATCACTGGATGCTCTTTTTCCTAGTCTCATGTAATTCAGTATCATTCTATTTATCCTTTGTACACCAATTATGAGATTTTCAGTTGCAATGATTTCTTGTAGTGGTTGTAAGTAAAAAAAAAAAAAAATACAGTGACTCATATATCACCTTCTAGATATAAAATTATTTTAATGCAAAGGACATTGTAGCATATAAAAATGATAGAATTATTTCTAAAGTTCTGAATTACAGATATATTATTGTGTATATCCATCTGTAAATGTGAAGTGGATGAAGAACCTAAAGCTGCTTTGCAGCTTTGACAGTACAATTAACATGTAAAAGGCAATCTGATGTATAAATGTATGTTTTACTTGCTAACTGGAAAAGCAGAAACACATTAGAAATAAAAAGACACCAAAAATACAGAGAGAGAGACAGTGCAATATCATAATGCTGAAAATCAATATGAAAGAAAAAATACAATGAAGAATATAGAAGATTTCTGTACTGTAGTCTCTTCAGTCTTCACAACAGAGTTTAACTGTGCAGTCAAAACTGATGTAAAAAATGAGAGAGAAACTGAGGTCAATATATGTAAAAGTGTTTGAATATGGTTAGGTAAAACAGAGGCCAGGAGAAGCTGGCAATTTAGAAATTTACTAAAGCAGGCCCTGGATCATTAAGAGAAAATGGGGAAATCATGACATTATCTAAAAACAAACAAACAAAACCCCTATAAGAAAACAAAACAAAACAAAACAAAACCAAAAAAAAAACCCCAAACCAAAACAACACCCCCCCAAAAAAACCTGGAGAAATTCTAAGTAGCAATGTAAAAAAAGTATTAGCAAACGTAGAAAGGTAAGATCAAAAGCAGCTAGCAACTGTTGCAGAAAAGCTTAAAAGATCCCAGACAGATTTTGAGCTTCAATGAAACACTGCTGTGGAGAAAGATATATCTAAGCTCGGCTTTCTTGTAGACGTAGAAGGTAACATTTTTTGTTCCATTTAAGAGCAGTAAAGTCTCAGTAAGAACATCACATCAAGTTTTTGCCATTTAAACAAAAAAAAAGTTCTATTTTCATAATAGCATAAAAGTTTTGAAATACTAGGGGGAGGTTTAGTCTCCAAAAGAGAAGAATGAGAACATGGGCAGTCTGGTCACTTTTTGCAGATGTGGTAGACTGAGATAAAATTAGAGCAATAATCGCCAGGAATTATAGCATAATAAATGAATAATAGATATTCCCATAAATACTTTTGGGAAGTTACTGGATTTTTGTGTAATTCCTGGAAGAAAGAGAGATATAAATATCTGTCACAATAGGTTAAGGATATCAAAGTAGACAAGAAACAGTATTTATTATAATTGATTATGAATCTATCCATATTAATTGATTCTAAGATGACAAGGAAGTTTGTTCAATATTCTTGGTGCTGGCAAACCCACAAACAAATTGCTGCAGCGTGAACCTAAACCAATTTTTGAAGTTTTCTAGATGTAGAATCAATAAAATATGTCTTGTAAGGAGAAAATCAAAAATATTAGAATCTGTATAGCAGATAATTAGCAGAATAATAATTAGATGCATTTTAAGAAGTATATTTCAAGAGGAAAGTACCTCTCTTATAAATAAAGAGAAACAGCAGGAAATTTAAAAATGCTTTTGACGTTAACACACAAAGTTTACATAAATACATAAAATGCAATTAAAAACACTATAAATTTTTTACATGTAAATTTATTTAACAGTTCATCAGCTTTTACCATCAAGGCCAAATAAGCCAAATAACTTTGTATATTCCCTTTCTGTTTCTTGAAATCTTTTAAACAAAGCTAGATGTTTTTCTGAAGATACAAAAAGAAGATTTTATACAGCTCATTATGACATACACTTCTATATTCAGGGGAAACCAAACTTTAGAAAAAATGTTTGCTCTGAATTTGATGATTAATCTTAAATATCAGTTCTATTTAGTTTTTCTTTAAGGAACTGTGGTGCACAGAGTCATCAAAAATTCCATATAGTTTTCTCAAGTGCTGAAATCATTGCTTAAAATTAGTTTACTAAATATCCTCATTTTAGCCAAGAGTAAAATGATTTTTTTAAAAAAAGAAACTGAGATATGGCAGAAGGTTAAAATCCCACTTAAAATCCTACTTTTTTTTCTGTTGTAGAATAGGTTAACATCTGATAGCTCTTTCAAAATATTTGCTGTTACTCAAATATCCAAAAAAATTATCAGTTTGCAAAATTACTTCTTCCTTATTTATTTTTCCTATATTTTTTCTGAACAAATGCAATTAGCTGGAAATTAGACATATTTCTGTTTCTGCCCTGGGTAAATTCAAGTCCATTTTAGATGAACAGTGAAGTGAACACGCATAAATGCAAAATCCTGTGCTCCTATTTGAATTGTCAAAGCCCTAGAGAGAATATTAAAGAATTTTTGAAGAGTCAAATTTCCAATTTTAGAACCCAAAACCTAATTCTATATAATGATTCCATTTTTAAATGTCAGGTTAGAGCTACACATCATGAATTATTTATTGCCAAGGCTTATTGCATGTAAATGTTAAAATATTCCATAGCATAATCAGACACCAAATAATTAACCAAATAAGTATGGTTAATATATTAATAATTAATATATAAAATTAAAAATAACCAAATTAAAATTAATCTTAAATTATAGGAATTTTTAAATCCTTGTTTAACAGATGCATTAGTAAATTTTGAAATTAAAATAGCTAAATTGCAGACAATTATTTTTCTTAATTCCTCATTTTTCTCTTAATACTGCAAGAAATAGCTTCCTGAAAGAAAGCTTTCTTCAATAGAGAGCAGTGAATTAAATTCATTTCCACTGTGGTACAGTCTTCTAGAATCTTGAGTGATGTATAATGCATTAATATTTTTCTTAACTTTGGAAGGAATTGTGTGCAGCTGATGAAAACTTCTGATGTCGCTTGCGTCTAGGACAACGGGTGGGATGTGAGTTCTCCCTGTCTTGGTGTTCCCATGTGAGCTGAAGGATGGTGAGGTTTCTGCTCTTGTTCATGTTTCTCACTGCTCCAGTTGATAAAACCATTAGAATGCCATGTGACACCTCTCCAGGAGTCTTTCACTGCAGAAACACCCACTGAATAATGTTGTGTTCTTTCATTTAAGTAATGTTTTGTTTTCTTTTGCCAATGAAATGGAATTAAAGTAACAGGTTCTGAGAATGGAGCCATTAAATAGGAGAAAACATTTTCTAACATCTTTTGTTCTAGAAAAAAGATCTTTTGTGAAACAGTCTCTGCTTATAATAAATGGAGGTGGAATAGGTCTCTGCAGTCAGCCTGTGCCTTAGCACAGCTCCATTCCTTTGAAAGAGCACACCAGTGTTAGAGTTTCCACAGCTGAAGAAAGTAACTAAATAAAAGTTTGAATATGCTTTTCAAGTCAAGAGTCTGCACCAGACTTGACATGATATTTAAGGATCGTCTGAGGGAAAATGAACAATCATTTTAAAACAATTTAACTGCCAAGATACAGGATGAATAAAAAAGAAGAGAAAAGAAAATTGGCAGTCTTCTGGGGAAGACGATTTCAGAGTCTTTCAAGTATATTAAGATAGCAAGAGGAAAGAACCATTATATGACAGATGTGTAGAAGTAAAAATAAATCAGAGATTAACAAAGTTTAACACATTTTAGCTACAATAGCACAATTGAGAGATTGATGCATCAGAAAGTATGAATCAAAGATGTGTAAGGATTTACAGATTTCTTCACAAGAAATAATCATCTCTTTCAATGAGAAACTTCATTTTTCTCTTTTTTTCCTTTTTGAAGGTCATATAACCTATTTATTATTTATTTATTCATCTGTTTGCTCTTCATATCTAAATGATATTTCATTACTTATTTGGTTTAAGAATATTTTTTATTATGTGATGAAGAGCACAATGACAGCTTCTAAACAAAAGAAACATAAAAAACGTGAGGATGAAAGTTAAATTATGAGCTTTCTTAGAACTCAGTAACTTTATGAGTTCATTTCAAACTTCACAGAACAAGGAACCTACTCATTACTACAGAGCTTGTAAGTGATATCAGCTCCTGAATCCTGTTTTGGTAACAGGATTTTCACCATTTTAGGGCTGGGAAGGCTGTAAATGATATTGCCCATTCAGATTTTGCCCATTCAAAACCCTTTTAGGTAGTTGTATACTATTTGCATGTCTTTAGAATGTTCTTTTACCCAAATGAGTTTTTAAACACTAGCAGTGAATCACAGGTTGAACAAAGAATAATCTTTTTCTTGAATCATGTGCAGACAATATTACAAAACTAGAATGAAGCTTTAGGTTTCCAAATGATGATTACTTGGTTTCCAAGTGATTTTAAATATTTTGAGTGTGTATGCATCAGCAGTTTAAAAGGAAACTGCAGGAAAAATTAACAATTGTAATTTTAAATTTCCGATCTGACAGTTAATGATAAATTCACTGATGTCTGTAATCCCCTCAATCTCAGCTTTCTTCTCTAAAACTGCTGTTTAGGTTTGCAACACAGACTTTGAAATTAACTTTTAAAAGACAGAAATTCCCACTTCTCTAACTCACCAAAGAAAAATGAACTAAAAAAATGAAAAAGAAGGAAGAAAAAAGACTGAAACAATAATTAAAGGCACATTCAGATTGTAAGTAAATAAAACTAATCAAGAAAGGTAGGAACAGGGACTCCTGAAACATGGGAAAGAAAAGTAGGTCAGAAAAAACTATAAAATCGAACAACAGTCAAAATAACTGGTCACTGAACAGTTATGAGCACAAATACCAACTGAAAATATAAAATAAAATAATACAGAATTGACATTTAAAACATGCAGAAGACAAAGAAAGAAAAGTACCCAAGAAACTTTTGTGTCTGGGAAGCTTTCACACATGTCACTGGGATCTCTAGAGATCAGCAACCCAGAGAATTTTATTTACAACATTTCAAATCACCAAGCTGAAGACTGCATAATGTACAGATCTATTTCTCAGTACTAAAAAAAAAAATATTTTTTACTATATTTCTCAAAAATTTAGGACTTTTTTTTCCTTGTAATAAGGACTATTTTTAAAAGCTCCAATTCTATTTTTCCTTGAAATATGAGTGCTGAGAAATAAACTCTCCTATATCTGCAGGCAAGAAGTAAATATGACTTTCATGTTATCTTCATTTATTTTTCTTTTAACACTGCTTCATCAGAGTATATCTCATGGGTTAGGATGCTCTGTGAGGAAAAAAAAAATCCTTAAATATAACTGTGATAGAATTTTGCTAATCTGCAATAAGACTAGTAATAATGACTTCAAGGTAATTTAGAATTTTGCTAATCTGCAATAAGACTAGTAATAATGACTTCAAGGTAATTTATCTTGGACTGGAACATCTCTTGTACAAAGACAGGCCAAGGGAACTGGGCTTATTCAGCCTTGAGAAGAGACAACTGAGAGGGGACCACATCAATGTCTATCAGCACCTGAAGAGAAGGTGACAGAGGATAGAGCCAGGACGCTCCTGGTGGTGCCAAGGAATAAGAAAAGAGGCAATAAGACAAGAGAAACTGGAAGTTCCACCTGAACATGAGGAAGAACTTCTGACTTTCAGGTCATCACACACTGAACCACATTGCCCAGAGAGTTTTCAGAGTCTTGTTCATTGGAGATATTCAAGAACTATCTAGACACAATTCTCTGCCATGTGCTCTGAGATGAACCTGCTTGAGCAGGGAGGCTGGACTAGGTGACTCACTATGGTCCCCTCCAACCTTACCCATTCTGTGATTTTGTGATACTTCAGGACCAAATTCTAATTATCACCACATGCCTGCACTTACAGTTATGTCTTCTCTTAAGTATTTTGTCGGCACTTAACAGAAGTGAAATTGATATACCTTTTTCTCTGTGCATTTGACTCTAGACATGATTATACCATATCATTTTTGTCATAATGTGAATTTTGTCATATCAATTTTATGTAAATTTGTGTTGGACAGCAAAATTTATAAGAAAAAATATGTGTGAGATCTTTCTGGTAGCCTTCCTTTATTGATTTTTTCTAGATAACTTAAAACTGGACATCACATCAACAGCTTTCAATTCTTACCTTGTAATCGAATATTATCCTAATGCATTGTATTGCTTTTCCCTTAAAAGATAATATCCTTTCATGGAACACTGCCAAACATCTTTATAAATTCAATTATATGGTATCAACTGTTTGTAATTTCATCCATATGCTTGTCGAGCTCTAAGACATCCCAAAAGATCCACATTCTTCTTCAAAAGTTCTATTGATTTTTATTCAGCCTGCTGAACAATGTGTCTCCTAGTTCAACTTTTTATTATTATTATTATTTTAATAATCTTTACCAATTTTCTAACTGGAAATTGGCCAGCTGCTCATCAAGGAAGATTTCTGACAGGTTCATCACCTCCCACTGCTTCGACAGAAAGGCTAACAACCTCCAGGTCAACATTTGTACTTCAAACGCTTCATAACTATCTCTCTCAGAACTACACAGAAAAGACTGCTTTATCCTAGCAATTTGCTATGGTTCTGTTTATTGATTTTCCTTATTTTGACTTGGTTCCTTCAAGCCAAAGGAATGGTTCCAATGTAGTACCTCTCCTGTTACCTCAGTAAGGTAATATAAGAAATATAATATAATATATAAGGAACTTATATTTTCCTTCCCCTCAATAACATTGTCCTTGAATACATTTTTGGCCTTGACCTGCTGTTGACTCTTTAGTAAGTTTCTACTTTTTTAATCTTTACAAAATTGTACTACTGCTTAAATTAGGTTTTTAAGTTTTTTTCTCAAAACACTGTTGGCCACACTTTCTACTACATTCTTTTGAACAGAATTTCATTTTCCTGAAATACATATCCTAATATCTATTTGATTTCTTGACGGTGTTGTTTCATCGCCTCTTTTGGTGATTCATGCAGATTTTGATTCTGATTGGTAATGCTCTAAGATGGTGTTTTTACATGATTCCAGGTCGACAGTAAATACTTAACTTTTTGCTGTTGTCTTCAGATCTACTTCAATGACCTTCCGTAGCTTGATATTATTCCCCACACAAAGTAAAGTAAAAAAAATTCCTCTTCATTTCCTCACAGGGTGTCCAATTTGCATACATTAGAGACACTTCAGATATATTTTGAGCATATTATTTTCACATTTACTCCCATTGAGGAAATCTGCTCTGCTTCTGCTTTAGGCCAGCTGTTTTTCTATTCATTCCATACTTTTATCTTATACTGAAATAGAAGATGTTAACCAAATCACCAGCATTTGAACTGAAAACGATTAATATATCATTGAAATTAATGTTCTCTGGTCTTCTATTACTTATATTTGCTCTCAACTGTAAATATAAATAATATGTCTAAAAATATATTTTATTAAAAATTCAGCCACAAACCAAAGCAGTGTAATTCCTAGCATGTCACCTTAGCAAAGGTTTGAACAACCATCTAAGTCAGGAACTGATTAACAAAATAATGGAAACATATAAAATGTGCAGTACAACAGGGCAGAAATTGTAACCTTTTAAATT
The DNA here is from genome assembly GCA_003546035.1 of Mixornis gularis. Taxonomy (NCBI): domain Eukaryota; kingdom Metazoa; phylum Chordata; class Aves; order Passeriformes; family Timaliidae; genus Mixornis; species Mixornis gularis. Next base: position 450,378 of record QVAJ01000369.1, on the reverse strand, counting down.
TATTGCAACAAAACAATTTCTGTAATAGATAGAATACACAATTGCATGGTGTTGTGGTGCTTTATATTAATTTCTTAACATACAACTACTCTTTATCATATAAAAGAGAAATACATCAGGAAAATGTTCCAGCAAAAACCTCAAAATTAGGAGTAAAGTTTTGTTGTGGAAGACACTGTTCCTTCAAAAGAGTGTAACATCAGAAAAGAAAGCTGTAACACAAGCAGCTTCTGAATTAAATGTCAAGAAACATGGGATCTAAAAGAGGGAGCTATCCTCTTTAAGCTGGACAATGTCCTTGCCTACCACTCCTATAGTATGTTGGCAAAATGCTCTATGTAGCCCAGTCAGGAAGGAAAACAAAATAAAACTAAATTCTAAAGCAATGCCATTTCTTAATTGCACATTTCTTCTACTGCCCAGAAGCATCCATCCCCCAGTCTCCACTATGACAGACAAAGTGGAGATGACAAAACTTGTGCAAACAATGAAATATGGGTCTTACGGATGTAACCACCAGCTCATTCCACATAATAAATCTTCTTCCAGTTCATTACTGAGGTCTTAATAGACAAGAGTGAGGATGTTCCAACTGCTGCCTGAGGTTAAGTTAAAAATATTCATATTTGTTAGCTATAACCAGTGCAGAGGACTCGATCAGTTTCTTTAATTCCAGTTATTAATTAATTTATTGATTTACCATGATTATTAACTGACACTACATAATCCTGTCCCAATTCAGTGTCTTGCAGACTTTGGAAAATAAATGTTTGCTTCTCTGTGTGACTAAATGGTAGAGATATAATTTTTCTTTTAAGAACAGAATACCCTGAAGTTACTTTATCTGTTTTAAAAAAAACTTCAAAGAAAAATATGCATCTATGGTGCTAACATTAAATACAGGAACAAGCATATATTTATGTAAAATACTGCTAAAAACTGTTTTTCTCTCCACCTCAAAATACATGATGGAAGAATTTATGTTTTTTAAGAAAATGTTTTTTTCAATCTTCTACTAGAAAATTTACATATTCAAAGCAAACAAAGAAGTGTCAAGTTGGTTTTTTTCACATTCAAAAGCAGAAAAAAGATCATATAATTTATTCTGTATTTTCATTGGTACTTTCTGTATATTTTTATTATTACACTTTTATTGCCAAACAAATTAGGAACTCTGTCAGTTAATTTACATATTTTATAATTTACACATTATTTTCACAGATTTTGAAGTTGCTATTACATTTTCTGTGCTAATTCATGATGTTTCAAACTAACAGTTGCATATAAGCAAACATATTTAAGATTATGGCTTGAATAGATATACTTGATTTCAAATCATTGATTTTATAGCAAAGAAAGTAAAAAATTAAAGCTGAAAAAAAATCCTATTTTATATAGCTTAAAGTATTTCTACTTCTTTTAATATTTCCTTCATTAAACTCTGCTCCTAAAATTTGGCTGCAGATTCAGTTCATCAGAAGAGGAAGTGTCTGGTTTTATGATACACTCCACTTAACTAATCCCTTAAATTCATTGGGAATTAGGATTCTCTGGCAGCTGATTTCAATAAGATCATTGTAATTAAACACTTTCTTCATTTCTAATACTTTACTTACCATTATATGATATTATTACTTAAATGAAAGCCTGAAATAATTACACACAATATTTATTATTCAATGGACTTTGTAAAGCAATATTATGAATTCCAAATGCAAAAGGTCAGAGAGAGAGTGATGCCTGCTCTGGATATAAGCATGTGTCTGTATTTATTTTTGTTTCCCAATCTTTCTCAAATTATTAATATTTATAGTTAATTACAGTAAGATTTTTGAGCTTTTTCTGATATGAAGAGAAGAACTTTAAGAAAAGCTGAGCTTTTAACTCAGTGACATAAAAAAACCCAAAACTGTGGGGTTTTCAGCAAAATACCAGGTGTCTGCATAGTCATAAAGAAAGATATTAGTTTTGTTTCCTATTTATAAAACTATTTGTGTATTTTACAGTAAAAAATCAGTCATGTGTCTTCAGAAAAATGAAACTACTCTACTCTGAGAAGTATATACTGGTTACTAAATCTCTAGTCAGCTACTGCAAAATCCAGTGTGTGGAAGCTACATTTTCTCATTTTGGCTTTTTGACTTAATAGTTTTTGGTGTACAATGGTCTCCTTTGCATGGATGAGGAATAACGTGTGTGCACATACAGAAAAGGGTCTGTAATGTGAAATTTATAGGTCAAGGTACACTCAGACTTAGATGCCTTCTCTTTTACTTGGCTCAGAAATCTAACTGCTAAATTTTAACACATACATCCCTCCAAAACAGAGTTTGTTGTAGGCTTTTAGTGCAAACGGCAATACTTCCACACAGTATATTCAGATATTTCACTAGATCTAGCATTTCCTGTGCTGCTGCTCCAAGTCATATCCTGCTGAGCATGCAAGCAGATTAAATCCTGTTAATGCAGTCCAGATGCAAATGGAAAAACAGACCTTCTTAACAAGCTCTTTGAATCCCCCTTGGTGACCTTTCAAGAAGCCTGTCTCTCTTCACCAACTATATGAAAGGAAAGCTTGGAATGGTAAAGCAATGGGCATAAATTTGTGAAAAATGGGAAATGGAAGCTTGGGAACAAAAATTAAGTAGTCAGAAGACAGTTCAATAACAATAAAATAAAATACTTTATATTTTTTTCAAAATACCTTCAATCAATTGTTCAAGTTTGGCTTATAAAAATTGACCTTTCAGAGTACTCAGAATTTAAATAGCATTTTTGTATTCAAAACGAAATCCTAATTGATTTCAATTCTACTTCTAAGTACTCAGGTCATTGTCTGTGATTCTACCAAACATGCTGTTCTGGGCAAAAAGAAAGGGAGAAATGCTTTGTAAGGTAGCCAACATGTGACAGTTTTAAGTAAAGTATGCTGCTTAAGTTGTTAAACTGACCATTACTGTGGAACTATAAAACACAGAGAAACAGAGGATCTCATTAACAGTAACATTCAGCTTCATTAACTGCAGGAATATTCTGGCTTTTGCAGTTGCCCAACTCATTCCTCATTCAAATTTTGAAATAGATTTAAATAGCAGGTCTTCGTATGGTCAATATGTAAAAAGTGAATAAAAATGTGAGCTATAAAGCCTCTGATTAAGTAAACAATGTTGAATGACTTATGAAAAAGTTGTCAGCATTTTGTATGTTACAAAACAATAAGTAGTGAGATTATGCTATTCTGTGCATATCTGTCTTCTATCCTAAAAGTTTTCAGTTATAAACCAGATGTGAGTTCCCTCAAATTGCCACAATAAGTTAACACAGATCAAAAGAAACTGAAATAATACTCTGAATTGTTTTTGCTACCAAACAAAAAAGTGAATAAATCATATGCATAAGCATCTCATAGGCAGTTATGAAAATATTGGATAGTTTTAGATATATCTTAAAGATGGAGTTATTTTGAAGCCTGGATTCAAATAGTTCCAAGGATTAAACAACATACTGTAATGAAACGTAGTAAAATGTTTTAGTGACTAATAAATTATTTCTTCTTGAAGGAACAAGATTTTCACATTCAGTTATGAATGTGATTTCCCATTACTGGGCTTTTTTGCTATTCCATAAACAATCGTGGTTTGCTACTAAAAATTTTAAATTACCTATAGTTGCTGAAGCTAAGTGAAATCATTAATCATTGTCTCTGTCATACTAATAATGCATCTGCATATGTTCATTACATCCCCTTCTTAACATCCATAGTGAAATACCAAACACCTTGGCATATTAGCCTAGATAATCTTAGCATCTGTTCAATTTTTTTTCTTGTAACTAATTAACTAACTAAATAAACCCCCCCTATACACTGAGGTGGTAATTTATATCATATTTCATTGTAACTCTATCAGTTTCAAGGCAGCTGCAAAAATACAAACTGCAGAATGGAGGAATCTGATTTCTACTATGCAAATTTTATTGTGTAGGTGAGTCTGGCTTTCAGGAGCTAAATTCAGCTCTCAAACTGTTTCTGCCAGCTCTGTAACTGAAAGCTAATTAACTGATATAATCTTTCTTATATCTATATAAAAGTTCTGTTTTTCTTGAGGTAAATCACATGAAAGTGGAAAGCATGGGAAGTGTGGTCAAAATATAATGTAATATATCACAGCAACATAACTACAAAGCTCCATTGACTCTTAACTGGAGGAAAAAGCAATATGAGAAAAACAAGTGGAAACATCTATTCTGTGCCATCATATCCTAAAGAAGTATGGGGTTTGTCATCTTTGAAATAAGGCCTTGCTCATCCAGGAAAGAGAATGGTCCAGCTGGAATCAGTGACAGACATCCACTACTTCTTTTAGAATAAAATTAAATTTCCCCATTTATTACAAGGGCAATACTTTCAAGCACAACACTCTCCCTTTACTGAACGTTACAACAGAGAGCACTGGAAGATTGCTAAGTAGATTATAAGTGACACTAATTGACACAATTATTGCATCAATAAAGTACTTTTTAATCTTTCATTACCTATCAAAAAGACGTTCCCAAAAAAAGGGAATCTTTCCCATATTGTACACAACAACCTTCCTCACCAACTCCTCTCTGGAAAACAACATTCATCCCTTATTTTAAAATGAGGAAAAAAAGTATTTGACTTCTAATGCAGAGAGTTTAGAAGTTTGAACACACTTCCAAAAATTTGGAAGGGACAGTGTCCCAATTTGATGTCACAGAGTTTTGGAATTTGGTGCTATGATGGTTTTGGTAGATAAGGAAAATACTGAACTTCTTCAAATGCTTATAATGTTGGATATTCTTTAGATTTGAGAATTTTTATTTTGTTGATTTTGTGCTCAATCATAGAGAATATGTGACTTTTCACAAAGTTAAAATTGCAATTGGCTATCAATTTCTGTTAGGAAATCAGTAAAATGAAACTTTAATCTTTTCTTAGTGTTTAAATATAAAATGCTGATACTTGAGACCATCAATGGTCATACAATTAAAGTCAGAAGAGTCTCGAAATGAGCAGACTTCAAGCCTGTAAAACTTTGAATAATTGGATCTTTCCTGCATTTCAAGGCTTAAGTTTTCCACAGACCACACCCCCAAGAATTTAAATTTTGTAATGTTATATACAAAATATTTCATCTGCATGTTTCCAAAATCAGTAGTAACAAAAAGAAACATGCATTATGACATCCAAAGTATACTTACTGTTGTATTTAAATACATATATATGGTATATATCTCTATACTCTGCTGTAAGTTAATTCAAGAACATGTTGACATGGAGAATGACATTACTACTAAGCTCTCTTCACAGCAATAACATTATTTATCCAAGGTTAATAAAAACTGGAATCAATAGCTTCCTGAGTTGTCACATACATATTTTCTTACATATATCATTGAAAAGGGTTTTCTTCTGAAAGAGAATATTATTAAAATCACTTCCAGTTTTTCACTTGTTTCTTCCCTATCACGAAGCAAGAGCGATGACAACAGCAACAAAAATAAATGAAAAGACTGTTCTTACCATGACAGCTGGGCAGGGCTCTGTTCCATCCAGGTCTTCCATCATCTCCCATGATACATGTTAGTGTAGAGTATCCTTGAAGAACATATCCTGCATCGCAGTAATAGGTAACAGTGGAACCCAGCTTATAATCCATTCCAAGTCTTGTTCCATTCATTATGTTTCCCGGATCAAAACAAGACTCGCGGAGTTTTGCTGTAGAGGAAACAATGTGACTATAATTCTAAAAATAATCCAAAATGAATAAATAATAAATGTAAATTAAATAATAATAAATCTAAATATTTCCTGGAGTTTGCATGAGGTCTTCTTTGAGTACCCTATAGAACCTGGGGTTTTTTTATTGAAATGTTTTGTCTCCGTCATTTTAACAGCTGTACAAATTACCATATAATGACAGAAACTATGTCTTCTGTCCTTAAGTGTTCCTATTTTCCTCTAGTTCCATTTTTTTTTCAGATTCATTCTGATCAATGATAAATTTATGTATTTTGATTACGTTAGATATATGGACATTTTTCCAGTAGATAAAGCACATCCTAGTTTTAATATCTGTGGTGGGAAAACTGGTAAATGGAGAAAATCAATATGAACAATTTGTTGCAAAATAAGAATTTTGCAAACAAGAATGTCTTCAAAATTAATAAACCTCAAATAAGTTTCTACCTATATGATATGACAGTATATTTTAATATACATATTTATCCCTCATTGCAGGAAAAAATATAAAAAAAATTCTTAAATTTATCTCCTTTTTTATCATTTATAACTATTTGTTTCAAATTATCAAAATAAATTCAAACATATGCCTACACTTTTATATTTGTTTCCCTTTTACTTATATAATGTGAATACCAATGTCCAGTGACACATTGAACAAAAATAAATACTCAACACTTCTAATTAACTGCATTATTATGCAGACGTTGAGAAAAGTAAAACATTAGGAAAAAATGTAATTTCCTTTAAGGAAAAATAAGTAAATGTATAATGTAGAAGCTGGAATAAAGCAGAATATTTTGTGCAGAGCAGGATGGATTCTGCAATATTACATTTCATCAAGCAGAAGATGGAAAATTCAGACTTTCTTTAACACTTAAGGGTGTTGTTGAGAAAATCAATAGGGAATACTTCTTCATTTTCTACAAGATCCGCACCAGCTTTCAAATACATTAAAAAAAGAGTTTCTTTACCATGAATATTTGCACTGTGGAACTTTCTGCTATAGGTAGGTATGGTTGCCAAAAGACTATATGAACTTTGAACTTCCTGGAAGGCTTTTTAAGAGTTTTGTATAAAAAGACACTTTATCTGATTCTGTCAGTACCTAAACTGAAGTTTCTGAAAAATCACAGATAAGCAGGAACAATTATTATTTATTTGACTTTTATACAGTTGGGCCACACACAAACTATTGGTCACTACTGGAGCCAAGCTAATTAACTAAGTACATCCCTTAGGGCCACTTTCATGTTGTAGTATTTTTGAGAAGAGATAAATAATTACATTGTGTTCACATTTGAAGAAGGAAACACAGAATAATTCTTTTGAATTTTCAATTTCACATCTTCCGAAAGAATGTCAAGATCTCCTAATGTGTTTCAAATTTTATTACGATTTGTGTATATAATCTACAGAGCACAGACTTCTGATACAAAAAACAACACAATAACAAATAATAATTACAATAAATCTTTAAACATTAAGAACAGGTATTAAATACTTACATTGATTCACATGGGCAGTTGTAGTCTGTTGTCTAAAATTTATTAACACTCATTCAAAAATTTGGACAGACAATGAAAAGTCAAAAGGTGCAATCTACTAGAAAGTCTATAAGATATCGCAGAGATATTAATGATTATTATGTAAGCCAACCAGACTTTCATTTGAGAAGTCTGGCAGGACTTCGAGCAAATTTCAAATTCTTTCAACTTAGGAGGGAAAAAAAAAGAAAAAAAGGATAATTTAATTTAGGATTATAACTAATATTTTAGAAAATAAATACAATATCAATTTTCCCCTAATTGAAACAATATTGATATAACTATATTGATTCATATTTGCTATTGTGAGATCATCATTCTTGAATTTATGACAAAAATAATTTAAAATGTTTCAAAGGTAGTCTAGAAGGTACACGGATAAAGCAGAGAGTACTAGATGAAAAAACAGAGAGAAAAAATAAAGTAATCTATTATGGCTGATGCATAAATCAAAACTTGAGGAAAGAATGATCTGTCACAGCACAAATTATCTCTAGGGAAAAAATACAGCCCTGTAATTTTCTTTTCCCCAAAATTATAGTTGTGACAGGCTCCTGAAATTGCTGACTAAACAGTAAAAATGTCACTATAGAAATACAGTTTCTTAATACCAATTCTGAAAAATAAAGACTGAAATACTAAGCACCTTAAAACTACTTCTGCAAATCTGAAGGAACTGCTAAGTGAACTTGTAGAAAAAGTTAGTTGAATATGCTACAATGTATGAAGAACGAATCCAGTGAGGCAAAGGATTCTCCAGATCTGGCTGAGAACCAGTGAAAAAATAAGCAATAAGAAAACTGTTTCAGCAGATTTGTAAGTGGTCCCAGCAGACAGGAGGGAAAGTTCTTCACCACTGACATCATGCTGCTCCACCTGAGGACCACAAGATATTGATTACCCTTGTAGCCCTTGCCCTTTTTTTCTCTGAGAATACTAGTATCATTAAGCTAAAAACACTTAAGGGCAGTGACAGATTTAGCAGAACATCAGAGAAAATACTGTATTATAACAAAGATTTTTTTTTCAGTAGGAGCATTTAAAAAATTGTTTTCTGTAATAAGTAGGCACAATTTTTTTTTTTCATTAGGAGTACAGATTTGGGTTACAGTAATGTTACAGTCTTGGCTGTGCATACCAGGTGTCAATTCCTTCTGTACATAATAAAATTTTGCATCAAGCTTCAAGGAAACCAGCATTTGCTTCTCTGATAACATTGTCACACCACTGGATCAAGTAAGGCTCTGAAATACAGGCTGAGAACAGTGGCACTTGCTGTTTCAATATCAAGTGCAACAAGGAAGTCTCTGTTGAATAACGTACAGTAATGATGCCAAAATCCTCCTGAAAACTAGTATCTCAGTGCACGGAAAACAGTATTGAAAGCCAAGAGAAGCAAGTGCTTTGTCCAGAAAGTGATGACTTACCACTCCATCCCTAAGTTTCAAAGAGTATAAAGCCATAATAACTTCCTGGAGATAATATTACAGATATACAAAACTATAGCAAGCATTCCATAATTATTCTTCAGAGTTCTTAATAGAACTAATAAGTTTTCCTCCATTATAACACAGAAATGAAGTGAGGGATAGAGAATGGGAATAAAACTCAACCAGAGATATGGTTACAGATCAGACCTGGGACATGGGTCAGTCTGAGATTTGGATGTGAAAAATATGGCCCACCAATGAAGTATAACTTCAGTACACTGTCACTTAAAACAGGATCAGTGTACATATAAGGCACAACGGCATCAGTTACAATTTGTATGAGAAAATTAAGTTCATCAAATCAGAAAAATTTAGGTTGAAAGAGATGCAGTACAACTCCCATGCAAATCAGAGCCAATTTGATTAGGTTATTTAGGCCTTTGTACAGTCCAGTTATGACTTTGAAGGATTCTGATGACATCATCTAAGGGCAAGCAGTTCTGAAGTTTGACCAACTTCATTCAGAGTGATTAATTTTTTCTTAATATGTAATTGAAATTTCTCTTATTAAAGGACTTGTCAGTCCTTCAGCTCTCAGCTTATCACTATGAGCACCTGAGAAGACTTTGGCTCTGTCTTTTCAACATGCCCTCACAATGCTCCCTCCTTAGGTAGTTAGAGCAAACCCAGCTGGGACAGCCGACACCAAATGACCAAAGTTGGATCATACCATGTGGTATGGGGTCCATATCATATGGTGTCATGCCCAGCATATAAATTTGGGGGGAAAAGAAGGAATGGAGGGTATTTGTCTTCCCTAGTCATCATTAGGTGTGATGGAGCCCTGCTTTACTGGAGATGGCTGAACATATGCCTGCCCATGGGAACGAATTCCTAATTTTGCTCTGCATGTGTGCGCGGCTCTTGATCTCTATATTAAACTGCCTTTATCTCAATCCATGAGTTTTCTCACTTTTGTTCTTCTTCATCTTTCCCCCATCCTGCTGGAAACTGGAGCAGCCATATTCCTGGAAAAACACCCTTTTGTAATTTTTTTTCCTTGCAACTCACATTCCCATGTCTCCAGGATTGAGGTTGATATTATATCTCACTTTCTCGTGTTCTCTCCATGTCCAGTTTATCCACTGATTGTCCCTCCATGTCTTCCCACGTCTTTACTGCCAATGAGGTGACATTTGATGTGCTCTATAAAAATTTAAGAGCGTGTGGATCATTTGCACTAGATTTCTGTATCTTTGGATAACTGCTCAGTACTGAGTTCATCATAAATCACCTGCATCATGGCTAATTCCTTCAGGTACTGGATGCCTCTCCTCATGGTGGTCCATTTGCCTGAATGGATCATAACATCTTCTTAGAAGGGATACCTTTTCCTCATGCCCAGACGGAGTCATCTTCAGAGGCTGAGGGCTTGTGACCCATTTTCAAACAGTTTCTCAATGTCCCCGTCCCTATAAAGGGATCCTAGGTGCTGGACCTTTCCCTCTAATTCCAGATTACTGACCCTGTTAAACTAGCATTGGTGCAGCCAAGGTGACTGCTGATTGTATGGTCATTGACTCGTGTATGAGTTCTTCCTCTTTTCCTCCTCTTGTGATGGTCATTTGGAGTAGCCCTCCTCATCCACTTCCTCCTCCTTTCCCGTCTTACTAGGGGTTTCTTTCTTTACCAATCAAGCTGATGTTTGCATCCAATGTTTCTGTGTGTAGGCGTGACTGATACCAGCACGTGTTGTTCCTCTGAACAACATATCACAGCAGCTAGAGTACCACAGCAGAGTTCCTGTTGTTTTGTTGTCAGATCCAGAGACCTCTTCCACTTGAGGATAGTGAATGATGTTGAATAGGGCTTGGTAGGCCTGGGCCAGGTGCCAACACAATTGCAATGATTTATGCCTCTCTGGAATTGCTAGTGTGACCAGATACTTTCCTCAAATATTTTAGTTGTTTTTCAGCATTCTACACAAGGCTAAACTACAAAAACATTGGAGGTGCCCACTGTCCTTGGCACTTGCCCACACTTTCCCATGCACCCTGTAACTTGTAACAATCCAGCTTCAGGGTAAATCTCTGGGCAGTATTCCCAAATAATTGTTTAACCTCAAAACCTGAAACACATGCAGGAGACATAGCAATATGAATACGCTGGTTTGAACATCTCAAGGATATTCAAAATTCTCAAGAGCTATTGAAATTAGCCTGGAGAAGAATAAAAAGGTGAAGGGGAAAGGAAAGGTGAAGGAGTGGGGCAAGTGTTCCTCCTTATCTGTCCCATAGATTGGCTCTCTGAGGAAAAAAGATAAAGGTTGTGATTGTTAATAGTTTTCAAGAACCGGTTGCCTAAAAGTACAGATATGACAACAATATAGAGCAAAAATACCAGATTAGTCTCACTCATAAGCAGGAATTATTTTATCATATTTTGAGCCAGTGTTACACAGTCCATCAAAATTATATCCTTAATCCAGTCCCCAGAGGTAACAAAGGGAAAACTCAATTCTCAGAACAAGCACAACAACTCTGACTCCAAATAAATCAATATTGTTACCAGTGACTATAAAATTAACATAATGGATGATTAAAACAAATTTGTTTTAACACATTCTGGTCAGACCTGCAGTCAACTCGCCAAAAAAGAGGGTTGAGTTTTGGCCCCAGTCAGCAACTAACGACCAGGCAACTGCTCATTCAGTGGAATCCACAGTGGTATGGGGAGAGGACTGGAAAGGTTAAATTGAGATAACTTGTAGGTTGAAATAAGAATGGTTTAATATTTTAAACAAAATGTAATAATAATAATAATAGAAACTATAATAAATTGTAATGGAAAGGAAAATTTAAAAAAAGAGACAGACATAAAACCCCAGAAAAACAAGTTATGCAAATGAAAAAACAATTGCTTATGACCAACAGACTGATGCCCAGCCAGCACCTAAGTAGGCTCCTCTGGCCCAGAATATCACATTGGAAAGTTGGGGTCAGCTGTTGTGATTCTGTTCCCTCCCAGCTTCTTCTGCTTCCCCAGACTCCTCACCAGCAAAGCAGCATGAGAAGCTAAGTCCTTGACTTAGTGTTAAGCACTGGCCAGCAGCAACCAAAAACAGCGTGTTTTCCACATTATTCTCATCCTAAATCCAAAATAAAGCACTATACCAGCTGCTAGGAAGAATAAAAATAAGTTTAACTCAGATGAAACCAGAATGCTTTTTTCAGGGCTCTTGTCAATCTGATTCTATAACCTCATAAGATCCTTTGAGTAGCACTGACATATCCCTCCAAATGGATATTGTCCACAAATTTGGTCTGTCCCATCAAACAGGCTATTAACAAAGAGAATACTGGCTGATTACTAATCACAATTAATACTAGCCAAGAGTCTCAGCTCAGCAGTCAAGCTGATTTTCCACCTATGTTATTTATAGAATAATAGAACAGGACCATAGAACCACAGAATCATGCAGGCTAGAAAAGATCTCTAAGATCATTGAGCCTATCTGTAAGCCCAGCACTGGCAAATCCACCACCTAACCATGTCCCTCAGTGCCACATCTACATGTCTTTTAAATACTTCCAGGGATGGGGATTCTACCACTTCCCCGGCAGCCTGTTCAATGATTGATGACCCCTCTCATGAAGACTCCCTTTCCTAAAATTCAGTCTAAACCTTCCTTGGTATAATTTAAACCCATTTCCTCTTGTTCTATTGCTTGTGACTTGTGAGAAGAGGCTTACCCTCCCATCACTACAATCTCCTCACAGGTTGTAGAGAATGTAAGGTCTCCTTCCTTTTCTCCAGAGTAAGCAACCCAGCTCCCTCAGCAACTCCTCACAAAACTTGTACTCTGGACCCCTAACCAGCTCCATTGTCCTCATAATCCAGCACTTCAACAAGTCTCCTGTAGTGAGGGGCCCAAAACTGAACACAAAACTGAAGGAATGGTCATACAGTAAGAATTCTTACGATACACCTAAGTTAAGCAGTACAGAGGAATATTTATCAGACATTCCCCATAAAAACAGGATAATTCACTAAGCAAACTGACCATCTGCTTAAGTGATTTTGAGATGTCCACATTTCATAATCCTAGAAATTTTTATGTGAATTGAAATTGTTCCTTCTCTTTATGTCTCTTTTATTTTTAAAAAGAAAATGTTGAAATGCATATTCCAGTTACTCTGAGAAAAGCAGGAGATACAACCCTCTCAGGTGAACAGGGAAAATTAGGATTAGATTGATTCTATTTTGCAATTTCCCCCACTTACATATACAGACATAAACACATACATGCATCCTCCCATCACCCAGATTTTCAGTCCCTTTAAAAATGTGCTGATAGATACAGCATTTTTCTGGCATTGTGACTCCTTGAAGTCGAGAAAAACGTCTCAGTGGCACACATGGGCTATCAGAAATGTTAGAAATAGTATTCTGCCTTGATTACAAAGTGTCCTGTCCCTCCACGAAACCCAGAAAAAGCGGCCTCCAGCTGTGTTGCAGTTAACTGCGTTTATGCGCTAAGGCTCCTCCCACAGCCTGATTTCCCGGGCATTTTTTTCCCGGCCATCCAGGCATCTGTTCCCCCTCAAGAGGGGTCACTTCCAGTCTGATCGTGGAAACTTCCTCTGCCCTGCTTGGCTACCAGGTGAAACCTCCCCGGGGACAGCACGTGTACAGCCCCCAGAATAACTTTTCACCTCATGTATAACACGTTGAGACATAAATAAAAATCAGATTAGTCCCTTTCACAAAGTACAGCAGTTCACATCTTTGTTTACACCTAGATCAAGAATTTGAAGAGACTGTCTCCCTAATAAATATCCTTCACACTCGGACTGGTGGAAAGGAGAAACGCTTTGATTCCATGACACAAGACTTCATTCAACAGCACAGAAGAAAAAGTTTAGCCTATTTAAAAAAAAAAAAATCTTTTCTTGTTCTTCATAAGTTCTGTGATCTTGAATCACTTCCTATAGCATTTCCATCTCCATCTATTATTTTTCAATTTAGTTGAAAAGAAGAAATATATTTAAGTGAACTGAAACACTTCATACATCTGGGCTCACCATCAACATGGCTGAGACCAGCTTTTAACTTTCCAGGACTAGCTCATACTGTGGAGACAACTTCCTTGACATCTGCAAACCAATGACTGTAGGAAAGTATAAGGAGGCTTCATGGGTTTTACAAAGCAAAAGATACATTATGCTTTCCCTTCTATACCTTTGCACTTACTAATTGCTCTCAGAATAAATGGAGAAGAAAACACCAAGGAGGTCTATACTACCCCTATTTTCTTTCTGGTTGTCTTTACAGAATATTTTCATATTCATTTAATAGGAAATATTTCTGTTTCTCAAGCTATGCAAAGGCAGTTATGAAAGTTCCTATTGATTATATATTTTGCAAGTCTCTATTTTCTTTTTTACTGTTCTGTGATCTCAGACAGATCTGAGACAGGTGGACAGTTCTATGGGGATCTATCATATAAAAGTCTAGCCTAAATATTTTTTTATTTTCAGTATTGGACTTGTAGATTCTAGCATGTCATTTCATCTTACAGCATCTTAAATGCACCTAAATCAACATGACCTGCTATGTAAAATAAAAAATAAATTGAATTCAAGATAAAGCAAATATATATATGCGAAGTTATGCCACTGCACCATTATTTTTGAAACCTGTAAACTGTTGTCTCCTATTTTTTCATAGAATCACAGACTCATAGAACGATTAAGGTTGGGAGGGTTCTTAAAGATCATCTAGCTCCAAATGCTCCTGCCATGAGCAGGGAACCTCCCACTAGACCAGGTTGCTCAGAACTACATCCATCCTGGTTTTGAACACCTCCAGGGATGGGGGAGTCCACAACCTCTCTGGGCACCTTGTTCCAATGCTCACCACCCTCACAACAAAGAATTTCTTCCTAATATCTAATCTAAATCTGCCCTCCTTCACCTTAAGGCCATTCCTCCTTGTCCTATCACTGCATGCCCTCATGAAAAGTGCCTGCCCAGCCTTCTTGTAAGCCTAGTTCAGATAGTGAAAGGAATCATACATTCAACATTACAGGTGAACAAAGTCATACTAGAAACATTAAGTTAGCAATCTTATAACATTATACTTCTATGAATAGATTATTCACACTATCATATTCTCAGGCTAAACAAAAACATTACCAGGCAGAAAATAATGGGAAATTAAACCAAAATTTTCACTCATGCATTGAACTTTGTAAATATATAAGAAAAATAATTTTATTTACCTTTGTACTCCAGGTGGAATCCAGTAAAACTAACAGATCCATCACTCCGAAAAGCCAGATGCATGGTATTTGAACTGCTCTCTATCCTCTCTGGAAGTTTGCTATCTTGAAAGCTCCCAATCAGTGGGCTATTGCTGTCTGGCCCATCATATATATAAAGAAAATCATAATTTGGTTCTATACTGAAGCTACAGAACAAAAAAGAGAAATGTCAGATAGAATATGCTTTGCCTAACATTTTTACTCTTATCAGCTTAAATTTGAAATTTACTATCACTGTTTTAATAAAAGGAAAAAAAATCCCTCCACTGTCAGAAAAAAAATGGTTTGTAGAAGTGTTTTACTAGCAAACACAAAAATACCGTATCTTTTGGTCAAACCTTAGAAACAATAATTTTCTGCTAGCCAGAAAAAAAGAGAAAGATTTTTAAATAGAGAAAAACATTAATGACATATTTCTAAAGGTTTAGAAAAATAAACAACCTAGACCTATTGGAAACCTTGGAAGAAATGCTTTATGATATAACGCACTCAGTTTCCAGCCAGACTAAACACTTTCAGACAGCCAGAGGATGATCTCACATATCTCTGAGAGCAAGAAGCATTGATCATAAACATGATCAGTTTAAATAGAAAGATGCAGTATTGAAACCTCACATTTTCTTCTGAACTAAATTGTGGTTTGTTAACTAACATAGTTACATGCAAACTTAATTTTACTTAAGGGCAGGGAGCTAACCAATTCCACTTGTAAGATTGTCCCCATACAAAAAGAAAGTTTTCTAAAAAGGGAGTTAGTAAAAGAATGAAAATCCAAACTATCATGTCTCTACTTGACAGTAGCCCCTGACTAAAATATTTTGAAATAATCCAAAAGTTAAAAAAGGAGCTCTATCAGGTCTTCAATGCCTGAAGACCTGATAGAGCTTCTTTTTAAACTTTCGGATTATTTAACAAATATTTCCTTATTAAAGATATGCAAAAGTAAAAAGTCAACAGCTTTGATTATTTAAGTGCCATAGTTCATCTTGAGTTTAAAAGGATTAGCTGGAGTAAGTTCCATTCAAGACTATGTAACAGTACTCAGTGGAGTATTCAGTGTTTCTCACTCTAGATCAGTCTGTGTGTCATAAATGGGGTAATTCTCAGTAAAGATGCAATCTACTTTGGCCAACACTAAGATTCTGAGTTTCTATCAAAGATTCATAGCAACTGACCATATTTTGAGATTATTTTAACTTGGCAATATTTGGGATCTATAAATTGTTCATAGTATCTGGAGTCACACTGCAAATTTTTTTTTTTTTTGGTAAGATGGCTGATCTTATATCTAAATGCAGACTACAAAAAAGCAGAATATTCTTAAATATATTGAGTTCATGATATTAAACCAAATCAACAGAAGTGTTAGCACACAATAGAAAGTTTCCTTACCAACTTACAACATTCAGAAATTGCCAACAAAATAATTATACTGTTAATTATGTAAATATAATTATATGATTCATTTCCTCAGGATGAATTCACAAAAGCACATACTACGTCTGTTCTTCAGCACCAAGAACAGACCACTATATGACCTGCCTCTCTAAAGAAATCATCACATTACACCTGGTCAGAACAATATAGATACTATCCTAGAACACCCAGCAAAAGAACTTAAATTCGATGGGACATCACAAGTACCATTTTTACTTTTTCTGTGACATATTTCCTAGTTGGGATGCATAATTTTCACACATAGCAGATATATTAATTTACATCATGTGTTACACATGCAGTACAGGCAGCAAAAATTCTTTTGTGAATTCTACTAAGCGCAACTTAGTCTTGTGTTGTGATAAAAGAAAACTCTAGAACAATTCCATTTAATAGCCAGAACATCAGGAAGTATCTTGAGTATCCTGAAATTATATGGACTAATAAAACTAAATTTAACAACCATATTTTTGAAATTTTGCCTAAATACCAGGTGGCATGAGTTTCTTTAGTGATGAGTTTCTTTAGTGATGATAGTTTTCATCATTAAAGACCACCCTGGTTTGCAGACATTTCAGTGAGTCACTCCATGCTGCCTTCCCAGGAACTGAATCTTAGTTAAATTGAGCACCATCTCCCTCAGCATTAACCAGTGTAAACAGAATGCTTTTATGGAAACAGGAATGAGTGTCCAAGATCCACCTGTATGTGTATTGATGACTCTGATGTATTTATTGTAACTTTTAACAAAGATAACGATTACTAATCCCTTTGATAGTCACATTAAATATACGTATATTACCCTACAGAGATCCAAACAATAATAAAGCTACAATAATAAAGCCAATGATAAAGTTATAAACATGACTTTAAAAATCATGACTAGCAGCTTACCTGATAAATGCTAACGATATAACATAATCACTATTAACATTGATAGTCCAGTCACAATCTCTGCTGTGGGGATAAGGATGAGGGAAGTTTGGTGAAAGTATAAAACCTGATGAGCCAGTCAGGTTTCCTCCACAGGGAGCTGTGAATAAAAATAGATTGAACTTGAGGAAAGAAGTTAAGAGACAAAGAAGCAAGTAGCAGCAATCTGTTCACTGACATTTTGTGTCCTCCAAAAGTTAAACAAGTGAGGTATTTACAAAGCTTTAATAGAAACAAACACAAAATATATTCACATTTTGCCTTAGACAAATACTAATATTACTATGTGAAACACTTGGTTTTGAAATCTGTGTCCTCTTGCTTGCATAACATAATTTCAAGTCTTTTCTGAATATACTGTGGACTTGAAAAATGTTCTGGCCACACACATAAAAAGACTTGACTGGGTAAGCTTTCCTCTTTCTACTTCTTGTTAAAGACATTCTAAGAGAACCTCCTTAGGCTATGCAATATGATACTTACATTGATAATGCAATTATCTGCCTTTTCACCAGGTAACGGTGAATAGTAATTCAGATCAAGATGGATATGATACATAATAAAATTGAAAAATATTCAAGTAATTGCAGTTTTCAAACTCAGAGATAAATACAGTAGGTTTAAGCACAATCAGAATAAAATAGCCACATTTTTCTATGTGATTTTGACGTTCCCAAATGTTGTGAGTTTTAGTCCAGAAAAATAAATAGTAAAGAAGAAGAAATGTATAATGAAATTTTGTTCTTCAGCATTCCTTATCTGAGACTTCATGCAGCAAGAAGAAAATCATCAGGTTTTCTAAAGATCTTTTTTGAAAGAACTTCGTATAATGTTATTCAAAAGATTCCAGATAAGACTTATAAAGACTTATAATTTTGGAAGTTTTAATTCTGCTAAGTGATCATCTGGGCCTAGCAAAGTCATTGATTACTCAGGTCTTCTGTAACAGATATTCTGTGAGCTCTAAAGTTATTTAAATCTCTTACAGAATCATATAAGTCATTGATTCCAACCATAAACCTAACACTGCCAAGTCCACCACCAAACCGTGTCCTTAAGTGTCACATCTACATGTGTTTTAAATATCTCCAGGGACAGGGGCTAAGCCACTTCCCTGGTCAGCCTGTTCCAATGCTTGGTAACCCTACTGGTGGTGAAGAAATCTGTCCTTATATCCAATCTAAACCCCCCATGGTGCAACTAGATGCCATTTCCTCTCATCCTGTCATTTGTTACTTGGGTGAAGAAGTGAACACCACCCTCAAAACAACCTCGAGTAGTTGTAAAAAGCAAGAATGTCTTCCCTGAGCCTTCTTTCCTCTAGGCTACACAATGTCAGCTTCCTCAGATGATCTTCATAACGCTGTTGTCTGGACCCTTCACCAGCTTTGTTGCCCTTCTCTGGACTCACTCTATTACCTCCATGTCTTTCCTACAGTGAGGGGCCCAGAACTTAACAGAGGATTCGAAGTGTGGCCGCACCAGCGCTGAGTGCAGGGGGATGATTGCTGCCCTGGTCATGCTGGCCATACCTTGCTGATACAAGCCAGGATGCCATTGGATTCCTTGGCCTCTGGGCACACACTGGCTCATGTTTGGCCACCTGTCAACCAATGCCCCCAGGTCCTTTTCCACTGGGCTGCTTTCTAGCCATTTGTCCCTCAAGCCTGGAGTGCTATAGGATGTAGCGCAGGACTCATCACTTCACCTTACTGAACCTTGTAGCAGTGGCCAATTGATCCAGCCTCTCCAGATCCCTCTGCAGAGCCTTTCTACCTCCAACAGATCAATACTCCAGCACAACTTAGTGACACCAGAAAACCGAGAGTGAGATCAATCACCTCATCCAGATCGTCAATAAAGACACTAAACAGGACTGGCCCCCGTACTGAGCCCTGGGGAACACCTCTAGTGACTGGCCACCAACCGGATGTAACTCTGTTCACCCTGACTTTCTGGGTCTAGCCATCTAGTCAGTAGCTACTCAGTGAGGAGTTCACCTGTCCAGCCAATGAACAGTCAGTTTCTCCATGAGAATGATGTGGGAAATAGTGTCAAACACTTTATTAAACTCTGGATCGTTAACATCCCCTGAGCAGGTGTCCTTGTCCTACAAGGAGATCAGGTTGTTCATGTAGAACCTGCCTTTCATAAACCAGTGTTGTCTGGGCATGATCCTCTGGTCGTTCTGTAAGTGCTGTGTGATTGCACTCGAGATGATTTGTACAGATAAAGATGATATGTGCAGGTATAATTCAACCTGCAGGGAAATACACAGAGTATTTCCTAATATCATGAGAAATCATTTATCCAGCTCTGGGGCATCCCACACAAGAAAGACACCAACCCTTTGGAGAGAGTCCAGAGGAAAGATGATCAGGGAGATGGAACACCTCTCCTATGAAAACAGTCTGAGAGAGTTGGGATTGCTCTGCCTGGAGACAAGACGGCTCCAGGAGAATGGAGCTTTCATGGTGCTTTTCAGTGCCTAAAGAGGGCCTACAAGAGAGCTGGAGGGGGATTTTTCACAAGGTCATTCAGTAATAGGACAAGGGGGAAGTGTTTTAAACTTAAAGGTAGGTTTAGATCAGGTTTTAGGAATAAATTCTTTACTGGGGGTGTGGTGAGACTTGGAACATGTTGTCCACGCAATTTTTTGATGTCTATCCCTGGAACCGTTCAAGGTCAGGCTGGATGGGGCTTTGAGTAATTTGGTCTAATGGAAGGTGTCCCTGACATGGCAGGAGGGTGGGAATTAGATGATCCAACCCAAACCACTCTGAGAATCTATGAGTCTAGGAATTAAATCACAGGTCATTTATGGATTCAAGTAAACCAAGTAGAATACTTAGGTGGATTAACAGATCCATGGTCACAGTACATATGAGTATAGTTTTTCTACATTTTACATATCTATTTATATTAAAAGGGAGTAACAAATAGCAAAATAAACTAAAACCAAAACAAATCACCAAAAATTAGAATCTTCATTTACATTTTGGTATTAAAATTGGTAATAAATCATAAAATCATAATTTTGTGTAAAAACAGTTAGAAGTGTAAACAAGGCCTGGCTTTAGGACAATATGACAATAATGTCACATATTAATAGTACTAGAAAATACATAAAATATATTCCAGACCTAGCACAATTTGTTTTACATTTTTTGACAACCACCAAATATAATTTTTATCACAATAACATTTTCCCAGATGTTTTCAGTTGATAAATAAAGTTCCATTAGCTACAAGGGAACTGACAGGAGAAATTTCATTTGGTGTGAAACATTTACTTAGTTTTACAATACAGATAATAATTGCAATTTTTCTATCTTCAAAAAATTAAAATTTGTATTGTGTCTAATTAAAAGTCTCTGCCATTGAATGTTCCTTTGTCACAATTTCGAAATTAGTAATATTAAATTATTATAAAACAGTACATATCTATTAATTGTAGAAGACCTCACTGTCACTTTCTGTAACCTTCTTGAACTAAAAGTTCATATAAAAAGGAACTGTGAGGTTGCATGGAATGTAAAGGCTGCTCATCAGCTGGAACTAATGTTCCTCAGTATAACCCTGTACATTCCTTTCTTTTCAGGTACTTTAATGGTTAAGGTTGCACTCCCTGTAACATAAATGTGAAAATCCTAGGAATGAAAAAGTGAAAAATACCAAAGAGGATATTTAGGTTATTCACTCTAACCAGGCTTCACTGAAATGACCATTAAACTGTATGAGTCTGATATTTCTAAAGTACTCTGAACTGGCAAATTATACGAGAAAGTTAAACACGACATCCTTGTTCCAGACTAAATTCTGCCGATGTCTGCATTCATGATTCTTTCCTGAGGTCTTGATTTAATTTAGTTCCCTGTTAGTTCATTGATAGAATATTTTCATATCAGTATCTTCTTTCTTATATACTTATTCTTTATTTATACACATTAGCAGTCACCTTTGCTGTTAACAGTGTTTCCTTTTAATCCTTCCCAAGGTCTGTTGATATCAAAAAGGAAATAAATGGAAAGTACACTAAGCTAGACAGGCAGCCACAATATATTTTATTTCAAGGTATGCCATTAACAGCAGTAAAAAAACAATAAAAAACATAATCTTCAACTTTGCAAGATATCTCCCAGATAGAATTTTCTTCAGGTAGAATAATTTTCAGTTCATAAGATAGTAAGTTGAGAATGTTAACATGATCTAATGAAAAATGTTATTAAATGATGTTTCATTTTCCAGTTTACTATCTTCTCTAAACTTATTCATAGACTTCCTTTCTCTGTGTGTTTTAATTAAATTCTTATGTGTTTCAGATTCCATAATTTTCTGAATTTAATGTGTAGAAAGTTATTATTTCCATAACCTTACTTTTAACTGAGGACAGACCAGCTCTGAAAACAAAGTTTAAAGAACACCTTTTACAGTATTAGCCATAAGAGGTAAGACTGAACAAATATAATAGCCTATGTAGAAAGAAAGGCAAATGTCAAAACACTATGAAAAATATATATATTTTTGATGTGTTATGCAGTAAAAACTAGATGTAGGTTATGTGAGCCTTTCATTACAAACCTCTGTGTAGACACAGTGGTAAGCAAGCACTGAGCCTTACTGTCTCTGTGCTGATCTCAGCATTCTTTTTTTTCTATGTAAGGAAGTACAGGTTGGGGTGGTTTTTATTTAAAACCTATTTAATTTATCTAGGAAGCAACAAAATCTTATTCCACAATTTTCTGGCTTTTATTTATTTTATTTGTTCATTGAATTACTTCTTAAGAAAAGAAACAGAATGTATGGTTTCATTATTTATTTATTTCTTTTTTTTTTTTTTAAGAAGTATTAAATAAAGAATCATAGAATGATTTGAGTTTGAATGGAAATTTAAATTTTAATCATCTAGCTCAACCCCTCTGTGATGACCAGGGACATCTTCAAATAGATAAGGTTTCTCAGAACCCTGTCCAATCTGACCTAGAATGTTTCCAGGGATGGGATAAACACGCCTTTCTGGGAATCCTGCTTCAGTGCTTCACCACCCTAACTGTAAAAAATGTCTTCCATATATCTAGGCTGAAGATTAATTTAAATAATCATAAAGAAATATGAAAAAAAATCTGAAATTTTACTTTATATTAGTTTCATATGAGTCATTTTGTGGAAAGCACCACTGGAATTAACTGTTTAAAATAAAACCTTTTTTATAGATATAAATATGAAAAACAAGACTTTGCCTGAAACAAAATAGTAGAAACAAGCAAAACCAAGCCACAAGGGAAAAGTAAAAGAGAAAGATAAAAAAATTGACCTATGAATTTCTGAAGAAAGTCTGAAACCTCTGGGAGACAGTCTATACTTCTCCTAAAAGTACAGTTAACCTGAATCCTAAAATTTATTTTTGTATGCCAGAATTTTTAATGTCATCCCTGAGAAAACTAAGCAAATAAAATCACTTAAGATTCTGGTGTCTAAGCAAGATTGGATCCAGAAAATCTTTGGAACGGAAAACATGTAGCTATTTTTGTGCAGCACAGGCATAAGCCAAAGGACTATCTTTTGGCAGAAACGTTCTCAAATTTATAGTTTCTCAGAAAACCTTTTATACAGTAGAATTTGTAATTACTATCTTTCATTCAAATACGTGAATCATTATTTAATTCTTTGTTATTTTCCCATTGCTATTACTTTTGAAATGAAGGTGTTCTTAAAATTTTGCGAGGCAAGACTAAGGAAATTAAAAAAACAAGGCACTCCCACAGGTAAGAATAATTAAAAAGTACATTTAACCAGTTTCGAACATTAATAATTAGAAGGTTTGAAAAGACACTTTGGCATGTAAAGAGCTGATAAAATAGATCTGGAACATGATACAATTATACACCTTCGGAATTATTCCTGCCTCTTATGCTTTCATCAAAATTATATTTGTTTTTGTCTAAAACTTTGATAAAAAATGATGATGTTGAAATTACATGTAGGGTAAGTATTGCACAGTTTGTATTTACAGGGATGGAAGCAACATTAATGAATATATTACAAGTTATGAGAAAAAAAATCAATGAACTTCAGGATGTACTGAACTACAACACACAGTTTTGAAATCACTTAGCTCCAAGGCAAGGTTTGCACACTCTAGTCTATTAACAGTTCATATTCCCCAAGAATGTATCATTATAGGAAATCGATAGAGGATAACTTCATGCTTGATATTTGGACAAATAAATCATCATCATAAGCATTCTTGCTACTCTGTGTATTTTGCATGAAGTGTGGAACTTACCAGTATTAGATAAATGGATGCATGCAGCTGTATGCAAGTGTATGCATATTTAATAGGTGCTATGGACAGAATGTCAGTTGAGCACCTACACCTACATTTAATCTATATTGTAATATCATCAACTCACCATTGATAGCAATTAAAACTGCTAGTACTGCTTTATAATAGGGTAATTATTTTTCAGTTGACATAAATTTTAAAAACAGCAATATCAAATAAGGCCAGCATGATAGAAGAATATTTTAACTTTAGGGCCCAGAGCCTTAGAATCCTTTTACTTTTTCACTTAGATATCTACACATGTTCAATTAAGATTATTATAAAATGTGTATTTTTGCATATAAGAATTGTAAGAGATGAGTAATAAAATATTTCTTTACTGCAGTCAAACAGAAAATAGTCTAGACAGTTCTTGGCTTCAAGCCCATAAACTCACACTACACAGGAAGGCACAGTAAGGAGAGTAAGGACAGAGAAAATATTACTTTAACACATTAAGTAGAATAGCCAAGACAGCAAGTCAGCACTGCAGTGTTTGCAAACACCTGTCTGCAGATATGCATGAACAGGGTGGATGGTGTGCATGTAGAGGATATGCAAATAGAATGCAGATTTTATTTGTAACAGCTACGGTCAAGTTAAGTTTATTAAAGGAAAGAGAGTGTTTGAAAGCTGTATGGTGCTCCTTGCAGCTGTAATCTCTGGCAAATTCCTCCCCACAACATTTGTCCAAGAATAGACTACCAAGGATAATAGTCATTGACATTGACTTATTTCCTTTCTCTGTCCCAGATCATCAAATTATAAATGAGAAGCCCCTGAGAGGAAGAAGAGGATGAGAACTGTACTACTAACAATTAAAGAGGAAAGGTTTTGGTTATGACTATCAGAGGTTGATGTAAAATAATTTTGAAGACGTGCAGTACATGTATTTTCTTTAAACAAATTCCTAGAACAGTGTGATTCATTACATAAAGATTTCTATTTTTAGGAAAGCATTATTTAATTTTTTTTTCTGCATACCTATACAGACTGGTGGGTTTGGCTGCCAGAAGTACCGGTTTTCTACCTGAATGCAGGTTATTCTCTCATCTCCTTGAAGTTCATAGCCAGGGTCACACTGAAAAATGACAGTGTCTCCAGGTTCTCTTCCATCACCATTTCTAGTTCCATTCATGGGGACACCAGGATCACGACAGGCAGTGGCTACAGAACCTAGCAGCAAAGCAAAAAAAATATTCATAAATTTTAAAAAAACTCCATTTTTCAACCAATTTTTTTCCATTTTGTTACACTTTTCTAATCAGGAAGCTCTGCAAATTCAAGATTTTTTTAATCACTTAAAAATTTTGAGAAATCATCCAACAATCTGCTGCTTTTATACTATTAATTTTTGCTACCTTCTTTAGTTATTAAAAGTGCCTAATTTTTCTTTTTCTTCTTTTTTTTTTTTTAATTCTGTGAAGCACTGCAGTATTTAAAAAGGAAAGGAGAAGATTGTCTATTACCCTGAACACTTAGCACTTTTAACTTAGAGCAGTTTTTAATATGAATAAAATTAGGAGCAGATTAAGGTCTTCAGGGTTTCCTATTAAGGTATGCTTGCACACATCTTCAATTCTACACAATTCTATAGTTCATAAATATATCTATGGTGTAACATTTAGCCTTGACCTTGGAAGTGAATTTCATTGGTCACTCATGTCTATGCCCTTACACATGACCTATCTACAACACTAGACTTTTGTAGTAATAACAAATCACAACTAAAAATACACATGTATTTAGTCTGAGAGAATGTACAGCCAAATATAAGGCATAAGTATGGATTATTATTAAGATAAAATACAGTCACGGTGACTACAAAAAATATAAAAAATTAAAGATATATTCCTCATGATCAACATAATAAATATATTATGCACTAAAACATGTAAGCTTAAGCAAAAATTAAGTACATCAATATTTATTTAATTAAATATTATTTCCTACTGACATTATAGAACTGAAACATGTTATATGTATTACAAATAAATACTAAATGTCAGACTTGCCTGTGGAACTAGTCCCACTGAGCTCAGCAATCTGTGTAACACAAACACAAAGTGGCAGTACTGAGATTTAATTTAGATGCACTCTTTCTGGGAAGGTAATACCAGCAGACAGAAATCTATTCATTCACAATGTGTCTGGGTTTTGTATTTACAATGTTTTTGAAGAGCAAATTTTGGTCTAAACAGTTTATTTCTCTAAAAAAATCCCCAACCCTCCAAGTACCTTCTTTTCCAAGATGTACTTAATAAAAAATATAATTGGTTCTATACAATTATTGGGGTTTTTATGGGTTTTTTTAATACATAGGAAGTACTGAATATAGGTAAAAATATCCCCACAAATAAATTCTACCAAGAAATCAAGTGTGAACAGAAAGAAAGGGAAAAATTTTCCTTCTTAGTCCAGACGACTATCCCCACAAATAAATCCTCACCAAAAAAACCAAGTATGAAAAGAAGTAAGGAAAACTTTTCCTTCTTAGTCCTCAAAAAAGTAAATACATACTTCTTTTAAATGTTTCATAATAAATGAAAGGTAATTATTTGTAAATATTGTCATACAATTTTTAAAACTTCTTCTTTAGTCTCCATGATTCCTGTTTGTATCTTTAAATATGCTGCTGGTTTATAATTTAGAAAAAATTTGACTAAAATATGAAATTATTAAATTCACTGCACTGTTCTTGCAGGTCTTGCAAATGCTGCATGCAAGACAGTAAGATAATAGCTAGATTACACTTGAATAAAATTTCATCAAACATGAAAAGGTTCAAAAGGTTCTTAATGCAGGTCAGAAGTAAAAGAAAAAATCCTTAAGGTAAACTTAGACTGAGCAAGTAGTAAACCCAGTCATGTATTAGTGTCATCCCTCCCTGCTGAGAGCGCAGGATGCACTGCAACTTTTGATTGGTGTTGCCCAGTCACAGCAGTCCATATTGGAGAGAAACTGTCTTCTGCCCACTTTAATGTTATCTGCCTTGAATTTTGCCATCAACAAGAAAAACAGTTCCCTGCTTTATCTAAAATGTGCAATTCCAGAAGAATGGGGGCTGATTCTTACTCAGAGTTTCCAATCAATCTTGAAGGGCCAAAGAGAGAAAGATGTTGGTATGAAACTTGTTATTTTCTGTACATCATATTGCTCTTACTAGATTGCATCGTTCTGCAAAAAAAAATTGGATATGGCTGAAAAAGACATTAACGGGCCACACAGGAATTTGTGATGCAATCTGTTTGGGTTTTTTAATCACTTAGTTATATTTATGCAAATTAATTTTATAATATGAGATGTGTGTGCCAAACTTATAACCTTACCCTTATTAGCCCTGCATAGTAGTCATCTTGCATGCTTGCACGCTTGCTCAACCCACCTCCTGGTCTTTTGGCTTTGTAGCCAAATTGATGAAGCATGGATTGGACAAGTGGAGTATGAAATGGATGGGAAACAGGTTGGTGTGCCAGGTTCAAAGAGTGTCCATGATCCAAAACCCAGGCAGGAGCTGATTAGCAGCAGTGTCCCTCAGGGGTGGTTGTTGACTTCAATATTCATTAAAGATGGGGACAATGAGACAAAGTTAGCTTTTGGCAAGTTTACAGACACTGGATGATCAGTTGATATGCTCTAGTGCAGGAATGCTATTTAGGGAGGTCTCAGTGGGCTGGAGAAAAAGCCGGAGAGAAACTTCATGAGGTTCTAAAAAGGAAATGCATCCAGAACAAATGAATCCCAAGAAAAAATTTACCAGAAAGCAGCTTTACAGAAAAGGAGTAGAGAAGACAAAAGCTCTTCCAGGAAGCATGTGTGCAACAAAAGCACAAACATAGCAATCAGAAGATGCAACAAGCAAAATTCCAGCTGTATAAAGAAAACACTGTGTCACTTCAAGTGTGGTCAAATTTTTNTTTTACAGAGGGGTTGTTATCTGTTTGACTGTTTTGTGACCAGGCAGTTGGACTAGAGGTCTCCAGAGGTACTTTCCAACTTAAACTATTCCACTAATCTTTTTAAACTTTGCAAATTCACACTAAATACACACAGATCTAATTTAAAAATAAAACCACTGCTTTAAGATTGGTTTTTGCATTATAACACTAAAATACAAAAGAGAGCTCCTCTGCTCCCACTATGTCATCATCTGGGTTTTAGACTTTTAAGTAGATGATTTCTAGAAGGCTAATTCTCTTTTTTTTTCAGAGTTTGTTCAGAATTTTCCAAGGCTCTATTAAAAGTATGAAATCTGACTGAAGGATTTATGAACTGGTTTGACAGACCAGGTGAGCTTCTCAACAGGCTGATAAAAAATACACTAATTTCTTCTGAATGAACAGGATGTCAGAAAGGGAAAGAATGCAGCATGTCATTGAAAGTACTGAATATACTTTGCTTTATCATAAATAAATAATCATTTATTAGGTTAGATTTGCCTAAAATCTGTGGGAAATTTTGCTTCTATCTTCTCTGTAAAGTGCTATTTAAAGGAAGGGAGAAAAAAAACAGCATAATATTGCTACTATGTGATTTATATATTCACGTACTAGCATGGCATTATCCTCAATGTTATCATCAGGATAATAAAACAGTGACAAGTTCTTAGTGAAAGCACACTGTAGAGCTACAAAGCTACCGACTTGGAGCACTTAGTACAATTTTTCACACAGCCTTTGGAGATGTGCTAGGATAAAAATAGATAATAGCCTATATTATATGCCTACCTATAGGTATGCATACTGGACAATTCAAATATATATACAAGGTTTTGAAGCACCTTTTGCTCTAAGTTTTTAATTTATAGCTATATAACAATCTCCATTTTTTGTCTTGCTGTCTAAAGCAAAAATTCCAATGTTTTGTGTCTTTCACCTTCATTTCAACATATACACATACCTTCACAGAGTTGTCAGCAACTAGAACTGACAGATTTAGAAACCAAATTTCAGCTGTTATTTTACTTTGATGGTAATTTAAATGCTGGTAAAGGCTTATGTATATAAATTATGGTAGAATTTCATATATATATATGTATATATAGATGCATGTTTGTTTGTTTACTTGTTTTTATTACATGTCATCATACTTTGTGGTGGAAATAAGTGAGCATTACAGAATTCCTAAAAATTACTGTTTCCTTAATATTCTTTTTTACCTGTCTAATTCATTTTAAAGAGAATAACCCAGGAGAAGGTATCCAGAGTTCCCCAACTACAGTGAGATTAAAACATAAATAAATTATTCCTTCATGGTATTTCTAAAAACCACATATCTTGCTTTGCAAGCACATGTCTAAATCCAAATTGCTTAATTAGGAGTGGGATTAATTGAACTTAATCTGGGCTGTGCCAGAAGTTAGGTGTTTTATTAATAAGCTTGTTCCCCAGGTTCCCTCTACAATCAGTATCACAAGGGAGAAACTTTTACTTAAGCTCAGCACTTCACATTCTCATGCACTGGAACAGAAGGAAACACATGATTTTTTTCCCAATGAGACAGAAATGTTGTATTAATAATTTATATTAAATGTGTAATCTCTATTTTAAATCTGTTGGTAAATTCTATTTTTACTTGCTTGTTGCCATATATTTACCTCAAAAGGAGGTGGATTTTTTTTATAAACAAATATGTCAGAATAAGAATCCTCAAACACATAAATATCTTTTTTTTTTTTTTTTTTTTTTTTGAGGGAAAATTTAAAAAATAGTTATGTAAGAAGGAGACTGGAGAAAGAATATCTCAGCCCTGTATGTAATTGTAGAATTAATGCCTCTCTGGAGGGTTAACATATATTACGCATATATTCAAACTGAATTTCTTAATCACAGCTTTCTGTCATGTCTGCTGTAGTCGTAAGGGTTTTTTGCATGTGCCTGTCTCTGGCCCATCATTACTACTGTTAAAAGCTGTGTGTTTGTGGGTTTTTTTTATTTTTGAGAGGTTATCTATGTGTTCTGCCCAGCATTCTCAACTCTACCTCTTTAATCTGTTTATTTTTTTAATATTTATTTTCATTACCTACCTTCAGCCTATTTTTTTCTCCTTTTTAAGTGTGAATACTATTTATGAACTGTATATTCTAGTACAAGAAGTGTTGGCTTTCGGGTTTTTATCCTGTTATATATGCTGGCACCTCAATCACTGCCTTCATCATTCCCCATGAAAATTTGTGCAGTAAGCAAAAATTCTGGGAATTATAAAGTTCCTGATGTCTTTGATAGTTTACCTGCAATGGAATCTCAAAAGCTTTCTGCAAAATTAACAGAGCAGGCTATCACAATTCCCCCTAAGTTCATGTATAAGCACTGGAGTTCTTTGTGATGCATTATAGTTGATAAAGTAAGAAAACAATACCTCATTTTTTATTCTATTACAATAATTGGAAGCTCAGAGTTTAGGAAATATTGTCTTGAATAACTAGTAAGCTGTGATTTGTGAATGTAATCCATTAAATTCCTATTAAAAACATTTTTATGGGAAATAGACAAACCTCAGATGCATCTGTTACCTAATGTATGCAGCATAACAGGTCCAAGAGCAAGTCTGCATGTAGCACAAACCTGTGAGTTATCATCTGAGAGGGGTTTTTTCCCCCAATAAAGATATAGAAATGCAGAAACCTATTTTATTTTTTTATTTTATTCTATTTTATTTTTTCTCTTGGCATTGCCAGTTTAGAGTAATCACACTGCTACCAGTCAAACCATTTGGGCTAGATAAAAAATTAAGACACAATTCTTGATTGAAACTTCCAGGATGGGGATGAATGCAGTTTATGTTCAAACTGTTCAGTAGGTGAGAGATTAGTGAACATATTAGATACTTAGAGCTTGTATGTCTTTCTACATGGTCAGAGTGACACAAAGTGTTTCAACATAGTTATCACACATTTCTGAGCTGAGTATGTTTGTAAAATAAAACTCCAGATTGTGTTTTGGTTTGCAATGGGGCATGGTTTTGGAGCAGATTAAATGTTTTCATTTGGATGAAGCTAAATTTGAACTGAACTATGAACACAACTGAACTATGGTAGAATGACTCTGAACTAAGAATATCTCTGAACAGTGTTGGCAGCAGAGGGTCAGGACCAGCTGTTTCAATCTATGTATCAGCTCCTCATAGTTCTTCTGTGTGATGTGCTAACACAGAAATAACCAAAGGACTCCCAAATGAGACTTAATATGTCATACAGCCATATAACCATATTCTCTAATTTAGACTTTGAATATGAGATCACCAGTTCTCCAGAAAAAAAGTGCCATTGCACAGGCAGAAATATTTACTCTGGAAAGTTGTTTATCTTACACAATTCCTGCTAGGTGACTTGAATGAAGTGGGGCAGAATCTTGTTTAGAATCTTGGCAGCAAAGCTGTGCAAAGAATTCAGTTCCCTTCCCCCCACAACTTGTTTGAATTTTTCCTAAGCCCATTCATATAAACAGATTCATACATTTTGAGCAGTGGAGATGAGGGAGTATTTTAAATCATCTCTTTATGAGCTGTACGATACTGTGCAAATGCTTCTACAGAGCCAAAGGAACCATTTAACCAGCATTCAATCATACCCAGAAATGATGTAAACACAGATCCGTCCACAGGTGTCCTTTATCTGGGGTATAAAAATATCTTAATACATCTTTTTAATAATAATGCACAAAAAGTATATTTAATCCATAAATCAGATAATTAAATATTCTGAATTAATTATTCCTGCTTCAAAAGCAGTAAGTTACTGCCAGGGTCAAAAAGTTTCTGATAGTTCATAATTCCAGGTAATTTAACAGAGGACTGAAATGTTCTAAAAGGACACCTCTGTTTTCATTTGGGAAAGATACATTGAAACATAGCATTAAAGGTAGGACAAGGTTATAATAGACTCCACTGATGCTGAAAACAATATAACTCTTCGTGTTAACAGTGATTTCTAAATTTGATGTTCTAATGCATGCCAAGTCAAATATAATTAAAGAATCTGAAACCCAAACCTGGAGAATTAAGGAAAAAATGAAACTTTTTTTTTTTTTTTCCCCAGAGCCCACAGTCAGGTCAGCAGCTTCAAGCCTTCCAAATTTCATGCTCTTCATAACACACATCATGTCAAACATATTATTATAAACTTATTTAAACCAACATATTCTTCCAAACTCCTATCACCTTAAATAAAGGCTTTCTAGTATTGCTGGTCTTTCAAACTCGCATCACCCTGGACCAATCCCGACTGACTGCACCTTCAAAATTCAAGCTGTCTCAGAACACAGTGCCTTTACTCCTATGGACACTGCAGTCTCCCTGAATCTCTAATGCTGTTTGAGAACCAGGTCAGCCTGGTATTTGCTGTCTCAAATCCTACATTCTATAAAACTGTTCCTGAAAAAGAAAGAATGAATTATCTACAGCGTTTTCATTGTCTTCTACCAACAGAAGCACTGCTGATAGCATTTCTTTAATCTATTTTTAACTTTCCTTTCTGCTGTAGATCTAACAGAGATTTAGCAGCATAGTCATTGTAATTCTTAAGTAAATTCTAACCACAGGCTTCATTTGTTGATTTTGCATGGCTTCATGGATTCTAAGTTTGTCAGTTATTGTTTGAAGATTAAAATGGGAAATATTAAGAATAAATCACACATCTCTTCAATGAATGTACAATGCATCCCTTCAATGAAGTTTAGCGTCTTGCATGACCAGGGTTTTTTATGTTGTATAGGCAGGTCTCTGTGTTAAGGAAACTTCCCCAACCAACTGCCCTGGACCAACCCTGGATGTCACCCTTCCACAACCAAAGCACAGCTACACACCCCACACTCACAGTCAGAACAAGCTTCCTCGCCAGCTTGACCCCATCCCAGACATCAACTCAACTTGTTTTAAAACTCTTGTTTACACTGTAACATGGTATAGCCTTTTTAAATTATTTTTTGGAGGGAGTGGGTGGAGGGAAATGGGGAGAAGAGAGGAACGTCAAGCTTTTTCTTAAGAGTCTTTATCTGATTGTACTATCAAACCAAACGAGAACACATACACCAAAACCACTCCCTGTAAGCCTAAAACAAAACCACTGAGCTGAATTTACAAGTGTGGACATCTACAGATATTTCTGATAGGAAAGTAATCCTCCTAAAATCTCTAAATCCAAAAGAATTCCACTCAAAGTTGAAAGAAAACAGCAAACCAGTGTGTAAAAATATTTTAGATTAAAAGTTCTTTCTGCTATGAAATAGAGACAAGGAAGAATAAATCCTATGTCAGTGACTTCAGAAAAGTGGAAAACTTGTGTTAGGAAGTGACCCCTATACCAGCAGTGGTAGGAAACAGCATTCTGAGAAAGAAACTAGAGAAATTACCCATATGCATTTGCAAATCACCTTCAGGGTAAATGTGCTAGAAGTAGAGATCTTTGTTACTGGAAAACTGAAGAAAAGAAAAAACCCCCAAACTACAAAAGGGTGTTCAGCATCAAAAAAATCTTCCTCAATGTGACTGTGGCTATTAGATCTGTCTTTGAACAAAAGAAATCCCACCAAAAAACGAGAAGACAACCACAAAAACAACCAAAAAAAAAAAAAAAGGGGAAAAGAAAAAAAAAAATTGAACACAAAACATTTAGAAGACACTGTGGCTATAAATCATAAATATGGAAAGCTGACTTGTAAGCATTTAATCATCATAATAATCAATGGAAGCAATATGATCCATTATAATTCTAGACTGGAAATTAATATTGTCAGACTCGAGCCATGCAAGCAGGTATCTGCCTCAAGTGTTCTAGGCTTTTTCTGTAGTGCACAGAGGCAAGTAACTCCAAAGGGCTATTCACCCAGTCTTAAAATAAGGAGGAACAGCTGCAGTTTGACAGTAAATCCAAACATTTTAAGGCATATCCTGTTATATAAGAAATTGCTGTCACATGATATAAAATACTGCTAGTACATCTATTTACAAAACCTTCCCAATACTCAAAAAATATTTACAGTTTAGTTCTGCATTGGCTTGCCTTATAATGCTCAAAAAAATTTCTATCCTGTGTGATGTTTAATTAGTCAGAAATGTGACTGCACTCTGAGATCTGAGCAGAATGTATTCTGTAATGCTATTCAGTAGTGCAGCTATTAGTGGTGAAATACCGGCCTATGAAAGAGGAATACAGATCCTTCCTCCCTGCATAGAAGATAAATGGCACCTGAAATGTTTAAGTTAGCAGAGAGAACTTTCCTGTAATACCAGATTTGAAGGCCACTCAAATCTGTGGAAAAGATCTGACCAGCTTCAGTGGGATCTGATATTACACACTTCGGACATATTAAAGTGATAAAAATATTATTTTAAACACACATACAATTATTATCAGCAAGTGTTTTCAATTTTAGTGTTCTTACTCAACTACTTTCAGTTCTCCATCTTTTTTTCACAGCTACTAATTTCATCTCAGTGACATGAAGTGATGTCAACTGATGAAAATGTTTCACTGTGCCCAGTATTTTGGTCTGACCTTGAGAAATACAGCTCATGTCTCTGGCAAATACAGGATTGTTCCTATCTCTTTCTCCTTCACTTTTCTTGAAGGTTTAGTTTTCTATTTTGTGCAGAATTTACTGTTAAAAAAAAAAGAAAATATTGCTGATTGGATTGGTGTTTTTCCAGTATGTACTGGGCTCTTCATGCTCTGTCTGACAGTCCAGAGGAAATATGCTGTAACAGGTATTTCCTGTTTGCATATTGCTTCTGGCCTCTCATCAACTTTTCACACTTCTTTAGGGATAGACCTCTGGCTTCTGTTCTACAGCTACATTATTCACATGTCGTTTAGACATGTTTCAAAATCCTCATATTTTTATCTTACTGATGAATCACCAGAGGTTCTTATTTTCCTTTTACACATAAATACAAAGTTTGTGAAATATTCTGGTTTATTATACATCTTTTGCTACTTTGATTTTCAGGATTTGTGGGCTCTGTTTTCTATCATGTTACTCCATTGCACTCTCAAAGAAGACTGCATAAACTGAAAAGTTGTAATGTTTAAATTAAGAGATAATGTCATGATCATTTGCAGAGATCCAACACAAAAATGAAAGACATAAAGACACATTAAAGACATATTATACTAAAATTCTGCTCTAACTAGTGATGACATGTGAAGACATTTATTTCTTTGTTTACATTAGATGTATAAAAGGAGCTGTACTTTCACTAACCCTGGATAATTGATGGAAAGTAGTGAAGAACAATCAGGCTAAGTTCCCTTATTTCATCTGAAATTCATCACTTTTACTTCTTCCTCTCAGAGTAATGTACAATTGTGTTAAATTTAAAAAAAATCATTTTCAAACATAATAAAGTCTCCAGTATTCCTCAGTTCAGCATAAAATAAATAATATCTTGCCCCTCTACTCCAGTCTTGTGAGTCCTCAGCTGGAGTATTGCATCCAACTCCACGGTCTCCAGCACAGAAAGGACTCAGCCTGTTGGAGTGAGCCCGGAAGAGGCCACAAAGATGACTAGAGGGATAAGACACCACCTCTGTGAGGAAAGGCTGAGAAAACTAGGATTGTTTTGTCTGGAAAAGAGAAGGTTCCTGGGAGTCCTAGTAGAGGACTTCCAGTACGTGAAGGAAACACAGAAAGAGACTTTTGACAAGGACATGGAGTGGGAGGACAAGGGTCAAACTGAAAGAGAGCAGGTTTACATTACATAATAGGAAGAAATTCTTTACTCTGAGCGTGGTGAGCAGGCTGCCCAGAGAAGTTGTGGGTGACCCATAAGTGACAGTGTTCGAGGCCAGGCTGGATGGAGCTCTGAGCAGCCAGTTCTAGGGAAAGGTGTCCCTGCCCATGGCAAGAGGGTTGGAGGGTTGGAACTAGATGGTCTTTAAGGTCCCTTCCAACCCAGACCATTCAATGATTCTGTGACTGTTTTCTTACAGAAAGAGGTTATGAATGTTTAAACCATCAAAATAGTTCTACTATTTCAGATACAAAAACCTTTTGGATTTTTTCTTTTTTCTCCACAAAAAAGGCAAGCTAACAAAAAGAAACAAAACAGACTAATTGACACAATGGGCAAGAAAAATCTTTGTGAAAACATTTCCCTTCAAATCCTCTAATTCTAACAAAATTAATAACAACTTCCATGCCTTTTAAATGACTGTTTTGGGCAGCCCTAGATAAAAACAATTATAATATTACCTGCTGTAATGCATAATGCTAATTAAACAATAAT
The DNA here is from genome assembly GCA_003546035.1 of Mixornis gularis. Classification (NCBI taxonomy): domain Eukaryota; kingdom Metazoa; phylum Chordata; class Aves; order Passeriformes; family Timaliidae; genus Mixornis; species Mixornis gularis. The sequence continues at coordinate 414,395 of QVAJ01000369.1, read as the reverse complement.
TTTCTTTCTACTTTTTAAGCTTCTTTAGGTTTTCCCATCCAACCTTCCCTTTTAATTTGGTGAAGGATGGTATCTCACTTGTCTTTTTTATCTCCAGATAAAAATTGTTTTTCTGATTATATTGGATGGCTTAGAGAGGAGTCAAATACAAATTATACCATGTTATCTGTGGTGAAATTTTTCACTCATTAAATGACAGATGCAAAATTGTGTAAGAACAATTGATAAAATGAAATAAAAAACTGTAAGGAACTAATAGGGAGGTTAACCCATGTTTGGAAACATATTTTTTGTTTAAAGGATAAGAATATAATAGAGAAGAAAATAAAGCATTCAAAGTCTTAAAAGGGTTTGAACATAAAATATCTGTTGTCATTGAATGACATTCCCCTTGAGGTAAAAGGGCCAATAATCCAGTTAAACACTCTTACCCAATTTCACGAAATGGCAAGAGGAAAGTAAAAGCAGATACCTCCCTTGTGTGAGCTTTCTGTATTTTAATTACAGTGTAGCTAGAGTATGAAGACACCATCTGTTTCACTCAGACAACATTAGGTACTCAAAGAAGTATATGAACACTTGAAACAAAGTTGCAAACAACTGTCCTTTTCTTTCCTCCACCTCCTCAAATATTTTTCTGTATTGGTTGGTGAGATATTATGTCCATAGAGCAATAGTGTTATTCAGGTTGTGGAGCTAATTGTACATTACTTTTAAAATCTTAACTTAGGAGGAAAAATAAAAAACAAAACTCTGTTACTCTACTGAGAATATGCACCCAAACTGTGCCACATCAACTATTTTAGAAGGATCGCTCTGATTTTGAGAATCTAGACTAAACAGAAACAGAAATGTTGAGGCAGTAAAACTTCATGGATTCTTTAAGTGTCATTAGAACTCAACAGACTGCAAAAGCACGGAGAAACAAATAAAAAGCCTCTCAGATAAATTTCTAAATCCTCTTTTAATGTAAATCACTGTAAGTTCATCAGTAGCTGTTTTATAACTTGTACTCCCATGTACTATCCATTTTTCCTTGTAACTCCATTCTTATTCTGCATCAATGTATTTTTCCACTCGGCTTAAATGACTGCTTAACTAATTCAGTGCATAATTATCTCCCTCTCTGGCTTCAACATTAAATATAAGAGCACGTCTGAGAATGGAAACACATGTGAGAATCTCTCAAACAGGCTCTGGAAGAGGGTAAGGCTGTAAAATGGCAGAAATACCTTGGAGCCAAAGGATTAAAACCTTTATTCATTGGTTCAAAATTAAGCTGATGGAGCAGAAGCACCCTTTCACTACAAGTAAAATATCTTTCACTTTGTACTCTCATTTACATAATTCATTCTTCCTTCAAATTACTGTAGGCACACACATGTATTTGTCATACACATAGAAAGAATGAGAGTAGGGGAAAACAAGGGCTAAAACAGCTACCAAGCACAGGAAGCACAATGAGGTAAATAGTGTCAACATTAAGAGTCTCTGTGTCAACCCATGTTAGAAACGTTGCTACTGCTACACAAAATTATATTAGACTAGATCTTGCTAATCTTGAAAAAAATACATATAAATTTCACTGACCAGAGGAAAAAGAAGGTCAAAATGGACCTGGCTCAATGATTTCTTCTGTTTCAGCAATAAAATGTCTAAAGGGATTTAATACCAGTCAGGCAACTGTTTAGATTTGTCATCCTGCTGCCTGTAATATGATGATATAGCACTAGAAGGCAAAAGGGAGAAGGACATTGCTGTTCCTGTGGAGCTCTTTTCTGTTTCATCTCATACAATCACAACAGAAATGAAACTCCCCACAGATGTCTCTGAAAGCAGAAACTTACTGATTAGAAAAGGATGGAGATTTTAACATGCCTACATCACCTCCTTTGTGAAATCACTAATCATAATTTTAAGCATTCTGGCACTGCCCCAGCTGCCCTTGAAAACCAAAACTAGCAAAGAACATGATATTTTGTTGGTTTGTTTATTTGTTTCTTGAAGATAAAAACATAGCTTTGCAACAAATATTTTAGTCTGTGCCAATTCTTTCCCTTAAAACATCAGAAATGTTGTCATTGATTTCAAGTGACAATTTCCAGCACGACAATTATCTGTGAGTGAACTATCTTATAAAATAAATTAAAAATTAAATCAATCAACTTACTTGAAAACTGTATGGCGAATCCAGATTTACTGATATAAAAATCTGTGTCAAACTGGATAGTTACTATGTTGAGTGTACTGTGAATGCCTTCAGGAATAAGGGAGCCACTAATTTCTTTGAGCAACATCTCATTCTCAGGTGGACCGTCCCAAACTCGAAGGATGTCATGGGATGCCTCAGTATCAAAAGCAAGAAATTGGAGGCTGAAAGAACACCATGATTTTTATTGTCAGCTTTAATATTACTCAACAACATGACTTCAACAACAAAACTAAACAAACAACAGAAAATCAAATAAAATTTAACTTCAAAGGGTAATTTTTTATGTTTCACACATTTATCTTTGAATGCATGAAAGCCCAATACTAAAACAAATTTGTAAGAAAAAAACCTTAAAATATTTTAATTTGTCCACCATAAAGTAATATATCACTTTAGCCATTCAAATAATGTGTATCTCCACATTCTTTTCAGAAAAGAGTTTCAGTTTTTCTAAAATAATATTACATATCACATTCCCACCAAAACAAATTAACTAAAAAGAACTGCGAAAATGTAAGTTGTGTTGTGTTGTTGTTTTGTGGGGCTTTTTTAATGCAGTCTTTCGCTAAAGATTTCTGCTGCCTCCAGCATTTCACGAAATTATAACCAATTTTAAAGCTCAGTCTTCTTTGGATAATGTTTATTGAAAAATCAACAATTTCAATCAAAACTTAAAATGCCAAAACCAGTGATCTGCGTCTTAAACTTTAAGCCCAAAATCCTCTTTTTTTCCTCCACTCTAGAGGTAAGATTTGGTTATTACTATATTTATATAATAATTTGGTTATTATAGTATAATCAAACCCAAAAAAATTGTTAAAATTTTAAGATTCATTTTCAGTACCTGACAATATTTCCTGGGTCTACTTCAATCACCCACATGCAACGCAGATTGTTGTCATAGGGAAAAGGATAGCCAGGGGACAAGATTCTTCCTGATGACTCTCCTTTAAACCGTCCTCCACATTCAGCTAATAAAAAACAACATTATGGAATGATCTTACAGCCAATCACCTGAGCAATCAATTTATACATCTACTCTTTTGTTGAGCAGGTTACACAATTAAACTGACCATATGCCATAATATTGTAAAACAGCATATAAGGACTGCATTTCACCTCTTGCTCCACATACTTAATCCTAATTTCCTCTAAATGAAGATGGAAAAGAAAGCTACTATAATATATAAGTCTTGACTACTTTTCACTCTCCTATAGGAATAATTGTTCCTGTAGGTACCTGCAAAACTTATGAATTTACAGTAATATTGTAAAGAAACAGGAGTGACAAAAATACAAAATAACTTTGTATCTCGTAATATCTTGTTTTATTTAATTTAATCTATTTCATATAAATATAAAAGATTTTTCTAGCTTATTGATATTTATAAATAAGTAAAAAGTACTAGTTTTGCAATGCCTTTCTGATTAAACCTTTTATGTTGATCATTTGTTGACATTAATTAGATTTGCATATATTAGGACTTCCAGTAGGCACAAATGTTTAAGAATCACTATCTTTTTTTAACCTAAAAAGGCAATACTACTTAGATAGACTTCGATGAGATATATGCAGGGAGAACTATAGATGCCTGAGGAAATACATCTGTACACATATCAGATCATACACATCAGATTTTACATAGATCTAACAATCCTCACTATTTTTTTTCTTTCTTGCATTCAAAAAATAAGTAAAGAAATAAAAAAATAAGAGTGTAATACCAATGCATGATGGTAGAGGATAGTCCCATGCCCTTCTTTCCCCAGTCATACACTTTAGAAGGCTGCTTCCATGGAGTGTGTAACCTGGATTGCATCCGTAAATTATAGTGCTTCCAGCAAAATGACCTTGGTCACTGATTTTATATCCAAACTGTGGCACACCAGGGTCCTCACAATGTGACAGCTCAAAACCTGTGGGAGGAATAAAATGCTGTATTTACAGAATCAAACCGATAAGTACATCAATGAAATTCAGATTTTCTGGTTTTCAGTGGAAATCAATCAGTTTCAAACTAAATATAGCATTTTTAGGACTTCCTCTCTGTTTTTAAGCAGTCTAAGTAGGATAACTGCCTATACACCTTTCTTAGAACATGATCAAGCTGTGTCATAAATTCAGTTTTCATAAGAGTTCAATTAAAGACAATAAAATTCATTATCATTATTAATAAGTTTTAAAATGTTGTGATAAATTATAAACTGGCAGCTAAAGTGACTGTCCAGTTACTTGTGAATAGACATTTAAAGGCTCATAAACAAAAACTTAACAGCAGAATCCTCATTATTTTGCATAGTAACAACAGCAGCACAATAGCACCTGTGGCACCAAAGAAAAACTGCTATTTTCATCGTTCCTTACCCTAATTTTTAGTTCAGTAGTTTGTAAACTTAAGAACTACATGCAGGAATCAATGATAATGATGATATAGAGAATTCAAGCCCCAAACACCTTGGACATTTTTGAGACTTAAGAGATGTGAAGCAAGAAGAAAACAACATGGTGGTATACCGACTTATGGGGAAACATAAACTGCAATTTGGGAGAAAAAAATTCTATTCCAAATCAAGTTTTCTGTTATTAACTGAGAAGCAACTTGAAACCTCACTTTGTTCAAAATAAAATAATTTTACCAGTCTCATGTGGATTAAATGTGTGTAGGGAAAAAAGAAGAGCCTTTGTATCAGATTGCTATTCCTATACGTAGGTAATGTGGAAGGAGATGAAGGGGTTTTCATTTTCATTTCAACAAATCATTCACTCAGTATCTGCCCATCTGGTCAACAGTTGGTCAACAATCTCTCCTCAGATGCTGCATTACTATTCTTGATTGAAAAAAATGTTCTTTATTTTATTTTACAGGCAAAATACTTGTAAATGCATTGTAAATGTTGGATAAAGCTGCTCAAATAAAGAGAAACAAAAGGTATGTCAAATGCTCTATTTTCTTGTTCTTCCTTCAGCTCATTTCATGTGTGAGTGAACATGTCTCAGCCTCCAAAACCACTGAGTTGAACTTTTCTCATTCCTAAACTATTGTTTCTTAGTACGGTGTGTGCTGCAGAAGCTCTGAAAGACATTAAAGTGAGTCCCAGAGAACGAACCATTTGATAATGCTGATCTGGACACTTATTGACCAGTTAGAATTTCCTGTCTTCTAAGAAAACTTCTGACCACACTGTGAAAAGAAGTTCAAATTTGCCTCGATTCCTGGTATGTTCTCATTTCTGGACAGCCTCCTCTAGAGACACAGAACCAAAGTCAGCTTTTTAACTGATCACCTCCCTCTTGAGGGTGAACATGTAACTCCATTGCCTAACCATGGGAACTAGCAGCATTTTTGCTGCCCTAACTGCATGTGTCCAGAGCAGGCAGAGGGTGTGGTGCCTCAGCCAGAGCATGGTGGGGCAGTTTGGGCAGGACAGCACACAGGTAGAACACCTCTTTGAAGGGTGAAGCTTCCACTGGCCCAGTAGAGACTTGAACTCCTCATGACTCAGCAAAGGGACACTGGTTTTTGCCATCTGCACAGCTCAAAGGTGCTCAACCAACCTGACCCTCAAGGCAGAATGGTGGGGACTCCTCTGAGCAAAGGCTGCAGCTCTGACTGGGAGGTCTGCTCCATCTCTCCTGGCTTATGAATCCGCCCAGACGGAGCTCAGACTGAGCCCTTCCTTGTATCCATCTCAAATCTGCACTCTTTTGGTTTAAGGCCAGTATCCTTGTCCTATTGTCACATGTCCCTGTAAAGAGTCCCTTTCCATCTTTCTTGTAGGCTCACTTTAGGCACTGCAAGGTCCTATAAAGTCTCCCTAGAACCTTCTTTTTTCCAGGCTGAGCAGCCCCAAATCTCAGAGTTTCTTTATAGGAGAGGTGCTCCAGGCCTCTGATCATCTCTGTGACCTTCTTCTGGACTTAATTTTTTTCTTTCAATTCTACCAATATCAACAAAAGAAGATTCATTCATCACTGTTCAGGCTAAGAATTCTTCAGGCTAGGAAAGTGTACCTTGATATCAATGTCTCAAAGGACAGGAAATGTTATTGATAAGGTTCAAGTGCTGGGATTGGTTGCACCTATATAAATAAGAAAAATTAAATTCCTTGACGCTTACATAGTACGACAGAACTGAAAGTCCTATCTTTAATCATAGAGTACAGTTCTATTGTATCACATGCTAACAGAATATAATTGTACAACTTTCATCTGAAAAATAATTACATACTCTTTCTTTATCTTGAAATATTTTCCTTTCATACTGCAAGAATTATGCTTTTTAATTAGAATTAGTTTTAAAAACATCATGTCAAGCTTTTAAGTGAACTATTTTTGAACAGGTGAAAAATGAATGATTTGAGCATAAGGACAAAAAAAGATGTTGATAGCTGCATTGCAGAATTACCTTATAACACTGTCCTGCTTGATAAAAATTAGTCCTATATAATAATTCAGCGATGACAAAAAATTATGCATAAAAAACTCATATACACTACATGTCAATAGTCATGTGCTACAATTTTCAGAAACTGACACCTGGTCAATTAGATGTATATATCTTCTTCCATATATCCTGTAAGCCAGAGATCAGAAACATTTTTTCCTCTCCTCATCTGCATAGTTTAAGTCCATATATAGGTTTTTGTTAGGAACCTTTCTTTATCATTTTGGTTCCAAACTGGATTATTCTAAACAATAATCCAAGCTTAAAAACAAAAGCAAAGTAGGTATCAGAGATGAGTCTCAAGAAGGAGAATTATGACTTATCTTAATGAAGCAATGCTTTTTGGTTGCATTTTTTAAATTACTCACATACTTCACTATTTGTATGTGCTAAAACAATTAACTGAAACTTGCCCTGTTTTTTCTTATGCTTTCCAAAATTGAAAAATACCCTCTAGAAAAACAATGGTGATTTATGTACCAGATTAAATGTCAAAGCCAGGTTTCAGTATGCTATGTGTTTTGGGTTTTTTGAGGTGCAGAAATGAAAATATATTATATTGATGAGTAATTTGCTGTTACTTTCTTTCATAATTGTCATTTAACTGTATTTTCATCTTACAAGTGAAGAATTTTCATTCCTTTAAAAGTGTAAATCTATTCCCACTGTTTTCTCAAATACTTACTGGTATACACAAGCTGAAAACCTTCATCAGTGCCCTCCATGTCCGAGTTAAATTCCAACCATAAATGATTTGAAGTGCTGCTTAGTGTCAGGCCTCTTAATGATGCCCCAGTATATGCCCCCAGCAGGTGAGCAGTGTTATCTTTGCCATCATAGATCTGTAAAAAATGTAAGTTTTATAGTTATGAAGAAAGAAAAGAAGATATCTTTTACTTACAAAACAATTCTGTACATCTGTATTAAGAGGAAGAACAGCTTTGTCAAGGGAGATCTATTGCCAGTCAAACTGAAGTAGTATTTAGATAAACTATTTGCCTCTCCTGACTTAAGCTGACATAGGCGTGGTGAATTTTCCCATGCAGTTTAAATATGTCAATTCCTTTTTCACATAACAATAGAAGAGGACAGAATTGCCAAATCAGCTCAGGTATTTTAGATCTCTGTGTTTTCTCTTTCACTGTCAGTACTGTAATGCTGATCACAACCTATCAGCAAACACCTATAATGTGTATCTGCCTCAAGTCTGAGGTGGCACAACAGAAATCTCACATATCCCCAACTTTGGCTTCTTAAATAAACCTGTGGTGGCTTTTTATCCTGAGATGACAGGTTAAAATATAAGTGTGAAGTAAAAGGAGACTAGAAAATAAATTTAACAACTGCTTCTGTAAGTTGTAAGAGTATTGTAATCTATAAGTAAATCATGGTACCAAATTTTTATTATTTATTTTATAAAGTGTTGTTCTTTTCCATCTATCAGAATACTAAATATGTAGAACAATCTTCTAGTAATTCTCAGGAAATTTCCCTACAAATCTGGTTGCCTTAAAACACCACAGGTTGCTGTACTCCTGTGATTCCTAAAACACGACCTATAATTTAACTATAATTGCTCAGCCAACCATTATTTCCTGCAGGATTTATTTAGGGACTTCTATAATAACTAAAACTTTGATTGGTGGTTTATGAAAAATTTCACTTGCAAATCAATAAATTGACCTGCAAATAATTTTCAAATTGCTACAAAGGGAAATTGTAAAGCCTTATTAAAATATACTAAATTATCTGAACTCTAAATTCTGTTTTAATTCTATTAATTGCAAATATAATAAAGTTTGCATTTTTAGAGGAATCTGCACCAGAATGAAATCAAAAATCACGTACACCAGCAATAGTAGTAAGGCAGCAAATTAAATGTGAAGTATTATAATGCCTGTTCCCTGTCTGTAAGAATGAGTTATACACCTAATTCCTCTCTTCCAGAAATCCTCATGTCTCTAGTAATAACAAAGTCTTTACATTTAATGATATGCTAAAATAAAACAAATAAGCGACTTCTAGCTATCTGTAATGAGTTGATAATTGTACAGGAGTTTAAGATGGCTTAACAAGATGACTTAACATAATTCCTTGGGTTTTACTGACACAAGCAAATAAATTCCAAGCAATCTTAAATTTAAAAGCCAATGTCCACATGGACTAAAAGTAAGAAGAAATCAGAGAAGAAGAAAAAAGTGCAATTAATGCATATCAACTAAAAATGAATGTCAATATATATCAAACAGTATTAAAAGAGATGCCTTATCTTTTTTAGAAACTCCTTTAAACTATACTGAGATCATTAATCAAGCCAGAAAAAGAAAAATCTCAAAACTAATCCCAAAACAAGAAAAACAAAGCCAAAACCAAACCAAACAAAAACCAAACAAAAAACCCCACCCAATCCAGAAAATTAATTCTGAAATTCACTTAGTTTTGTTTTAGCAACTGAAAGGAAAATACCCATTTCAGGAGAATTAATGCTATCCAGCAGAGACATATACTTCATGACAGACTTAAACAAAACCCAGCTTGAATCCACATATAATTAATAACCTAGGATCCAGGATTTATTTCATTTTTAAAAACTATGTGAGAGTAAACCATTTCCTGCTATCTTTGCATCACCGATACTTTAGCCAAAGGAAGATGGTAATAAGTTATACCCACTATTCTCAATGTTACACCAAACCTTCGAATAAACTGTGTCATGATACCAATTTTCTTCATGTTAGAATTTCTCAATACACACTGTACTGCCCATTTTTTTTTATGTCCCACCATATTAAATCTTTCACATTAGTCCACTGACATCTCTCATTAGTTAATATTCATTCTATTTCATGGGCTAACTGGCTGTCACATTGTATAATATTTTTAAACCTGTATCATTTCTATGAAGGAACAGAAGTATCTAACACTTCTGCAACTGATTCATTTGAGTAGGAGAACTGCATTTGGCTGAGACAGGATTGTGATTCATCTGAACACTAAATTGAATTATTTTTTTCCTTTGGTTGGTGTCTTTCAGACATTCCAAGCACCCCTCTTCTTAAGACACTGGGGTGTCCCTTAGGACAATAAATGAATGCATGTTTTATAGTGTAACTCAGAATTTAGGTCACATTTTCATTTCTCTGCTCCATTTAAGTGAATAGGGGAAAAAAAAGAAATTTACAGAATCATTTCAATGATACAGTTTAGCTTGCCAAAAAAGTGGTGGCAGACCCTTCTGAGATTTGCAGAACCAACGTTTTCTTTCTAACCTTGTTGAACTAGGTGGGAGCTAAATATTTTGAATGATCTAGTAATTCATAGTAATTCACCTTCATAATTTTTTGGAAGGCAATATTATACAGGAATTAAGGTAGCATGAGTAGCTTATTTTTAATATATGAATATACTTTCCTATAGGCCTTGCCAGCACATCTAGATTTAAGTCACTTGGGTGCTAAAGATAAGCCCAAGAATAGTCATTATAAAAATATTATTCAGTTGGATATATTTTTCTATAAGTCATCCTGCAACATTAATTCAAAGATAATTGATTCATGACTAGATAATCCCTGAATATGCTAGTAACAAAGTATTCAGAAAACAGAGGTCCATCTTTAGTAGGTATTTAACAGCCCAATCTTTTAAATGATTAATTCATAAAGAAAAACAAAGGCACAGAAAATTGTGCTAATGTTCTTCATACCACAGTAATATGTTGAAATGTTACAGGAAAGAATGCTAATAGTGAACACTCTACCTAAATATTTGAACTAATAGATGTTATATTCAATTTTTGAAGGAAGTGTTGTTTGCATTTACAATCAGAGGGCAAATAAAACTTACTAATCTCTTAAGTGGCTTCACTATCAACAAATTTGAAATGGAAATTAATGCCCTTTTTTCTGCTAATTTATTTAACTATATAAAATTTTAGCAAGGCAGTACCATAAGTGAATGTATAAAATTTGTGCATTTTAATCAAGCTATTTTTGAGATTTTCCATTGAAACATAAAAGGCATATGGATATGAAGATCTGTTCCTTTATAAAGAGAAGAAATAACATAAAATCAGCAGCTCAGAACTGAGGCTGTCAACACCCTGTCAAATGTATATCACATGCAAATAGAAGCACTAATATAAAGACAAAAGGGTCCATATGTTTGGGGGGGTGGGGGGACGTTGTCCCCTACATTTATTACCTTTTTCTCAGTCTTATATTCAGGATGATATTGCTAAGAGTACTATTATTATTATTATAAACATGAAGATTCTCAATAAACAAATTAGCAAAAAGGTCCAAATAACACATCCCTTCAACGTCTTTGCCCAAAACCCCTCAAAAACTGAATCATGTGCACACATTTAAAATCTGGCCCAAAGAGGAGACAATGAACAAATGCAATAAAACTGAATCCTCTGCATTTGGCAGGAGCACAAACTGTGCTGAGCCAAGCACAGCCAAAGAGAACCCTGAGTTCTGTTTGCTGTCACTGTTACCTGCCTGTTGCTGCAGTAAGTACTTTAGTACAAGGAAAAAGAAATATTGCTTTATAATCTTATTAAAAATAATTCTAAAGTCAATTTTTTCCACATAGGTGCAATATTGCCTACCACTTCAGTTCTCACGCTACATAAAGGCAAGCACATAGACTGGTACAAAAGAGGAAAAACATCCTTTTCACATCGGGTGTTCCTCTCTCTTTTGTTTTAGGTTTACTCAATGAAATCTGTCTGCAGAATTTTTTGGAGGTGGTTTGTTTATTTTTAATTTAAACATTACCAGAAGACTATCCATTAATTAGTGCCATGCATAGGTACATTTTTATTTATGCTGAAATCTACTGACAATAAAGAAAACAATCATATAAGCAATATCCAAGTTTCAATTTTAATAAAAGTGCCTTTTCCCCTGCAAATTAAGAAGTATGTTAAAATATCCTTGATATAAACGAATATTTTCTACGTTCAACAGATTTTAACACAAACAACACATTCACCACTATCAATGGACTATTCAGACAAGCAGAAGAATGGTAACTCTGTTCTTTCTCTGTATATCTCAAGGACTTGCTTACAGCTAGCAGAGACTAGAGAGTTTACGAGCAAAATTGGTGGATGGAGATAAAAGAAGGGGAAAAAAAATCAGGTAGAAATATTTTCATACTTTGGAAAAAATGCATTATTTACCTTTGCCACCCACATAAGTAGTTTATTCTAAAAATATTGAATTCTGGAAATATAGTGCACAAACCCAGTTATCAGTACAATTGCAAAGAAGGAAGCAAGTGTTACAGTTTCTGAGCTTAATATTAAATGGATTGGCATGTAGTGATTGTAGAGATCCTAAATTCTTCATATGTTTTCATATAACTTTCATAAATATTAGAACAAGATATGGCACTTTCAAGAGCAGGTTATATCCCTACACACACACACAAAAAGTAGAGATATTTATATATTTCTTACAGTTTCTAATAAAACCCAGAAAGTACTACACCATTAATGTAAGTAGCCAGAGCAGTTACACTGAAAGAAGAGCAAGAGAATTCATACTAAATGAAGCAAATGAGAAACAAATTATATGCTCTAAAACCTCTGTTCTATACCAGTTCAGAACTGATGAAAGGGAACTCCTCCTTCTCTGCCCCTTGAGTAACAGTAAGGTGGTGATTTACTTGTGCTAAACATGTTGTTTCTCTCTAAGGCTGCATTCCCAGTATAGCTGTTTCACTGTTTCAATCACAGTGCTTGTCAGATAGAAACACCATCCATGGTCAGTTAACCCACATGGCAAGCAGAAGACCTCAAGGCTTCATTAAAGAACTTGTCAAAATTTTATCAGAATATTCAGCGTATTCAGACTTTGAATGGAATGTTAGCTGCATACCTCTAGTGATCTAAAAATCCTTGCTGCAAGAAAAAGTAACACAAAGCACATTACTAACTTCTTTGCCAGCATTTTCATCTCTAGCTTCTGATCAAAAGAGATGAATTATCCAAGTTTGTCACTAAAAACCTGAGCTTTAATGATGAAATATTATGGAGTTTCTTCATTTCTGGTTGGGGGAAGGAAGACCTCTCTAGAAACTGGTGTTTTAAGTAGCTTGATTTTAAAATGGTGACTGCTCTACCCTCCCTCATTAACAGTTGATGGGGAACTCTATTCACTGTATGTCACTTGGCTGTTTTGAAGACAGGACTTTTTTTTTTTTTTTTTTAAACTTAAGTTCCTTCCGGTTACAAAGTAGTCATACATATTAGGTTAAAAGCATTAGATGACTATTAATGATTCATTTAAAACCAAAACATAGCCCTAATGTCCCATTCCTGTAGCCAAGACATTCTCCACAATCAGCAAAATAGGCAAATTAGGCAGTATATTCCCCTTTTTTTCAGAGTAGAATAGGATCATAGAAAGGGATCAACAGACAACAGCAGAACTGATTCTGGGAGAAAAGCTTTGGAATGTGTGACTGCTAATGTGTTTCCTGAAGAATTTTTCTTTATCAAATGAACACATAAAAAAAGGGAAAAAGAGTTTGCTATAATTAAGACAGTTTGTGAGAATTTCATCTAAGAAAGGAGGCAGGAAAAGACACCATGGCTTCCAAAGATATTTCTTCCCACAATTATAAAGGCTGAGTGCCTCTGTCTTGCTATGATGTCAGACAGACTGAAAAAAAGTGACAATCACAATCAAGAATACCTCTCATAGTTTGTTTTGGATTTTTTTTTAATAGGGAGGAATTTGAGCTCCTTATTATAATTCAAGGCTGCTGACTTGAAAAACAAATACTCTAATTACACAACACTAGTTTCATTTAAAAAACACACCTGCAATATACAGCAAATATTTCTGCCACTGACATTTACAGCTGACTGATGGCCTTCCTCTATCTATAATTAATTTTGCATTACTTTTAATTTCACATTAATTGAGTAGCAGTATTAAAGCAGAATTTTCTTCTCTAAGTCTCTGAGTTAAGATTGTCTAGTTAAACATCTGAAGTGCATATGTTTCAAATGGCACTTGAAAAGTAGCAATTTATTAGGTCTTTTCAAATATATACATTAAATTATTAAGAAAGAAAAAGAAGAGCAAAGTTGATTTTTTTTCCTAATATTCATTTATATTTATCTAACTGTACATGACTGTATATCCCTTCCCACAGAGGTATGGGTATCTTTTAAAATTAAGATAATAGAGTTGAATGGTTTCAACCTAAAAAAAAAACCTTGAGAAAAATCCATTCATATGCTTTTGTTGGCTAATAGTTATTTGAGCAACTGGTTTGGTTGGTTCATTGGTTGGTCTGAGTTTTTTCCCCATACTACTTACATTTTAATAAATACTAAACAGCTTTCAAATTAAATCTTTCAAAATAAAGTAATGTAACAATTAAAGGGCATCCACTTGGTTTTCAAATAAGCAAAATTTTTAACATAAAATAAACACACCTGTGCATTCTGGGTATCTAGTAGCCTTTGGCTCATTTTTCTTTGCTTCTGTTTTGCTTTAAGAAGAGCATAATATTTTTTTTTATTTAAAACCATTTGATTTTCTTTCTGATGCCTGATTTCATTTTACATTAGTTGTTTAGGTCTGCTTATACTTTAAGTATAATTATCCCCTTTTGGAAATGCTTGTATCAGACAACTAATGACAGAAATCCTACCCTAATGCACAGATGGCTACAGTAAGATGAGATAAATCCCAGTATGAATCACAGTTGTTTTTTAGGAAAACATATTTTCATAATCCTTCTCATTTAATACATACATGGAAGAATATAGCAAAAAAACTTTTTAAAATCAAACATGATTGGCATGGTGCTTTTTGTTCCTTTGATTTCACGGAGACAAATTTAATTAAGTTACATATTCTGAACAATTGGACAATTATTTAATCTCAGATATCTCACTGCATTGGTGTGCTATTGCAGATGGTATGTGCAAAAAGACACCCTCATCAACATCAACTTTAAACGTGTAGTTGGCTAAGTAATACATGCATATGGAAACTATGTTTTGGAGTACAGTAATAAAATCTATGAACAAATCAAAGATAGGGGGAAATCACTGTATCAAACTCTGGTAGGTTCTAGTATCCTTCATTCACCTTTGTTGTTTCTTTCTTCGACGCACACCAGAATAAAGTCATTTAAAATGTAAAACTTATGTACAAAAGGCAGTATGTAAACTGTGGTAAATTAAAGTTACAGGTGTTATGTTTTATTATGTTTAGATCACGTAAGCTCAAGTTATGAAGTAACTCAAAAAGTAAATGGAAAGATGCAAATGATGAAAATTTAACACCAAAAATATAATACAAATAAACATTAAGGCAACATTTGTTTCATCATTTCAACCTCATTTCTGATTTTCTCTGGTCTGAAAAACCTGTCAAGAAACAGATTATGAGGGCATCTAATTTTTAACTTTTTAAAGATGGAATCATTCAAGAAAGATATTTTGTATGAGGTGCTTTATATCCACTTACCTGGTACTGTGCTATTGCAGACAGATAAACTTCAATGATGGGAGGTACTAGAAGTTCAGAAATAACAAATAAGTTACATGATTACATACCTTAAGAACATCCCCTTGGGCTAAGTGAAATGTTCTGGCAGAAATATTGATTCCTTTCCCTGCTTGTACCTGAATGCTATAAATACATTCATGGTTGTTTTCATAGTTAAGAGGATAATTGGGGGACAATAAGATTCCTTCGTTATTTGTCGTGGAGGCTCCACATTCAGCTGCAATTAAAAAAAATGTTAAGGCATGTTTTAATAGAACACATAAATATTTTTAGTAATGGTGATAATGGTAATGTTAATGTAACCTAGTTCAACATTAATAATGTTTATTAATATCTAAAATCTAGCTTTAAGTACATGGTCATGAGAGTGATTGGAGGCTACAAGAATATTTCTAAATTGCAATACTTTAATAAAAGTATATAAAAAACCACTTCAAGTTAAAATCATAATAATGAAACATTTCATAATCTTATTGTTTTATAGGAGCTTCCTTGAATTTTGTTGTATTTGTTTTAATTTCTCCAACACTGAAATTCATAAAGATGTGCAAATTAATTGAAATTAGAAGAATTCTAAATAGTTATATGAGTATTTATTTATGTATATACACACATGAATAAATATATATGTGTAGGTACATACATTTTCACACAGATTAATGAAAAAAAGATTTTTTTTTTCCTGTGGTGTTATTTAACCAAGATACATAGTCAATGGTGTAAATATTATGTTATAGCTACATGATAAGTGTAAAAAAAGAAACCAATTTCAATAACAAAAAAAAAGAAGAAAAACATAACTCCCAGGGGAAAAGAAAGTTAATTTACTTATTTTCAAGTAATACAGTTATTATTTTAAGAAGCAAACCTTATAATTCAAGATTTTGGCAATTCATTTAATCACCCATAAAAACCTGGAAACAAAGACTTGTGGCAGTGCTTTGTTAGGCATCATTTACTAACTTCCACTTCCTATCATATATTGGACTATATACATAACTTTAATTAAGTAATTTTTAGCATTTAGTTACCACATATTTTAAATGGACACTGAGAAACTATTACAATTCTTTGCTTCCCTTTTTATTTAATCTTGATATGTGGCCATTGTAGTGCAAGTATAAGAGTATTTCCTCTCTTTTTAACAAATTTAGATTAATTTTAAATTTAACTGTAACACTAAGTATTCTGAGTTTATTTTTGTTTTAAGAATTATTCCAATATTCTTGTCACTTATTTTACCCACTCTTATGAGAATGCATCTTATTTATTTTAACCTGGGAAGTTAACTGATTCATAATTTCACAGAGTAAGTAATGTTGTTCTGCAAAACTGCGCGGTAATCTCAATGGTTTGAAAAGATGTTTAGGCAAACTATGGTGTCTATTCTAAAATGTTTTATTTTTTAATAACATTATTATAGTTTCTAACCCAGACTTGTTTGAGCAACATTCAGGATATTTAAATACCTCTTTTTTACATGAAATTAAGACAGTAATGACAAAAAAACCCCCAGCTTGATAAGCTACCCTTTCTGTATGCAGCTAAAGCAGACATTGCACAGATGAAAGCCAAATCAGGCACAGATCAAAGAACAAATGCTTGATGACTACATCTAATTCAGTGATATAGAACAAGTACCCAAATAATTCAGGTGACATTATTTTGTCCTGGAACAGCTGGATACACACAATCTAAGCAGAAGTGGAAAACCTTCTATTCCGCATGATCACAGCTATCCTTTTATTGCACTCTCAAATAAATGGATATTTGCTATTTCAAAGATGCAGAGGTCAGTTTGAATTACAACAGAAAGGAGAAAGATGATTGTAATTTCAGGACTGTGAGATTTCTTTTCCCATTCCAGAGGGATAGAAAAGCCAAAAGGCACAAGATAATTATGGCATTAAGTTGATCCAACAACTCTGGGCTATGTCAGAACTATAATTCAAAGCAATTTTTTAAAATCTGAACACAGCAGTAAGCTAACTGTTGGGACATTTTTAACTGGTGTTTTAGAGTCATGCTAAGTTTTCTGTTAAGAAGTAGGATGTCACCATGTCATCATGTTCCAAGTCATCGTATTTATCAATATGATTTTCTGAATTTAGAGAGAGAATATTGTGTTCCAAGTTGTGAATGTTCCATCCTTGGAATTGTCCAAAGTCAAGTTGAATGAGGCTTGAACAACATGACTGAGTAAAAAATGTTCCTGCCTAGGGCAAAGAGATGTACTACATGATCTTCAAAGGTTCCTTCCAGCCCAGACCATTGTGTGACTCTTTGTATCTTGTGTTAGCAGACAAGAAAGCTAGTTTAGTAAAAGCAGTCTCAAAAACCACAGTATAATAGAATTTCTCCCACAGCATCATCACAGTTCCATGGAGGCACCAGTCTGGCCTACAACAGTTGCTTCTTTTGTACGCTTCTCAGCAGAATTCTGACAAAATCAACAGTTAGTTCCTGGCTTCTCTACTTGCCTCTTGTCTGTGCAAATTATGGCTTAAAAAACCACAAACCACAAAGCACCAAACACATGCTCAGTCAAAAACGGGAGTTAGAATTAGATTTTGGAACAAGTGCTAAATCAAACTGAGAAGGTCCATAATTAATATTGTAAGGCATTCCAAACTACAGCATAGATAGTTCTATCTGACAATCTCCACTCCCACCTGTAAACATGAACAGGCAGTTATATTGTTTAAAATCCCATGGACCTTCATGGGACATACATTACTTTCCATTCTCTGATGTTAATACTAGGGCAAAGATAAAAAGAGACCATAATAATTATATTTGCATTTAAATGCTGAATAAAAAAGTGTCAGAAAAAAGTAATGTAAATGGAATTCTTAAGTTTAAAATAAATCCAAATATTAAACACAAGCGATGTTTTTCAAAGTGTTTGGAAATAATTTCAACAGGCATTACAGTGAGGGGAAGATAAAAAAAGATTTAAGAGGCAAACCAAGATAAAATTAAGGGAATATGTGTAAATAGGGAAACATAGAAGAGAGAAAAGAGGTGACAAAACAGTACTTCAGAAGTAAAGGAAAAATTCAGTGGATCAGAGAGTCTGTAACCATTCTTTAAATCATACATAGTGCTGTTATCAGAACTTACAAATATTTTGTTACTATATTAATGTTTCATTTTAGTAATATTCACTCTACAACACAGATCAAAATCAGGGTGCTTTATTAATAAAGTTTTGGGCTTTTAAAAAACTTCTACTTGTTGAAACTTCCTGAAACTTAGAATCTGCCCTACATACTTTCCTTGTGTGGAAAAAAAAAAAAATAGGAAAAACGTTGCACATCCAGATGTATTTCCACAAAGACTTTAATTCAGCCTAATATAAAGTAGAAGGATGTAACAGTAAGTGAATTACTGTTTCCAGACTTTGGCAGAAATAATAGATTCATTTCAGCATTAGAAAGGAAAATAAACAAAAACCTCAAAGGAAAAATATTGAAAAGTAAAAACTTCTATAAAAATATAATTATATTAAAAGACTGTTATGCTTTTGGCGATAAATGTGTGTTCATTGCACCTCTCTACAACAAAACAGATGATTTTTAACTGCTGTTTATTGGTGTATTTAAATTCTGTAAGCAAGTGAAATGTCATTGTGATTGTAACCAAGGAATGAAATGCATCTATTTGGGTAACTTAACTATTTGAACACAATTCTTCATTCAATGAATTGAATGACTTAAAAAAAAAAGAAAAAATAGAATACTGCAGTATTTCTCACAATTTAGCTGATTAAATTCTTGCCATAAATAATTATCAATCAAAAAACCACGATGTGCTCCTACAGATCAAATTTCAGACAGAGTGAAAGTGTTTTCTTCAATACAATCCTTTGGAATCAAAAGATGAGTGCTACATATAGCAGTTCTGTGTTTTGAAAAGATAATATCTCCTAGTTCGGAGACTGTGTATTGCAACAGCTTGACTGGGCAAGAAAGCAGAAGCATTCCAAGGAGGATTTTATCTTTAAGCACTTTTTACTATATTGTAAATAAACAGTAACTTCAGAAACTGTATCTAAATTCAGTGCTCAACAAATGGTTTCTTATTAAGCCGTTTGTCTTCAGATGTTCTAGCTCTCCAACTGAAGGCTGGCAGAAACCAGAAAATATACTCTTGTCAAAACCAGGCAGCAAAACAGATGATAGCACAAAAATTCTGATAGGATTAAGTTGTTACTAAAGCTTTCTTTCTGTGAATAGTGTGAGTCATAAGGTTATTACAAGTTTTCAAGGCAGTCTTTATATTCTGACAGGTTAAATACAGGGAACCCTATGCCAACAAAAAAAGGGAAAAGAACATGGTCTTCAATCAGTAAAAATAGTGGGATTTCCTTTTCCATTGTTCCGAAATACAAGATTTCCTTTCATATAGACAAAATGATTAAGAGAAATTTCTAATTATGCATCTGCAATACAGGTATCTACTTCCTAGTTGAACTGAACATCAAAAGATTAATGTGGTTGTTTGTATATTAACCTTGTTTTCAATGTACTTTGGCTATTTTATAACTACATTATTTATCTTATAATGAAAGACAGTATTTCCAGATCTGGGAAGATCCTGTATTTATGACCTAAAATAATTTTACAAAAGGATGGTATTTCTACATCAATGGCCAAATGGCCAATGGCCAGATACAAAAGAAATCTTTCTTAGAAAGAATGACTTGCATTATTAATGTTATTTTTCATAACTGATCGCTCCAGCTGACAAGAATGGGTAGGAGTCCCATGTACTTTAAATAATATGCTCCTGCATTGTAATCGATCAAAGGAGGATGAAGAAATAGGATGACAAATGAGCTTCTACGTTAACATTAACAAGGCAAATTGTATTAAAAATCCACATTCTATATCTGAAGAATTTAAACTACCAATGTGCATGACTTTCCTTTAAACTAAATTTAATATTCTTATAAAAAACCCCAACACCACCAAAAAAATACCAAAACATTAACAACCAAAAACGCCCTCCACAAAATAACTGAAGAACCACTGGAATTGTTGGAACTTAGTAAAAATTTCCACATGGGGAACAGGAACAACTAAAACTTGATGCAAAATCCTAAAATACATAAGAAATATTTTAAAACTTCTTATCACAATTTAATGCTATTATACTAACATATGGTGAGACCTTAATGACTGTCTTTTGCTTTTTCCAGGAATCCTATCCCTTGAAGAAAATAACAGACATATAGTCACAAACAACAGAAGAAATACTTAAAGGAATAAATTTACTTCTGATGAACAGAAGAAAACTTAAGATTCATTTGTTCTGAGGTGAATCAGTGACATTTACAAGTGGATATCACATTACTTAAACCTAGAATTCATGCTACCCAAACATTCCACATATTAAAAGAAACCTGAAAACTAGCAAAAGGACATTTTTTTTGAAGCGAAATATATTAAAAGCAACCTTTATCTTAAATGTTTTGTATGCACAGACATGGATAGAGCTATGCAGATGGAGCAAGATTAATGTAATATAGAATAAGATGTGCAGAGGGTAGCCAATGGTTCTCCTGCTAATAAGGGGACTTACTACAAGTGATCTGTGGTGGAACCTTCCCTTCCTTGCTTCCATATTTAGGCATATCCAGTCAAAGCTGAATTTATTTTTTTCTCTCATACAATATAACCTTTGAGACATTTCTGAAATGTCTGTTCTTGGTGTTCTTTGAAAAGCACCTAAGATAAAGCTTGACAAAGAAGCTGTACCAGTGAACACCTTGGCAAAAAGTCTCTACTGGCAGATATTCATGTACAATATTATCTGAAAATATGAAAGAAATGACAGAAATCAATGAGTTTGCCTGTAGATATTTTATGCCTTTTTGTTTGCTTTTTATAATTTCAACGGACATCGTTCCTTAGAAATCTGTAAGTCCAGAATAAGAGAGTGTTTAGGATCTACTGAGAAGAATGAATAGAAAAAGTGACAGTAGCATAGAAGAAAGAAGTTTTAAAGTCAGTGTCTTCCAGGGAAGGTTTAGCAGTCTGGAAAGGAATCATATGGCCATAAGAAAGCCAAAGGAAAAGACTTGACACGGTTGGGAAGCTATGAAGACAGATTATTTTACACAGACATAGAAACAATTAGGGTCAAAAATTCAGACATGACAGTTGTAATGAAAGGTAATACAATTGGGCTATTGGACGGCCTTATAAGGAATGAAAAAACAAACTGTAAAAAGGCGGAAGATAGAGAAAAAAAATACATGAGAAATCCTGGCACAATAGAGACAACTTTCTGCATTTCACTGAAAAGAAAAGCAATTTCAAGAAAGAAATATGTGTGCTGAATATGAACATTGTATTTGGTTATCACTTGAGTATAGCATAAAAATAAATCATGAAACTAAGGAATGACAGTATTCTAACAGATCTTTAATCATCCTCATTCCACTATTGATTATAAGAAAAATTTAATTTTATCTATGTCACTATTTTTTCCTTTAAAGCAATAATAATTGCTTTTGTTTGTTCCTGTCTGTAACAGAGTTACAGGAAAATTCTTGTAAGCTATCTATGGCATTGAAAATTATACAGAAAACTAGGCAAAGACGTCTGAGTTCCAAATGCAGCAAACCATTTCAGGGGCACTACAACCTTATGAAAGCAACTCCATATTCACAAACTGAAGACAATTTCTCTGCTCTGTATTACCAGCAGGAGACAAACCCGTAGCCTATTGAAGAAAATGTTGTTTCCTTAGGACCACCCAGAGCTTAGAGTTTGCTTTAATGAAAAGTGAACACGCATTCATACTTACTGTAGGTATTTTTAAAGAATGTATTACTTAGAGTCAAAAAGAGACTTATTTTTCACTGTCCATGGAAAAGTTCAAAGCAAGCACTTGAAAGATTATGGAGTCTTTTCTGTCATCATTGGATACCCCCATTTATTAACAGCTTGTTCTGTTGGCTGTGTTGTAGTTAATTTGTAGTAAGTCATACAGAATGTGGTTTTGTTTTGTGAGCCAACACAGAGTGGATAACACACCAAAGTTTCAGCTACCATCACACTGTGCTTGCCCCATGAGTGACCACAGACATCTACCCCAAAAATTGCGGCATCATATGCTGAACAGAAAAATGGAAAATCTTTAGTCTTTTTTAGAAAAATTTTATTGTAAAAATTGTTTCAGCAAAATATCAAGCCCTACTGAATTGAGATAATACTATCATTTGAGAAATTCAGCCTTAAAACATAAGTAAAAAGATATTTGTTTGCTATTTGAACATTAATTTTCTATTTTATAATTCCCAATTTCAAAATTTCATTTCATAAGTCATAAATCATTTTTTTAAAAAATATTGTCTTTATAGATTAAATAATAACATTAATTAATAAATAACAAGTATTTATCCCCTTCTAATTAAGAAAATGAAAGCTTCTAATTTTCTGGCAAATTATGTAGTTTATAATTGATTATGATTGACTACTCTGTTTCAAAACCCAGCACATTGGCCTAAGTTGTATCCAGACAGGGATGCTTGGCCTTCCACTAAACTTCTCCTACTTTATCTGTCCTCACTGCACTTTATTCTTGTGTTGACAAGCGGAACACAAATACTCTGAGCAGTGGTTTCTTCCCAATTGATGCTGCGTGTACATGAAAGTGCACATTATATCAGATGCGTTACATCTCATTAATCATTTTGACAAAAAACGCCAAACACGACCAACAGTAACAATACATAAATTTTGAGTCCAGTGTAAGTGGTCAACTGGAATTTCTATTCTTGTCTTGGTTGAATTTCATTATTATGACACATAAATTAAGCACAAGATTGACAAAGGCTGAATACTTATGGGGGCAGAATTTCTAATTAAGCCATTCTAGTTGAGACTATCTTTTATTTTCAAAAGCAAGGAAAAAACATGTTGACTAGAAAAGATTTCATTCCTTGTGTTACAGCTTTTCTCTTTTCCCCTAACAAACAAACAAAAAAATTATTTTTCTATATCATGAAAGCTATATAGGAATTTTTTTTACATTTATGCCTCTGTGGATGTTTCCTTTTGCTGGTAATTTAGCAATTTATTTTATATTAACACTTACTGAATTTTATTTAATTTTAATATGGAAATTAACCTGTCTTCTTGACTGCACACACATTCATTATTATTCTTATGGTTAAAAATTCATCAATCCCAACACAAAAACAACTTTTATTCATCCATGGCTCTGACTCAGCTTCTAAACCCTCTCTTCTACAAGTACATATATAAATGTTGCTAATGCATAAACTAAATTCATAATTTTCCTTATACTGCAGTAAGCATAGGAGTGGTTTCAACCTAAAAATCTTGATACAATAACTAACAACAAATAACAGAACACATATAATCCATAGTTACTATGCAATCAACATCTGAAAGACATTTATGCTTTACTAACATACAACTTAGTATGAAACAATATTTAAAACGCACACTGGTACAGATGTTTTCATGTATAAACCTTTCCATATAGTGCATAATCTTTAATAAATTTCAGCAATATATACTCTTAAATAAAAATAATGCAGGCACTTGATTAAC
This sequence comes from Mixornis gularis, assembly GCA_003546035.1. NCBI lineage: Eukaryota > Metazoa > Chordata > Aves > Passeriformes > Timaliidae > Mixornis > Mixornis gularis. The sequence goes on along the minus strand of QVAJ01000369.1, from coordinate 390,604 downwards.
TGTCCTACTTTTTAGAGGTCTTATTGTTTTAACAGTTCTGAACAGGACTGAAAAGCTAATAATTTAGGAAGAATTCAGCTCAGTCAACAGTCTTTAGCCATTTAAAGCTAAATATCTAGTCAAAGCCACATATATAGGCTACCTCTACAGTGAGTGGACAGTGTTAGGTAGGAATCATCAGAGAGTGTTTTTTCTACATTATCTTAGCTATCATTTAAAAACCAGAGTAACCGTTCTAAGGATATTCTGAGGATATGGTTCTTACACAGCACGTCCAAGTTGACGCCCAAGTACTCCTATAAATGGACCTAGTTTAATGAAATAAATCTGGTCTTAGTGCTCTAACTACAATTTTATAGTACAGGTATCACTTGGAAATTTGCATTGACAAAAAAATTAAATTACCTGGCATCTGAACTGGTAAATGGTGATTTAAATTTACACCCAGTTGTCCTCACCTATTAATCCAAGTAAGAAGAGTAAGCATTGTGCCCTCAATTTGAATTGCTTTCAAGTATAGACTATGAAGTTCACTTATAGTTATTATACTAAATATATTTTAAAAGGTTAAAAAAATTGACTAAGGAGATATGAAGAATATGAGAGTACATTAAAAAGAGGTGTATTACCATGCTTTTCCATGCTCTAAATCTGCAAGTCCATGGACAATGACTACACATACAAGCAAATGAAAGCAGCTGACCACGTACCCACACACCTTGGCAGAGGTGCACTCCACACTCGTCGTCCACCACCAAGACAAATAACCTCTGAAGCTCCTTCTAAACGATATCCAGATGAACAGGAGAATGTCAGAATATCTCCAACGCCAAAATTAAATCCTATTCTGCTACCAAATTGTGGGATCCCAGGATCTTCACACGGTTCAAGGTTATACTCTGCAAACAAGAGCAAGTCAGCTTGTATGAGAACACATTCTCTACTAGTCATATATGTAATCTTGCAGTCCAGTAATTTCTATATATTTGCATCTGAATATCAATACAGAAATCAGATTTTAAAATAAAACTATTGTGTGAATGTTAAATTGATAATTAGATTATGTTGAAAAATAAGGCAAATTAATACATTCACAATGTTTGAAAGATACATGACACAACATGATTTATTATTCTTCTAAGAGCCATACATAGCTCCAGTAAATAAAACAAATTTAAAAAATGGCACAACAAAAACGAAATAGCTGACACTTTAGCTTATCGGCAATTTCAGGTACTGAAATCAGACTAGCTTTGTTTCCTCCCCTCACTTGATAATAACTGTCTTACAGTTTACTGCCATCTTATTTATCATGTAGCACAGATGTGTCTTTTGCTTCTATAAAGGCACAGAGGTTCGCTTGCTTTGAAATTATTGTGCTTAGGGAAAAAATTATATAATATAATTTTTCAGTATATGTATTCATCAAAATAATTTCAATTCTTTTTTTCTTTATACAATATGCAGAAAAAACCCCAAAATAGCAATTTTTCAGGACCCAGATATTACAGGTATTTCCTTACCAGAGAAAGAAATATTAAATCCTTCATATGATATTGAAAAATCTGAAATAAACCGCAACTGAGCTCTGAAATTTCCATAGAGACCAGCATTGATTGGTGAAGGAAGCTCTGAGCCAGTCAGACGTGCCAATGGCTGTGTGAAACTGCCATTCTCTGTTATTAGTAAGTAGTCATGATGATCCTCCAAATGAAATGTGTAGAAGGTGAACTGCACACCTATTAGAAAAAGTAGAATTAGATTTACATATCACCCTATTAACATGCATGTAACTAAGTCAAGGTTAAAATTCATGCATTGCATTATGAGTCATCATTTGGAAAACGAAGATAATCCAATTTTTCTAAAAATTAATATCTCTCCTAATTTTGGAATTAAAATATCTTTGCAGCAGGTTTTATTTTGACATTGTCTTTAACTTTTGCCTTTAGTTGCAAAATATGGACATCTGATTTATAGAATTTAAAGATATATGCTTCCATGTTTTGTAAAATCCAATGACGCACTATATATATTCAAAACTACAAACAGTTAATGGCAGGATAAAAAAGGTAAACCTTATCTCTTACAATCACCAGTATCCTTGAATAGCAGCAGTGAAAGGAAAGATTACAAAATATATGATATTAAATTCTAATGGCATATACAGTAGCAGCACCAGTTCCTCCAAAAAAGGGGAGGTCTCCTAATAAGATGTGGCATACGTCAACGCTATAATTTTTTGCCAATCATCATATATAAATCACGCAACTAGAAAGGAAGATATCTCCTGGGACACAATAGCAATAAAAAGACTTAAAGATCACAAAAGACAGTTAAATCATTTTTCCATTTTTAACTAAGAGTTAGAGCATGATCTTTTGGTAGAATGCACACAAAGGCCAAGAAAAATAAACAGAAGAATCCATTCACTAGCTTAAGTGATTATGGATACCTCTAGTGTTATTCCATTTCCAGTTTTATCATGTAAGTTATAAACCAATGATTCAATCCCTTCAAATATATCTGATGATGTAATAGGATGATCCATTCATGTGATTGTAGATTAACATAGCAGATGCAGATTTATGACCTTTGGGTACTCTCATGGCCAACAGATTTTTAATAGTAAAAATAATTTAATCAAAAAGCAAAGAAACAGTTCCCCTTCTTACAGACCCAACACTGCACCACTCACCATACCCCTGCCACCATCAGCCCCAAATTTCTCAAACAGGGTAATAAAATCCTAGGTAGATATACTCTGCTTGACTCAGCTGTCTAAATATATAAACATTGTGCCCCTTCAGGTGTTGTAGGTTACCTTTTCTAGACCTCATGTGCAGCTTTAGAAGTTCTCAGTACAATTCTGTTACTGTTTTTGGGGGTTTGTGTGTTTTGGGGTTTTTTGAGTATTTTTTGGTGGTTTTTTGTTTGTTTGTTTCTTGGTTTTGGTTTTGGTTTTTTCTGGTTTTCTTTTTGTTTTGTTGTTGTTTGCTTTGCTTTTAGTTTGGGGTTGTTTTTTTGTTGTTGTTGTTTTTTGTTTTTTGTTTTTTCCTAAGGTTTTCTGAATAGCAATAATCATATATGTTAATGCAACTCAACCACACCTAAGAAATACAGGTTGTATGGGTATCTGGAATGCAAGGACACTTGGTTTACGAACCTGGCGAAAGATTTTTCAGTACAGGAAGCAAAGACAGGAAATGAGAGAAGTAATGAATGGTGTACACACATGCATAAGCTTTAATGAGCAGGATTAAGTGGAGGTACTAACAAAGACCAGAATTCTTATGTTTCTGTCTGATGGTAAATTAAATGTACTACTGTAATCTTAAAGCACTTAAATCTCAGTAATTGATGATAATGGGGGAAAGAATTTTATCTTGGGTCTCATGAAAATTAGAAATTTACCATGGAGTACTTGAAGGAATTTGTGAGACTAAGTAAAACTGAAGATGAGATTTTTTTTTTTTAAATAGTAGTTGTAGACCTCAAAACTTTTTGTGAGATGTTTTGGGCCAAAGGAAGATAAAGGAAGGGATCATGCTAAGACTGAAAAAAGTGTGGGAAAAGAGAGAGGGTTAAGGCTCTTTAATCCCTGCACCTAGAAAGTGCGGCCTGTCCTCTATTATTTTAAAACTCTAACCCTGACTAGTGTGCAAATGTGTCTTCTGTCAAGAGCGTGAGCACATGAGTGACCACTAGTGAACATTAGCATTGGACTGTCTGGGGAGCAGGATGAGATCAGGGGACAACTGGAAAAAGGGCCATTGGTCACAGACCAGGCAGAACCTATTAGGAGTAGAATCTGGAGTCCAGCTCCTGGGTCAGAATACAGAAGGTTGAGGGAGCACATGCATGTGCATGTGTGAGTGTCACTTCTAACAGACTCCTTTTCCCCTCAACCTGGATGGAGAAATAGGATTTGGTTGCCTGTGGTGTTCATGTCTGTTTCAGTGCTGCTGGTGTGTCTATGTGGGCCAATAAGACACTTGCCTCTCATTAATCTGTGTGACCAGCCATATACATTGCCATCTTTGGAATATATGCTTAGTCTTGCCATCAGCTGCACATACAGAAGGGAGCAATTAGAGGAAAACCTTGGACCTTGGAGAGCTCTACCTTTGACTTCCCTTTAAAGAGACTGGAGAATCATTCAGCTTTTTCAAGTAGTTACCTCTTTCTCTTTTTAAAACTCCACGTACATCACATACTCCCTCTGGATCCAGAAAAACACATTCTTACTTAGTACCACTGATATAGAAATTACTGGATAAGATTTTATTTTATGGCTATGGTAAAAATAAATAATCCAAAAGATTTATTCTGGCTTTTAAAAATCCTTAATTTACTAATTACATGAGCAAAAACCTTTCATCTATTTTCATCATTTTTTATTCTCCCAGCTTGTGTGAAAATAAATTGGCAAAAATCACACACAGAATTCTGGAATTGAGATTGGGTTGCATGTCTTTTGAACTAATGTATATAAATTTAGCTTTGGAATTAATAAATTCTTAAATGTCTTGGGTTTGTCTAACTTAGTTCACATAGGACATAGTGTTGATTTCACATGAAATGAGCTCTTAAAAAAAACAATGTGATATATATACAGAATAAGACCAAAATTCAGCTCAATTTGTTGCATTTGCAGCACTCCAAATTAATTTTGGCCCTTTTTATGCATGCATGTATACTAAAACAACAAAATCAGAAATGCCAAAGAAAATCTTATGGTAGTAATCCAAAACAATGAAATTCCTGTGAATCACAGTTGAGCTTCACTGAGTATTGTTCAAACATCAGACTCAAGGTTTAACTCAAGGGAATGTTTCAATCAATTTTCCAGATTGCCATGACATTTCTTAGCAAAACCCCAAGGTATATTACAGCAGTAGCTGTACAATTTGGTTTTCTTCAGAAAATATTCTAATCACATTAATGTATGCTGTGTGACAGATTGTGTCTTCTCCAGGGAAGAATTTTAAAAGATCTGTTCAGGTAGATTCCTTCTCATTCTGCCTCACATGCGCCTTTCTTTATAAGGGGAATATTTAAAATCTGAAATGAAGATAGGAAGATGTAACACTGTAAAATGTCGCTTCTCTATGTTACAGTCCAGACTGTTGAGGGATGGTTAATTAACTCATCTCGTAATAGATATTTTAAAACATACCACTAATACTCCACAAATTTCCTTTTACCATATATTTAAATGCATTCTAATCACAGATGAAATGCAATAATTATTGTCAACAGGTGTTTCCTTTTCTCTTCATAATAGTAATTAATAGACATATTAACTATATTTAAAATAAATGTTCAATTCTCTAGTTTTGTTCTTTTTCTTTTTTTAAATGAAAGAAAATGATATCAAGTTGTAATGGACACTCAAGAATCATAATGCTGGTCCACAAAACACAAATGAAAAATTAATTCTAAAACTTTAGATACATTTGAAGAGTTAAATTAAAACCACATATATTTATATTGCAATATTGTTATTTAAAACAGTATACACAAACACAGAAACTGTTTTTCCCAGCAATTCAAGATATACAGACATAAAATATACCTCATAACTAAATCTATGCATCTAATTACCTGTTATTATGTAATAGCAGTATAAAGTTGTAACATAAAGATGTGCGCATAAGAAAGTACCTCACAGCATTTAGGAGCTACAAGTTATATACTTTTTCTTGGCAGTCTGACATGAAACTACAAAACTTTGTAGAAAAAAACCCCAAAATAGTCTAAAGTAAAAATCATTTCTCTAGTTAGAAGCCAGTAGAAGATACTCCTTGATTTTCTGAAGTTGAAATTATACTAGCCGTGAAATAGAGCAGAAAATGAGATATCCAGAACAAAGTTCTTTCTCCCTCTCATTAAAATAACTCATTTATGTGTATGGGATTAATTTTTCTAAATGGTAACTATGTAAACCTTAGTCACTCAGTCTCCCCATAGACACTTCATCTGGGGACCATATAAACCCACTGGACATTACATGACAAACACGTGCCTTCAGAGGATAGTTCATTCCATCTGCTTTAGATACCTTTTCAGGGTGCACTGACTCATATCCTGAAGATATATGCATTTTTCCATTAAATACAGAAGTGTCCTAATTGACTAGCTCACTGTGACACAGAACTTAACTGTTAGAAATTTGAATTAAGTAAGCCTGTGACTTATTATCATAAAAGGACAGCTATCTTCCTCATGCAGTACAACAGTAAGAGCTTAAAGAATTAATAGCCTTTTGCCAACATGTACAAAGTATGAGGATTTCACACACTATTTCCTACTCAGAGCAAATACCCACTATATATTTTTTTCCAGCAGCTCTTTGAACAGCATGAACCAAAATGTCCAAGTCAAATTGTGACATTGCTTTCATACTCAATGTTTCTCCTTAATAACATTTCCATACAATAATATAAAACTTAGAGAATTATAGGTAATTTAGGTTGGAAAAGACCTCTGAGACCATTGAGTCCCACCACTAATCCAGCACTGCCAAGCCAGGACTAAACCATGACATCAACATGTGTTTTCAACAGCTCCAGGGATGACACCACCCTGGGCAGCCTGTTTCAATGACTGATAACTCCTTCCATGAAGAAATTTTCTCCTAATGTCCAACCTTTGGACACGATCCAGCACCTCAATGTCTTTCTTGTACTGAAGGGCCCAGAACTGGACACAGGACCACCAGTGCTGAGTATAGAGATACAATCCCTGCCCTGGTCCTGCTGGCCACACCATTTCTGATCCAGGCCAGGATGCCACTGTCCTTCTTGGCCACCTGGGCTCACAGCTGGATGATGTTCAGTCACTGTCAGCCAGCGCCCTCAGGTCTTTTTCCAATGAGCAGCTGTCCAGCTACCCTGCCCCAAGACTGCAACATTGCATGACATTGAATAAACAAGAATGTGAGTCTATAAATATGTGTGCATATATGTATCAGTGTATATGTGCTTATAAATATCCACATTTGTACTATTATGTTGTCCTCTGTCTATTTTATTTCTGCAAATTTGTTTTCTCAGGAGCCTCATTATATATGGTGGGCTTTCTCAACAGCCAAACATAAAATGTTATAATATTGAGAATTTCAGCTTTTATTTATCCCAACTTTCAAGTACTTATCTAGCTGAGGTTTTAAGAAAAAAGACAATTCACAAAAAAGCTATTTCATTTTCTAAAAAAGAAAAGAAAAAGAAAACTCAACCAAAACTGCCCAAAACTTTCCAAAACATCCCAAGTACTTTTTTTTATAATCCCATTTTTAATTTAAGAGAAATGAAAGTGTTAATGAAATGTCTTTCAAGAATCCTGAAAAATGTGGCTTAATCTGACCTTGTTTCTACTGTTAAATTTGCATTATTTTCTGTCATGTGTTACTCCATGAAGCTAAACTCTTATCCGTCTCTGCAAGTTGCCTTCCATTCTCAGATTATAAAGTTTATGCTGTTATCCAATGACTTCTCAGACAGAGTGCATAAGATAAATGACTACAGGTCTAACAGTTTCTATACACTTTGTATTAGTCTTCCTTGCTTATCCAGAAGAACAAAAATACACAGTCCCTTCTATTGCCACAACTCTAAAAGCCATGTATCATACCTAGAGGTTACAAAGGCAAATGTAGCATGTGATGTAGTATCAGTAAGTTCAAGAGGCCTTTTCTCTGTGGATATTTAGGATCAAATTACATTGGCACAAAGGCATCACTTGGTAATAAGAGAGACTATGGAACAGCTGGAGCAATAATTTTGAGAGATACACTTTGCCACTTTAACGCTTTAAGGAGTTTTAAATGGGACAACTAGTCAGAGTGATTTAACATCTAGATGAGAAACTATCACACTATTTGTACGAAATGGAATAAGGGGATCACAGATCAGCAGAATTCTTAGTATCTGAAACCTTATTTTTATGTTATCAATAACTCTTTCTTCGAGGAATACATCAGCATACCTTGTCACATTTTTCATGCCCTCACAGAGAACATTGATGAAATTTAGAATTGAACTTGCCTTTCTTCTTCTCCCTTTAATTTATTTTTCTGTATTCTTTCCAGTGTTACAATATAATTCTCCTTTTTGTGTTCTTACCAGCTTACTCTCTTTGTATTCAATTTCTCTTATGACATCTATCTCTGTCTCCTTCCCCTAACATTAAATCTTATACCTCTCTAGCTCTTTCTTTCTGCACAAGAGTACTATGCAGTCACTTCCATATTTAATATAAAGTACTAACAAAACCTAAAAGTATGATCCATCTCATCTACCACTAAAACCTTTCATTTGAAAGCATCTAGGACACATTATTTCTAGAAAACTTTGCTACCTGGAAATACTAGCTTCCATTTGTGCCCTAAGCATTATTTAACCTCTCAGAGAAGAGTTAAAATCAGTATTACATCTTTTTCCTGAAATCTGCCTTCAAGAAATAACCACCTCTTCCTTAAAGCCTTCTGTCCTTCAGCTTCTGTGATCAGTCATTATATAATTCTTTCCCACTGACTTTTCATTCTGTGGGAAGTATAAGGGCCTAGGCCACTTCCAGAATTCTAGGAGTTACTGTAACAAAATTAAACAAAACCCAAAAATCAGCAATGCAAATCCAAGTGCTTTGGTGCTAACCTAGGTCTACTTCTAGAGCAGAGAATACTGGACTTATATATTTAAAAAAAAAAGTGGAAAAAGAGAAAAAGATTTATTAAAGGATTTATTTACCTTTTCCATGGGTAACATCCACAGTCCATGTGCAATTCAGTGAATTTGGATATAGATCAGGATAACCTGGGGATAAAATTGTTCCACTAGGTCCTCTAACATCTCCACCACATAAAGCTAGAAACAAAGAAAATAATAACAATAACAATAATATAAAGCATAGAAAATGTACAGATAAGAGGAAATTTGAGAAAAAAGAAACCTAAAAATTTCTGCCTTTAAAATTATTTAAAAGTAGTTACTCAAATAATTTACTGATTTTAGATATTACTACAGGCCATTTTGATACAATACAAAAGAAATTCAATCAGTGATTAATTAATTTGTGTTTAATATGCATAAGAAAATAAAAATCAAGTTTCATTAGCTGTTTTTTCAGGTTTTCTGGAGACTCTGTGAAAATCATTAAGTTCAGCAGAGAGATGAAGGCAGATGATACAGAGCCAAACAAAATCATTTAAGCAGAGGCTAAGGTTGGAGAGTTAAAATGGTGGATCTTGGCTATTGAAGAATTATTTACTTAAAATATTTGTGCAGGGAAGGTTGACATGCTTTTGTGTATACAATTATAATTATTGGCTATGCGTTTGTATCTATGATGTTAGTGCTAATGACAGGTTCCAATATAAGAATCAGCATTTCTATACTTTCATTAGCAACTTTCTAAACGTAATCGGTAATTGAGCAATACAAAAATTAAATTACGGCTTGAATTAATGCAAAATACAAAAATTTAATCATTGCAACACTGGCAAAAATGTACAGCTCAATGATGGTCTATTCCAGGGTTTTTGAAATACAACATTAATCAAGTAATTTTTAGTAAGGAAGAGTCTTGCATTTTAGAATTATCATATATCAATAACAGTTATTAAAATTCACTACCAAGTTATATACATCAGAGTTCTCTGAATATAGATTATCTCAGAAGGGCATACATTATAAAACAAATGAGTAGTTCTATTTTTTTCCCTCAAGGTTAAAAGCATCTATTCCTTTTATTTTCCTTAGCCTAATTATGTGCAGAAATATTTTAGAATAAAAAAAGTGAACTACTGTCACCAGTTTCAGGTCAAATAATCTAGATCATTCTAGTAAAGTTGACTGCAGCTCTCCATATGAGCAGTCCCTCGAAAGTAATTAACACAAATTCTTCTCTTATCGTTAGGAGATGTTAAAGGTCTTCAAAGGCAGTTCTGGAGACATGTAGATGGCAGCTACTTGTCTGCAACTCCAGTTGATACAAATGTTAAAAGTTCTTCTTGTTCTATAAGCAGTCACTCACCTATTTCTTGCTCATGTCTGTGCTTCCCACCCTGCCACCACAGCAGTGAGGGTGAGGGAAGGAGCCTGTCAGAGGTTGGAGGAGCAATGCTGCTTTCTAAGAGATGCTGCCCCACCTGCACTAGCAGGTTTAACCTGCTCCTACCCCTCCTGTAACATCAGTAGCAACTCCTAAGGCAGCACTCAACAGTATGACTCCTAAAGAGTAGAGAAGTTTGGCCTTTTAGTATGTGCCCTAATACCTACATTTATCAGGAGTATGGTGCTGTGAGTAATTTGCTGCTTCATTCTGTTTCTTCTGATAGGTCTTGATATTTATGCTGCCTATGGCAATTTCTGCTAGACATTGATGAAGTAAACCATGGAAGTTATACCCATTATGCCTTTGCTATTAATGTTATATATTTGAGAATGAATATACAGACATGTCACAATTTTCTGCTTGTAGATGTAAATTTATAGCTGATTTGAGGACACAGCAGACAGGGAATCAAGAGAATATCCAGAATGTGCCTTCAATCTCACCCTGTACCTAAGCAGACATTTGTGTCAATGAAATACATGCAGTTTCCAGGCACATAAGTAGCACTGTGGAAAGTTCTCATAAAGATCAATTATTTTTTCATAATGAGGTTATGGCACTGCATACTATCACTGTGTTCAGGGCACTAAAAGAAGTATACATTTAATAACACTTTTTTTATAAATCAGAAATTGAATTTCATCCTATACCTTAGGATGAAGACTGCCTTATCTTGCCTAGCTAAAATTTGTTTGATCTAACTAATTATATTTCTGTTTTAAACATGCTTACTTGTCTGGATAGCCTCATGATTGCTTTGTATGTGCTGTTTTTCCTGCCAGCTTTCTAGCCTTTGTTGGCCTAGTTGTAAGATGGAAATTTGCAAATCCAGTACCACAGGCTGAAATAAGACATTCTAAGACCACATTTGCCCAATCTCTTCATTGTTGCCACAGGCAAATAACCTCCTTCCATATTAATTTTCCTCCTCACTTCTCTAAAGAAAAGACAGTGAAGGCAAATACTGCCACCTTATCATCTGATCTTCCTATATTCAGGCATTAGCAAAATACAGCCAGGGCTGTGACAGCATGTTATTGGAGCTCCTGATGGTAACTATCCACTTCATCCATTAAATAAAAAAATACAGTCGGTTTTTATAATCATGGGATATAGACCAAATAAATAATACATTTTACACGGGGTGTTTGGAAAGCCTTTCAGAAATGCAAATAGTGACAAAACATCTATGGCATGCCATCAGGCCTTCAGTGTGACTCTGTGAAGGCTAGCAGATGGCAGAAAAAGGCATCAAGGGAGCTGCCTTTTAGAAAACAAAGCCAAGCTGATAAATCTGAAATAGTAGATGTGCAACTGGCCCTGATAAGATGGCTAACAGCCCAAGCATGTAATACCACTCCTAGTATCTGACTGTTTTCAGAGTCCAAAGGAAAACAGGAACACATAAAAATAAAAACAGCAAAGGATGAACACACATATTTCCAAAATCTACCTTTCTTTCACTTTATCTGATTATACAGAGATGGAAGCTAAGAAGGAGCTAATGTAGAATGAATACTTAAAGTAATACTGAAACACTACTTTTGATTTCTAATGTGAAAAATGGAACATTATGTTATTACACTAATTAAAATTTTCTTTTTCTATGCCACCAGAGAAGTTGAATCAAGACATGTCTGCATTACTGTTTTCCGAACAGAGAGAATC